>OX377621.1:63864014-64240826 GCA_947397865.1 Polietes domitor
GTTGATTCCCGATTAAGGGTTGGAAAAGCCCGTGGCTTTATAATGATCTAAGTGACTGTCACCACTACCTAAACTAAACCTTAACGGCATTCCTTATTGATACTATTATTTGTGGGGTGCCATTTGCATGAAATTATTTTCCATTTTTAACCGGAAGGATTGTACTTTCAACTAAAAAAAGAAATTTGAGAAAATATTCAGTAGTTTTTTTATAGCATTTATATATATATATATACTAGCTGAACCCCGCCCGCTTCGCCAGGCAAAAAAAAAAAAAAACAAATGGTTAAATTACGTTCCAATTTTCAGCCTTCTAGCTCTCAATAACACTTTTGCCACGCCCACTCCACCCACAAAATGAAAATCCAAAATACGCCATCAAATTCATCTTTGTAATGATCAGTAATATATACGTTACAATTTTCAGCATTCTACCTAAAAACACTATTTATTATTTATTATTATTATTTATTTATTTATTTGCCAACTTTGCCCACAAAACGAAATTCCAAATATTGGCATCAAATTGATGTTTCTCGTGATCAGTAATATATGTACCAATATTCAGCCTTCTAGCTCCCAAAAACACTATTGCCACGCCCACTCCGCCCACAAAATGAAAATCCAAATTTCGGCATCATATTTATCATTCTCGTGTTCAGTAATATATACGTTCCAATTTTCAGTCTTCTAGCTCAAAAACACTATTGCCACGCACACTCCGCCCACAAAACGAAATCCAAATTTCGGCATCATATTTATCATTTTCGTGGTCAGTAGTATATGTGTACCAATTTTCAGCCTTCTAGCTGCCAAAAACACTATTGCCACGCCCACTCCGCCCACAAAATGAAAATCCAAATTTCGGCATCATATTTATCATTTTCGTGGTCAGTAGTATATATGTACCAATTTTCAGCCTTCTAGCTCCCAAAAACACTATTGCCACGCCCACTCCGCCCACAAAATGAAAATCCAAATTTCGGCATCATATTTATCATTCTCGTGTTCAGTAATATATACGTTCCAATTTTCAGTCTTCTAGCTCAAAAACACTATTGCCACGCACACTCCGCCCACAAAACGAAAATCCAAATTTCGGCATCATATTTATCATTTTCGTGGTCAGTAGTATAAATGTACCAATTTTCAGCCTTCTAGCTCCCAAAAACACTATTGCCACGTCCACTCCACCCACAAAATGAAAATCCAAATTTCGGCATCATATTTATCATTCTCGTGTTCAGTAATATATACGCTCCAATTTTCAGCCTTCTAGCTCTCAAAAACACTATTGCCACGCCCACTCCGCCCACAAAATGAAAATCCAAATTTCGGCATCATATTTATCATTTTCGTGGTCAGTAGTATATATGTACCAATTTTCAGCCTTCTAGCTCCCAAAAACACTATTGCCACGCCCACTCCGCCCACAAAATGAAAATCCAAATTTCCATTTTTTTAAAACCCGTGCTGAGAAAATACCTTTCCAACAAAGTACAAATCATCAAAATCGGTTTGGCCAATCTCGAGTTATGGGATTACATCGCTTCGGACACTTTCTTTTATATATATAGAAGATATATATATATGGGGAAAAATGTAATATAAAAAATTACACTAGAAAAACATGATTTTAGGATTATATTCTGCAGCTTTTAGCTCACAGATGGTTTGATATAGGAACGAAATATTTTGCAAATCATCATAAAACAATCCAAACTTCATTTTAGTGGGGTGACTGGATGTTTTCAATAAGAATCAGTTTTCATTGTCAATAAAACACAAAGTATTAAAATAAACTTATAGTCCAGCTGGTCTGAGTTTCCTTTTACAGTGATAACTTCGGAAGCAAAATGTTATAAACGCCGATATGATGAAATTTGATAACACAAAATAGCTTCCATCTACACCTTTTCAAGATTATAAAAATTTATTTTGAGAAGTGTAAATTCAAATTAGGAACATATAAATACATAATGGATAATGTAAATTTATAATAGGTACATGTTAAGTCATAATGAGAATTGTTAGTTTATATTGAAAACTATTAATTCATAATAGGAACATACCATTTCATAATGAGAAATACAAATTCGTAATCAGAAAATCCAAATTCATAATAAGATAATAGGTTCTCATATTCAGAAAATATAAATTCATAAAAGTATATTAAGAAAATATAAATTTATAATGAGAACATTGATAAAATATATCGAGGGCTTATATTCAAAAACCATTTTATCGAAAATGAGTTTTTGTTGCTAAATTTTGCCAGATTTGGATATCATCTGCCATATAAATTTGGAAGAGTTTTTTTTTATTTTTCTGATTTTACTATCTATTCACACGTTAGTTTGTGACTGCAAAAGTGCCTATGAACATAAAAATAATATAAACTTTCGGCATAACGAAAATTACTTAAATTTTAACTATTTTTTCAAAACGAATAGGCTACATTAATTTCTTCAACAGCTCTGCTCTTATACCCTCCCCCTTTCCCTAACCGAAGGCTGTGAAAGTTTCGTAGATGTCCAGCATAATCCCCAGCACAATAACAACAACATAAACACCACGCCGAGCGCCAGAGTGTATGTTTGTAATTAACAGCAATCAATTGGATGTAATAACAAACATATGTTCATGTCAAGTACAAATCATGGTGATGATGATGGTGCCATTACAAACTGTTTTCGTAAGTACCCCGTAATTGTTTAGAAAACTAAATGGAATCCATCACACAATGCCAGGACGGCTACAAAACACACACACACACACAAACAATAAAATGAAATGTGATAGAATGGAAGCGAATGAATGAAATCGACCATGAGTGCTGCTGGTACGAGTACGAGACCGGATACGGATACAATAGAATGACAGCCCAGCCATACGTAATCACTTTGCAGTGAATGAACTCGGTAGGGGGTAATTGTACATTTATTTCGAAAGAAAGACAAAAAAAAAAAAACAAAAAATAGCCAACGAAAACAAAACAAGAAAGGTGGCATTATGTTCGGCCAGGACGACTCTTCCATAGCCTTCAACATGCAGTGTGATCCAATGTAATCTCGTCCTTACACTCACCACCTACGGACCAAATTTCACAGCTAGTATGTGGACAAAGAACATGGACAAATGGCGATCAGACAGAATCACATTTACCGACGACCATGCACTAAGTTCCAATGACAATGACGATGGCAGCAAGCTGGCTAGCATAAACTGAAATAGGGAAGGCTTTACAATTACGTCAACATGGGGGAGAAAGTTCTCTAGTTTTTTTTTAAATAAGTTCAAATTTAAATGTTTTCAATGACCACACAAAGTCATGGAAAGTTGTGAAAATGTGTAATTCAAACAAATAACGACCCGAGTCCTGATTCTTCATTCAAATGTCGACAATTTTAACTACAGGGTCTTCCAACAAGAGGTGTTATTTTGGTATTCAAAGAAAAATGTCATTTTTTGAGATAAATGATCCGATGTTTATTTCGTAATAAAGAGGAAGGTATGCCCTTAATGATGAAAAACAACATCAGCCATATGGCCACCACGACCACGCTTACAGGACCATATCCTTTTCATGAAATTTTCCGTAACCAAATTGGCTGCCCTATATCCTCGATAGCCTCACGAATTCTATCTTTGAGATCTTGAATCGACGCTGGGCTGTTGGCGTAGACCTTATCTTTCACGTGGCCCCAAAGGAAGAAGTCGCAAGGTGTTTAATCACAAGATCTCGGTGGCCAATTGTGATCACCTTTTAGAGAGATAACTCGGCCCGGAAACTTTTCCCGTAGAAGAGCAATGGTTTCGTTGCTTGTATGGCACGTAGCGCCGCACAGAGGGTTTAAAATCGCCAAAAATGGAGATTAATTCGGGGAAGCCTTCGGGTCAGGTAATGTTTATATTTTTTCAATATTTATATCATAATCAGTAAAAGAAAACACACTTTGTGTACAATTTAGTGGAAAAAATGGTTTTCCTGGAAAATAAATTAATTAAAAATTAAATTTGAAGCAAAACAATTCAGATTTGGATATATCTTCCATACAAATGTCACTCCCGATGTGACTTTTTTCGCTCTAGATACCACGTATTTTAACCGATATTGTACAAATTTGGCTCAACACGTTATATTTCAAATTATATTTCACGTTATATTTCAAATATTACAAATGTCGCTCCAGATTTGACTTTTCCGCTCTAGTAACAAAATTGTTTACCTGATTTTGTTCGCATTTGGCACATAACGTTATATTGCACCTAGAAACAGCTGTAGTTAAATTCGATGTCATCGCTCCATTGTTTGATAAAGCCCCCATACAAATGTCCCACCAGATTTGGTGACATTTGTTCATAAAAGACAATGTTTCGAATTCAGAATCACAGATAATTTAAGACATTTTGAATTGGTAGTAAATTACTTTAAATAGGATAGAAGATGCAGGGCATCTTATAGCCGGCATCCCCCGACTGTAGTCTTTCCGTACTTGTTATACCCTACACCACTTCGTTTTTATATAGGGATGTTTATAAGATTAAGCTTTATTGTGCAACTTGGAATTTCATTCTGCTTCTGTGAATGATTTTCATTAGAAGTAATTGTTTCATTTAAGTGTTAAGTAAATAAAAAGACTTATTTTTCATTACAAAATATTTAAATATTAAGTTTTCGTCATATTCTAAATTTCAGTTGTACAGTAAAACTTAATGTATAAGCAACCATAAAAAGTGACTATTTTTACAATTTATTTAATAAAATAAATTGGCGCAAAAACGCGCAACATGTAATTACGGAATATTGAAGCTAACACATTGTAATTTAATTAGAAATTCACCATCTGGCGGTATGTTACAGAATTCACATTTAAAACCCCACATATATTTTGAAAATACATTAAATTTAGACATATTTTCAACAATTTTTTAAAAATATTTCTAAAACACTTTCGTTAAAACATTTTTTTGTAAAACCACTCTAAAATACCTAAACTTGACGATTATATAATCAAAGTGCTACTTTTTACAATGGGGAAAAAGATATTAACCTTTGAAGTATGTCAATTTGCAATTTTCAGAACTGTTCGCGTAAAACTCAAAACAAGCTTGACTTTAAGGCAGTGAAACTGGAAAAGTAAACAACACATGTCATTGATATTTTCGGTAGTGAAAAAGTAAGGTCCAATGACCCCGCCGGACCATAAACCGCACCAAACCGTCACACGATGAGGACGGAGAGGCTTCTCAACTCTTGGGTTTTCCTAGTCCCAGATGCGACAATTTTGCTTGTTGACGTAGCCACCGAGATGGAAATGGGCCTCATCAGTCAAGATGATTTTTCGATGGAATTTCGGATCATTTTCAACCATGAATTTTAATAATTTCAGCGCGTTGTTGAAGCGTGTATCGTTCCATTTTTAGTAATGTCGTAGTTTCTACTTGTTAAATGTCAAAGAATAAAAGCTTCAAAAGTGACAGCTACCGAAATACCGGGTGATTCAAAATAGCACCTCTTGTTGGAAAACCCTGTATTTGTAATTTCCATAATAATCTTTGGTTCGTGGGGTATCCAATCCAATATCCAATGATGTCGCCGTCCCAAAATCCACACTCAACAATAACTTTTTGGGTTGTATTGGGTTGGTGTGTGGAGAGTACATGAAAAAGAACTATAACCGACTATGAAGGATGAGGATGTCCTCAGCATGTCCATAATAAAAGTGGCTTTCCTTTGTGTTAAATCCTTTTGATGGATAACATACGTTTGTTGGTGTAACACGTCGTTACTTTCGTAGTACACTTAAAGTACAATATATCGTTACCAAAATATAATAAAGACTCAACTAAAATTTTTTTGCAAATCGATATTTTTGTTTTTATGACCGAAGTTGTTGTGTTTTGTTAAAATAACCAAAAATCTCGATATGCAAAAAATGTTAGTTGAGTCTTTTTTATATTTTGGTAACGAAATATGCGTCGAACGAAATTCTTGACCTGCGCAAAGCATATTAACTTAAAGTGTACCAGTTAGATTTCAATTTCAAACTATATACCTCATTTGATTTGACAACCTTTCCTCTTTCTAAACTCACCACTTTCTCTATCTAAACCGTCTTTTTTGAATTTTTTCAAAATTAGATAAAAATGGCTAGGCCACGGAAAAGAAAGACAATGATGATGTTCATATGTATGAACATGTTTTAATCCAATCGAATGAAATCAGCGAGTCAATAATATTCCCATACATAAATACATATGTACAAATGAAATAAAAATATTTTGAAATACAACTCTTGTTAATTATGATGACAGAATATTGTTGGAAAATCGAGCACACTCGGTGTTAATTACAAATTGGTAATTAAAAATAATATATATATACATGCACACGTAAAAAGAATATCATATATACATATGGTTGTCATAACATCTATATCAATGTATGTACGCACCAGCATATCATTATATTGTCGTTTATATGTGTACCTCGGATGGTACACAAGGTTCCACAAAAAACAGTGCTTTTTATTCTTTCCACCAGGGTAATAAGTGCATGTGTCTGTCTGTCTGCCCATCTATTTTCATTAAATTTAACAGAAGTTTTTGGACTGGAGACTGCACATTAAAATTTTGGAAAAATATTACACATATTAAAACCAGATTTAATAAAATTATCCACAAAACATTCATTGAGTTCTACCGCAGAAGAGGGAGACCAGCATATACTTGGAATAGAAACGACGGATAATCTTTTGAATGCAATCTAAATAGTAGCATGTAATATATCTCAATGGTAAGCATTTGTGATGGCCCTATGTAAAATAAGTAAAAACAGCGTTAAGTTCCGTCGGACCGAACTTTATATACCCTCCACCATGGATTGCATTCCACAGTTGCTGTATTATTACAGGAAAATATATATTTTTTAATATAGCCAAACCAAAACAAATAGAAATATTAAAAAAAAATTATAATTATAAATATCCCAGTTCAAATCAAATATTGATTACAGACCAAAAAAATTCAAACGAAAAAACTAAAACAAATGAGCGTTGGCACGGCAGAAGTATTGCTGGGTAACTATACCTGCATATACACATACTTACATATGCAACTCAATGAGATGCTTGTAAGATGGCATGTGTACTTTATTACTTGGTGCGATTTTTTAAACGCAAATTCGGCAAGTGAGTTGTGATTCTCGTTCGTTTGTGTGAATCATCTCCTTATAGAGGCCGGGTTTGATGTTGAAAAGTCGCTGCGAAGCCACCTGAATGAAACCTTTAGACAGGGTGGAAATCATGATAGTGGTAGTCTGCAGCCAAGTAATAAATGTCACCATGTCATTTGTATATATATATATATATATATATATATATATATATATATATATATATATATATATATATATATATATATATATATATATATATATATATATATATATATATATGTATATATATATATATAACTTAACTTCAACCAATGTATGCGTAGAAGTACGAATTTGGAAAAATCTTTTTATTTTGCGTGTCTATGCAGTCAGAGGAATGTATACACCGAATTCCATGATTCTAGCTGCGACCATTTGGTTGGTACCATTTTTATCCCCTTTTTCCAATTATGCCCCCTCAAGCGTACGACTATCTAAACTCTATTTATTTTACGTATCTACATAAGTAGAGGGATGTACACACCGAATTTCATCATTCTAGCTGTATTCGTTCAGTTGGTACTATTTTAAGCCCTCTGTACCCATTGTATCCCTTGACAGTACAAATTTGGTAAAACCTTTTTTTGTGTCTACGCAGTCAAAGGAATGTATACTCCGAATTTCATGACTCTAGCTGCGGTCATTTGGTTGGTACTATTTTATCCCCTTTTTCCATGTTAACCCCAAAAAGTACGAATTTCGAAAAATACGTTAATTTTACGTGTCTATGCAATCAGAGGAATGCATACACCGAATTTCATTATTCTAGGTGCAGCCGTTTGGTTGGTGCCATTTTTATCCCTTTATTACCATTTTATCCCTTAAAAGTACGAATTTCGAAAAAATATTTTTAAATTATGTATCTACTCAATTAGAGGAATGTACACACCGAATTTCGTGTTTCTAGCTGTTGTCGTTTAATATGTACCATTTTTATCCCTTTTTGCCCCATTTCACTCCCTATGAATAAAAATCGCTTTATATCGCACGTTTTTGTTATGGGGGCAATGTGCATACCCAATATCAAGTAAGTACAAGCAGACATTTTTCAATATGCTTAAATACTCGAAAATATTAAGGATTATTATGGGTATTTTTAGTCCTTGTGAGGAAAATTTTTTTCCCTTTTGGGACGATTTTGCCCTGTTTGAATTCTAACCGATCTACGACTATAAGACGTATTTATGCAAAATTTGGACCTCCTAGCTCCTTTCGTTTAGATGCTAGCGTGCTATCAACAGACGGACTGACAGATCGTCTTAGAATTTTATGACGATCAAGAATATATATACTTTATAGGGTCTCAGGTCGATATTTAAAGGAGTTACAAACGGAATGACAAAGTTAGTATACCCCCATCCTGGAGTTGGAGGGTATAAAAATATAATCGAATAGTTGTTTCAAATATTTGTTCAAATAATGCAAAAATCTTAATTTGTAAATAACGACTAATTCGAATAAATTGACCCAAATAATTGGATTGGAGTAATAACGGGTTATATTTGTAAGTTTTGCATAAAAAATACTGAAATCAAACTGTGGTTTACTTTATACATCGGTTTAGAATAATGTGTTGACATAAATTGGTGACGTTATATCGGGTGATTTATCGTGAGGTTTGATTGACTTTTTTGGCAGATCACGCATGACTCATTTTTGTTCATTATCGTTTGGCAAGTCATCATGGAAATACTCACACCTCAATAGCGTCTCCAAATTGTTCAACTGCATTATGAAAAACAGCGTTCTGTGAGCAAGAAGATCGTGGCGAATCGATTTATCGTTGTTCTGAGCAGCTTGGCGTATTCGAAATATTGGCGTATTTTATATAAGGATCTCGGCGTACAAAATTCAACTTGTGCAAAAATTGAAGCCAGGCGACTTAAATTTGCATTTTATTTTCCGAGAATGCGTCTAAACGAAAGGACGTCCAAAATTGGAAACTTGTGTTTTTGGGGAACGGAGCAAAAGAATTTGCTTTGAGATATATACAGTCAATGGCTATCAAACAATAAAAAAAACTTATTTTTAGACACGCCATATAAGTGGGCGTGGTCTTTACATTAATTAATTAATTTTCTTTCAAAATTATAATAAAGAAACACCACAATTTATTTAAAAAATATTTCTATCTGCCAAAAGTCATAACTTACCTAATATTTATTGCAATGTAATACTGAAGAATGTAATCCATGGTGGAGGGTATAAAGGATTCGGCCCGGCCGAATTTAACGCGTTTTAACTTTTTTCATATTTCCATTTTCGATTTCTTCGGAATAATTTATCTCTTTAAAATATTTGATTTGTAGAGGACGACAAAGTTATGACCAATTGAAAATATATAAAATAAAAAAATAGGCACATGGATTCTTAACAAATACCCAAAATTTTAGAGTGGTAACAGGTTATATTTAAAAAAATGTGTACAAAATATAGTCGATATATAACACTATTTATTCATTAACAGTACCTTTGTACCAAACCAAATGTTTCAAAATACTAAATACGTATACAAATATTTTTAACAACATATCGTTGGTATGGACTATATCGGAAAATTCGAATTTGGAAAATCCCCAAATTTTGAAAAAATCTCTATTGATAAAAACTGTGCTTTCAATTTATTTTTAATTTCGAATTCAAATCAATTTTCTCTTCAAATAAAATGATGTCCAACAAAATTGGGCACTAACCCCATGCACACGTCTCTTACCATACGAAACGCGTCGATTTTTAATATTTTTTTTATAAAAATTCGTTAGATTTTAGCAGTAATGTATCATAAGTAATTTGCTTCAAATACGATCATTGTCTAGTTGTGCGTTCTATTTAATTGAAATTTATAACGAATAATGAAAAAAATATAATATCGAAAATAGCTTAAGCCAATTTCAGCATAAATGAATGACCAAAAATACATTTATAATTCCGAAGGAACTCATAACACATGATTTGTTTGTATTTTTCATTACAAACTGCTGAAGTATTTTATTCGCCCTCACCCTAACCATACGTTGATATTGGGTCTACAAAATCGACTCACCGACATTTACATATTTGTTATTTCATTTCATTTATTTCAGTCAATGGACTTACAATAATCCTAACAGACTATAGCTTAAAATCTAAGTATTAAATTAACTAAAAATAAATTAAATCTAATAATTTAATAAAATTGTACAAAGTTGAAGAAAAATCTAAGTCCAAAAAAGAAATTCTATTAAACTCTTTTAAAGCGAGAGAAATAGGCTCATAAAAAATACATTGTAATGACGTAGAGAACGTGCAGGAACATTAAATTTAATTAGACTAAGTAGATCTGGAGAATCTACTGAGACATTAATAATTAGAAACAAGTAAGGAAAGGCTAAAGTCGGGCGGGGCCGACTCTATGATACACTCCACTTTCTATCCGACTACAATTTAATTCGGTGAAAAAGTGAAAACGGGCAGGATTTTTACATCCTGTAAATGTGTGTGTTTGACAAAAAATGTTAAATCGGAAAGGACATTTGTATGGGGGTATATTGAAATCTGGAACGAAATAGGTGAAATATAATATGTATAGTTTCGCCAAAAATCGGTTAAACATTTGGAGCAACATTTGTATTTGCGCTATATCTAAATCTGAACCGATCTTAGCCACTTTCACCATAGGTGTTTTAGTAAGCTGTTGTGCCAAAATTAAAGAAAATCGAGTACAATATGTGGTTTCTAAAGCAATCGTCAAAGCAAAGTCAAATCGGGAGCTACATTTGTTTGGGGGCTATATCTAAATCTGAACCGATCTTACCCAATTTTTGCATAGGTGTTTCTATTTGGGTTATAAGATGTTGTGCCAAATTTAAAGAAAATCGGATACAATATGTGGTTTCTAGAGCGGAAAATGTCAAATCGGGAGCGACATTTGAATGGGGGCTATATCTAAATCTGAACCGATCTTACCCAATTTTTGCATAGGTGTTTCTAGTTGCAATATAAGATGTTGTGCAAATTTAAAGAAAATCGAGTGTAATATGTGGTTTCTTGAGCGAAAAATGTCAAATCGGGAGCGACATTTGTATGGGGGCTATATCTAAATCTGAACCGATCTTAAGTAATTTTTGCATAGATGTTTCTAGTTGGATTATAAGATGTTGTGCCAAATTTAAAGAAAATCGGGTACAATATGTAGTTTCTAGAGCAGAAAATGTCAAATCGGGAGCGACATTTGAATGGGGGCTATATCTAAATCTGAATCGATCTTACCCAATATTTGCATAGGTGTTTCTAGTTGGATTATAAGATGTTGTGCCAAATTTAAAGAAAATCGGGTACAATATGTAGTTTCTAGAGCGGAAAATGTCAAATCGGGAGCGACATTTGTATGGGGGCTATATCTAAATCTGAACCGATCTTAACTAATTTCTGCATATGTCTTTCTTGTTGGTTTATAAGATGTTGTGCCAAATTTAAAGAAAATCGAGTGTAATATGTGGTTTCTAGAGCGGAAAATGTCAAATCGGGAGCGACATTTGTATGGGGGCTATATCTAAATCTGAACCGATTTGCCTCAAATTAAATAGCGTTCGTCCTTGATCCACAAAACTTACTTGTGCCAATTTTTGGTAAGATCGGACTATAATTGCGACCTGTAGTTTGATTACAACAATAGATGGACAGACAGACAGACGGACAGACGGACAGTGCTAAATCGACTCAGAAAGTGATTCTAAGTCGATCGGTATACTTAACAATGGGTCTATCCCGCTTCTTTGTGGGTGTTACAAACAAATGCACAAAGCCATAATACTCTCGTGGAGTGTATAAAAAAGATCCGAGATAAATAAATTCTTCTATTTTGTAGAGTTTTAAGGGATATCAATCTACACCTATCAATATACGATGGTTCAGGATATGTGAAATTAATCGAGTGGAGTGCAAATTTAGAAAAACATCTTTTGTATACGTTCAATTCTGTAAACATCTTTATCACTAACATTCTAAATTAAGCCTGCATATTCTAACCTAGACCTCACTAATGAAGTATACACTACTTTAATATTGTAAGGATCAGAGAAATCCTTACAATTTCTCTTAATAAATGCAAGTAATGCATATGCTTTCGATACAAATCACTCTGTAACCTAAATGAATCGACAATTGAGTTTATACACAAATATATTTTCAAGTCATCAGCTTAAAGTAAAACTTTGGACCACTTAATACAATAAGAAACATTACACTAGTCAACAGTCAAAATGTACTCGGGATGCGATAATTTTTTCTGTGTAGATAACCTTGACATGAGCTCGAAAAACGCAATAAAAAATTTTTTTTCGTTTGGTTTTTTTTTTATTATTTTTTTTTTTAAATTTTAAAATTTTTTTTTTGGTTAATTTGTTTCGTCCGGCATAACTCGGGAACCACTAGCCCGATTTAATTGAATTAAATTTTAAAAAATTTAAAATTACAATTCCCTTAATCTGTTCATATATTGTTTTCCTATACAAGCAACAGTTTCCAAGTTAAAAATGAATATATAAAGCAAAAAACTTATTTTTTGCCTAAAAATTTAAAATTTTTTTTTTAAAAAATCCATAAAAAATCCAAAATGAAAAAAAATGTCAAATCTTATTACTTTTACGTAAAGTCACATAACCTATGAGCAAAATGAGACAAAGATCATGAAAATCGATGCACGCGTTTCGCTTTTATTCGCAATTGAGTAAAGGTATGAATTTCAAAAATTTGCTCGACATATGCACAACTTTGTCTATGGTAAGGTTTTTTCTTTTTTTTTGATTCTCAGAATTAACAAAACGGAATAAACAAAGGGTTATTTAATTTTTATGATTGCGTAAGCAAAGTAATAAACGCTAATAAATGTGCGTGAACAATTAAAAGGAAAAAAGGAAAGGGGACTTTTTTAATTATTTGGGTTTTCCGTTGGCTACCTGTATGATTTTTTTACAGAAATGCAACCCACATTTAAGGGTGGTCATTATTCGGAAAATTTAAGACTCACACATGGTGAAACAGGTATGTAGCCACCGTAAAAAAATATACACCCATTTATAAGTACCTGTCAGTAAAATACTAAACAATACACAGTATAAATAGGTCTTCATTGATCGATTTTACTCATTCATTTTGTTACATGTGCGGAGAATACGTTTCTGAAAAAACAAGCGTTGTTTTTCACCTAAATTGAGAGATTCATTTGAAGAGAGCTTCAATTTAAAGGTCTCAAACATAGATGAGCGGTGGACACCAAGTGCTCTATGTCCAAGGTGCTACGTACAGCTAGCTGACTCAAGGTAAGTGTAGATTACGAAATTCAAGAACATATATAACTTATTATTGAAATTCTTTCAGACGACAGCCGAGAATCATCATGCCAATGCTTTGGAGAGCTCCGCTTTGCCATGTAACAGATTGCTACTTCTGTCTTAGCAAAAAAACAGGCGTGGGAAAAAATATACGATGGACTTACGCTGCTGTTTCAACAGTGAATTTTCCAGTGCCATTTTCCGAAGAACCAGTGGACCCGCAACCGTCCTCATTGCATGGAGGTCAACGCTTATGTTCCCAAGCAGAACTGAACGATTGGGTTAGAGAATTGAAACTCTCCAAGGAAGATGCAGAGTTGCATGCATCGCGCATGTGGTGACAACAATCTACAGGAAGCGTCATGAACCATACGCAAGGTACTACACAAAAAAAGACAACATCTGTTTTTGTAAGGACATTCCCGGATTATTTGGTGAACTCGGGTACTCTTACGATCCAGGAGAGTGGCGTCTTTTCATCGACAGCAACAAGCAGAGCCTTAAAGCTATTTTACTGCACAACGGCAACGAGAAACCTTCGATTCCAATTGCTCATGCCGTTGACACCAAGGAAACATACGAAGTCATGGACAATCTACTAAAGTGCCTTAACTATGAGAGGCACGATTGGAAAGTTTGTGCCGACCTTAAGGTTATCGGTATCCTTTGTGGATTACAAGGTGGATTCACAAAGTACTGTTGTTTTCTCTGCCTTTGGGACAGCCGCGATCGTCAACATCATTACACCAGGAGGAGTTGGACAGAAAGAGTTAACTTCATCCCCGGCAGCGACAACGTGAAATATACACCACTCATAAAAAAGGAAAATGTTTTTCTCCCACCTCTTCACATAAAGCTCGGACTCATAAAAAACTTCGTGAAAGCTATCAACAAAGATGGCGAAGCGTTCGCCTATTTAAAAACCATTTTTCCTCTCCTTTCATCGGCAAAGATTAAGGAAGGCGTTTTCGACGGTTCGCAAATTAAAAAGTTGTTGAAAGACCAACAGTTTGAGCACATTTTATCACCAAATGAAGCTGCAGCTTGGAACTCATTTCGGCAAATTGTTTCCGGATTTCTTGGAAACAACAAAAGCTCAAATTACAGAGAGATCGTCGAACAACTACTCCAAAATTATAAAAAAATTAGAGCAAATATGTCGCTTAAAATACATTTTCTACACTCGCACTTGGACTTCTTTCCGGACAACCTGGGCGTTGTGAGTGACGAGCATGGTGAGCGTTTTCATCAGCAAATGAAAGAAATTGAGCACCGATACCAAGGATTTTGGAACGAAGCTATGATGGGGGACTATATCTGGTTCCTGATAAGAGAAACAGACCCACAACAATATAAAAGAAAGACAAAAGCACATAATTATTTTTAATTTGAAGGTTTTTATTTTTGTGTTTAGATATTTTTTTTTTTAAACTTTTTTATAATTATTAATGTTGATATCCTTAGGATAATTTCTTGTACATATATCGAATTGTTTTTTAATTTAAAGTCATATATTTTTGTCACCCAACAAATTTTAATTTTTTTTGTAATAAAAAAGAAAAAACCTTACCATAGACAAAGTTGTGCATATGTCGAGCAAATTTTTGAAATTCATACCTTTACTCAATTGCGAATAAAAGCGAAACGCGTGCATCGATTTTCATGATCTTTGTCTCATTTTGCTCATAGGTTATGTGACTTTACGTAAAAGTAATAAGATTTGACATTTTTTTTCATTTTGGATTTTTTATGGATTTTTTAAAAAAAAAATTTTAAATTTTTAGGCAAAAAATAAGTTTTTTCCTTTATATATTCATTTTTAACTTGGAAACTGTTGCTTGTATAGGAAAACAATATATGAACAGATTAAGGGAATTGTAATTTTAAATTTTTTAAAATTTAATTCAATTAAATCGGGCTAGTGGTTCCCGAGTTATGCCGGACGAAACAAATTAACCAAAAAAAATTTTTTAAATTTAAAAAAAAAATAATAAAAAAAAAACCAAACGAAAAAAAAAAAATTTATTGCGTTTTTCGAGCTCATGTCAAGGTTATCTACACAGAAAAAATTATCGCATCCGGAGTACATGAAATTTTTTTCAATTTGTTGAGTAGTGTTATTGGTAAACAATGTGAATAATAATGAGCCTAGAATACTTCCTTGAAGGATCCCCGAGGTAGCTATATATTCATATGACACACACGATTCAACGGATACAGAGCAATACCTATCACGTAAATAAGATGTGATCCAATCTAACAAAGTAGAATGAAATCCAATAGACGCAAGCTTTCCATCAAGTATACTATGGAACACCTTATAAAAAGCTTTAGTAAAATCTGTATGAATTGTGTCAACAGCAAACCCAAGTTCAAAATTTGAAAGACAATAATGTTAAATGTTAAATTTGTAACAATAGAACGTCCTCTCACAAAACCAAGTTGACTTTTAATTAAAAATATAAAAAATATAATTTATCAAATATACTTGATTTGAACTGGGATATTGTCCTGGCTCAAGACCATTTTGCATCTCTATTTAATAGAAAGAAAATTTATTTACAAATGGCATGGTCACATTTATTACTTGGCTGCAGAGTACCACTATCAGGATTTCCACGCTTTTCAAAGGTTTTTATACCCTACACCACAGGGTATAATGTCTTTCTGCATTTGTTTGTAACACCCAAAAGGGAACGAGATAGACCCATCGTTTATTATACCGACTTAGAATCACTTTTTTAGTCGATTTAGAGATGTCCGTCCGTCCGTCTGTCCATCTATTCTTGTAATCAAAGTCCAGGTCGCAATTGTTGTTAGAACTAAATGAAACTTAGCACAACGACGTTTTATGGGATAAGGACGAACGCTATTTAATTTGAAGCAAATCGGTTCAGATTTAGATATAGCTCCCATACAAATTTTGCTTCCGATTTTACTTTTTCCGCTCTAGAAACCATATATTTCAACATATTTTCCTCCAATTTGGCAAAACAGCTTATGTTAACTAAAAACAGTTGTGGTAAAAATAGGATAGATCGGTTAAGATTTATATATAGCTCCCATACAAATGTCTCATCCGATTTGACTCTTTCAGCTCTAGCAACCACAAACTTTGACAGATTTTCTTGAACTTTGGCAAAACAACTTATATTTCAACTAAGAACAGCTCTGGTAGAAATAGGATTGATCGGTCCAGATTTATATATAGCTCCCATACAAATGTCTCATCCGATTTGACTCTTTCAGATCTAGAAACAACAAACTTTGACAGCTTATATTTCAACTAAAAACAGCTCTGGTAAAAATAGGATAGATCGGTTCAGATTTATATATAGCTCCCATACAAATGTCTCATCCGATTTGACTCTTTCCGCCCTAGAAACCACAAACTTTGACAGATTTTCTTCAAATTTGGCAAAACAGCTTATATTTCAAATAGAAACAGCTCTGGTAAAAATAGGATAGCTCGGTTCAGATTTATATATAGCTCCCATACAAATGTCTCATCCGATTTGACTCTTTCAGCTCTAGAAACCACATATTTAATACTCCATAAAATTTGGGAAAGCGTCTAATATTTGAAGTAGAAAACCTTTGCTAAACATGGGTCACATCGGTTCAGATTTGTATATACTCCCGTTCAAAGTTTGTGGTAAAATTTTCTTACAAATACAGATAGAAGTATGGACTTTGTAGTATATTCTCCTCTTATAGCTGCATCGTATATCACCTGGTTCAAATGTAATGACCTTTTTATATCCTACACCATAGGGTATAATGACTAAGTGTAGGGTATAATATAGTCGGCCACGCCCGACTTCCTTACTTGTTTTAAGTGGCTTCGCAGCGACTTTTCAACATCAAACCTGGCCTCTTTAAGGAAATTATTCTCACAAACGAACGAGAAGCACAACTCACTTGCCGAATATGCGTTTAAAAAATCGAAAATGAAGTGGTACGTTATAGCCGGGTTCGATTCTTTAAAGTATCTACAATTTTAATTCTTTTATTTTGAAAAAAAAAAAAATCGTACCGCTTGACATGAAATGACTCATATTTGAAATCCTCAGTTTTTAAATCCTAGTTCGTTTGCTTTCAACAGACTGGCAAGGCATGATCTTCTTAGAATTGTATAACGATGAATTATGAATACATTTCAAATCAACATTTCAGTGTGTCGGAAGCCTCGCAGCCTCTATGGCGGCTTTTATTAAAAAAATGTTTTGCTATATTCCTGTCCAAACGTTTGCTGCTTATATTAACACTTGTTTATGTTGTTACAGTTGTTTACGTTTTCCGTACTTTTGCCTGTCGCTATCTCTCCTGTTTGTACTACAATTAATTCTGGTTATATGGCAAATGAAAACAAACAACAACAGCAACGAATGTGGAATAAAATTGAAAACTTTTCCCTTAATATTTCTGCGAGTATTCCTAGATAGTCGTATACTCGCCATATTAATGAGGTCCATATGATAGGCCAAATTGGATTTGTTTTCGTCATTACCATAAAGTTGGCCAGCATTAAAAAGGAAACTTCAATGAGCCGCAAGTGTAGTCACACAGGAACACAAATACATGGAAATAGCTTTAAGAGCACGAATGAATGTGTGGACAGTGGTGGTCTAAAGTGGCCACACATATATATTTGAACATTTTGTTAAACTTCAGTTTCGCTGAATTTGAAATATTCAAATGATTGTTTACGTATTTACAATTGTTTTATAAATATAGAAGTATTATTAGACATATTTAAAGCGACTAAAATTACCAAAAAAAACTGCATCATCCCTCAGTCAACCATATGCCTAGGTTTGATGTATATAGAATGGACATTCTATTATACACTTGATGGAAAATATTACAAAATGCAAAATAGAAAACAGAAAACTTCCCTCTTTGTATGTAATACGAACAGCAGCATCAGCAATATGGCCAATACTCCATGGCCGTAATGGCCATTGCCAAACTATGGCAGTAAAGCCGAGACTTATCAAAATGGAAAATCGATTTGAAAATTCAAATAAATGGTCGAGCGCTAAAAGGCGTTTATTTGCCAATGCGAGGGATTCGCAGCAGAACAACTGAAGTGTGAGATTGAAAGATGGCGACGGCGCGAGGAAAAGGGAAGCTGGGCAGTTTGGGTGGCCGTAATGAATGCACTCGTCCATGGCACGGAGTGCATAGACAGATATAAATTGTTGTGCGGTTTGGCAATAACAGCCTGGAAAAAGAAAACAAACTAAGCGATTGAAATGCCGAGCAGTTTTAAATTCTCCGGTTGATAGTTTTGGTTCGACCATTTGGCATTGTTGTTTTTTTGTGTTTTTGCTTTTCGTATCTCTTTTTTGTTTACGTTTCATAGCCACCGACAAAAACGACGAACGAAATCTCCTGAAATTGCTTTAATTTAGTTTGCTGACGTAGAAAGAAACCAAGTAAAATAGGGCATCATGTACGGATGGGTCGAATCTTAAATACCCTTCACAATGGAGTGTATTCCACAGTAAACTGGTAATAATTTTCACTTGTTTTCGACGGAATAAGGTGATTAAATCAAAGTAAAAAGGCAGGAAACTCTGAAAAAAAATACCAAAAATTACGATTGTAATTTAAACTGAACCTTTCAAGGATCAATTATATTCTGGATAGGGATGACAGTCTCTTTGTTCAAGTAGTTTTACAGTTTCCAAGTAACAGCCCAATTATAAATACGTGGTAATTATATTATGGTAGTTCTGTATCAAATACGCCCATTTCACCTTGTAAGACTTTTAGATTCAAACAACTCTTTTATGGACAAAAACCAATCTAGAAAATAAAGAATTAAAAGAGGAGTAAAATTTATATACCCTCCACCATGGATTGTATTCCACAAAGGCTGTCAACTTTACTTAGAAGTGCAATAACATAAGAGGAAAATGTACACCAGCCAGCCAGACGGACGGACATGACTCAAACAGCTTAGAAATTCGTGAAACGGATTTGGTCCAAACATACTTGGGGTCTTAAGTCACTCCTTCAATGCGTTACACTTGTTTTCTGTCCTAAATGATATAAACTCTCCTACTTTGTAGAGTGAGGGTTTAAAAATATTGAAAAAAAAACAAGTAAGGAAAGGCTAAAGTCGGGCGGGGCCGACTATATAATACCCTACACCACACCCTGCGTATGTACCTCGCTTTGATTACTAAACCCATTTATTTCATGGGAGCAATTTTATGTAGTTTATATAAATTATACAGTTACTATAAATTCATCTTTAGTCATATTTAACGAATATGGTTAATAATATGGTAATTGATCCAATTGTCCGACAGACAAACACAAATTATACAGTAGTAATAGGATGAGTCGGACCGACATTTCAAAAGGGGGCCTATAACTACATTTTGGGCCTGGTCCAAAACATTGGCCTATATTTTTCTCATTCACGGTAGGTATTCCTGGTTGAAAAATACCATGATCTGCAAAATTTGATGAAGATCCGATGTGAGATGTAGTTTCTAGAGCTGTAATAGATCAGAATGGGAGCCTATTTGGGTTATACCAAAGTATGGACATATGGGCATCTCCCAAACAAGTAAGGAAAGGCTAAAGACGGACGGACTTTCTATCTCATTACAATTCAATGCAGTAAAAAAGGAATCGGGAAGGATTTTTGCATACTGTAAATGTATGTGTTTGAAAAAAAATTTTAAATCCGAAAGGACATTTGTATGGTGGTATATTGAAACCTGGAATGATGTGACCCGCTTTCACCATGTATGTTTATTGGTGAAATATAATATGTAAAGTTTGCCCAAAGTCGTTTAAACATTCGGGAGCAACATTTGTATGAGGGCGATATCTAAATCTGAACCGATCTTACCCACTTTCGCCATACGTTGGATCATAAGATGTTGTGCCAATTTTAAAGAAAAACGGGTACAATATGTGGATTTTAGAGCGGCAAAAGTCAAATCGGGAGGGACATTTGTATGTGGGCTATATCTAAATCTCTTCCGATCATACCCACTTTCAGCATAGGTGTTTCTAGTTAGATTATAAGATGTTGTGCCAAATTTAAAGAAAATCGGGTGCAAGATATGGTTTCTAGAGCGGAGGGAGTGACATTTGTATGGGGGCTATATCTAAATCTGAACCGATCTTACCCAGTTTCAGCATAGGTGTTTCTAGTTCAATTATAAAATGTTGTGCCAAATTTAAAGAAAATCGGGTACAATATGTGGTTTCTAAAGCGGAAAAAGTGAAATCGGGAGCGACATTTGTATTGGGGCTATATCTAAATCTGAACCGATCATACCCAATTTTTGCATACGTATTTCTGGTTGGCTTATAAGATGTTCTGCAAAATTTAAAGAAAATCGGGTACAATATGTCGTTTCTAGAGCGGAAATTGTCAAATCGGGAGCGACATTTGTATGGGGGCTATATCTAAATCTGAACCGATCTTACCCAATTTTTGCATACGTGTTTCTAGTTCGATTATAAGATGTTCTGCAAAATTTAAAGAAAATCGGGTACAATATGTCGTTTCTAGACCGGAAAATGTCAAACCGGGAACGACATTTGTATGGGGGCTATATCTAAATCTGAACCGATCTTACCCAATTTTTGCATACGTGTTTCTGGTTGGATTATAAGATGTTCTGCAAAATTTAAAGAAAATCGGGTACAATATGTCGTTTCTAGAGCGGAAAAAGTGAAATCGGGAGCGACATTTGTATTGGGGCTATATCTAAATCTGAACCGATCTTACCCAATTTTTGCATACGTTTTTCTAGTTCGATTATAAGATGTTCTGCAAAATTTAAAGAAAATCGGGTTCAATATGTCGTTTCTAGAGCGGAAATTGTCAAATCGGGAGCGACATTTGTATGGGGGCTATATCTAAATCTGAACCGATCTTACCCAATTTTTGCATACGTGTTTCTAGTTCGATTATAAGATGTTCTGCAAAATATAAAGAAAATCGGGTACAATATGTCGTTTCTAGAGCGGAAAATGTCAAATCGGAGCGACATTTGTATGGGGGCTATATCTAAATCTGAACCGATCTTACCCAATTTTGGCATACGTGTTTCTGGTTGGATTATAAGATGTTCTGCAAAATTTAAAGAAAATCGGGTACAATATGTCGTTTCTAGAGCGGAAATTGTCAAATCGGGAGCGACATTTGTATGGGGGCTATATCTAAATCTGAACCGATCTTACCCAATTTTGGCATACGTGTTTCTGGTTGGATTATAAGATGTTCTGCAAAATTTAAAGAAAATCGGGTACAATATGTCGTTTCTAGAGCGGAAAATGTCAAATCGGAGCGACATTTGTATGGGGGCTATATCTAAATCTGAACCGATCTTACCCAATTTTGGCATACGTGTTTCTGGTTGGATTATAAGATGTTCTGCAAAATTTAAAGAAAATCGGGTTCAATATGTCGTTTCTAGAGCGGAAATTGTCAAATCGGGAGCGACATTTGTATGGGGGCTATATCTAAATCTGAACCGATCTTACCCAATTTTTGCATACGTATTTCTGGTTGGCTTATAAGATGTTCTGCAAAATATAAAGAAAATCGGGTACAATATGTCGTTTCTAGAGCGGAAAATGTCAAATCGGAGCGACATTTGTATGGGGGCTATATCTAAATCTGAACCGATCTTATCCAATTTTTGCATACGTGTTTCTGGTTGGATTATAAGATGTTCTGCAAAATTTAAAGAAAATCGGGTACAATATGTCGTTTCTAGAGCGGAAAATGTCAAATCGGGAGCGACATTTGGTGGGGGCTATATCTAAATCTGAACCGATCTTACCCAATCTTTGCATACGTGTTTCTAGTTCGATTATAAGATGTTCTGCAAAATTTAAAGAAAATCGGGTACAATATGTCGTTTGTAGAGCGGAAAATGTCAAATCGGGAGCGACATTTGTATGGGGGCTATATCTAAATCTGAACCGATTTCCTCCAAATTCAATACCGATGGTCCTTGGCCAGAAAAAATAACTTCTGCCAAGTTTCATGACAATCGGACAACAATTGCGACCTGTAGAGTGCGAACAAGCTTAGATGGACAGCAGACGGACAGACGGACGGACAGACAGACATCGTTAAATCGACTCAGCTGGTGATTCTAAGCCGATCGGTATACTTAAAGGTGGGTCTAGCTCGATTATTTCTTGGTGTTACAAACATTTGGCGCGAAACTAACTTATAATACCCTAGACCACGAAGTGGTGTAGGGTATAAAAACATAATTTTAATTAATAGTGAATCTCGACAATATTATATTTGGCTTTAATAGCCGCTGGAGATTTCATATATATTTATACACTCCACGAGAGTATTATGTCTTTGTGCATTTGTTTGTAACACCCAAAAGGAAGCGAGATAGACCCATTGTTAATTATACCGATCGACTTAGAATCACTTTTTGAATCGATTTAACGATGTCCGTCCGTCCGTCCGTCCGTCCGTCCGTCCGTCTGTCCATCTATTCTTGTAATCAAAGTGCAGGTCGCAATTGTAGCCAGAACCAAATGAAACTTTGCACAACAAAGTTTTTCGGTATAAGGACGAACGCTATTTAATTTGAAGAAAATCGGTTCAGATTTGGATATAGCCCCCATACGAATTTCTCTCCCGATTTGACTCTTTTTCCGCTAGATACCACATATTACAACAGATTTTCCTCAAACTTGGCAAAACATCTTACACTTCAACTAGAAACACCCACGGTGAAAATTAGCCAGATCGGTTCAGATTTAGATATAGCTCCCATACGAATTTCACTCCCGATTTGACTTTTTCTGCTGTAGAAACCACATATTTTAACAGATGTGCTTCAAAATTGGCAAAACATCTTATATTTCAACTAGAAACACCCACGGTGAACTTGGGTCAGATCGGTTCAGATTTAGATATAGCCCCCATACGAATTTCACTCCCGATTTGACTCTTTTCCCGCTAAATACCACATATTACAACAGATTTTCCTCAAACTTGGCAAAACATCTTACATTTCAACTAGAAACACCTATGGTGAAAATTGGTCAGATCGGTTCAGATTTAGATATAGCCCCCATACGAATTTCACTCCCGATTTGACTTTTTCTGCTGTAGAAACCACATATTTTAACAGATGTTCTTCAAAATTGGCAAAACATCTTATGTTTCAACTAGAAACACCCACGGTGAAAATTAGCCAGATCGGTTCAGATTTAGATATAGCCCCCATACGAATTTCACTCCCGATTTGACTCTTTTCCCGCTAGATACCACATATTACAACAGATTTTCCTCAAACTTGGCAAAACATCTTACATTTCAACTAGAAACACCTATGGTGAAAATTGGTCAGATCGGTTCAGATTTAGATATAGCCCCCATACGAATTTCACTCCCGATTTGACTTTTTCTGCTGTAGAAACCACATATTTTAACAGATGTGCTTCAAAATTGGCAAAACATCTTCTATTTAAACTAGAAACACCCATGAACACACACAAAATGAGCCAGATCGGTTCAGATTTAGATATAGCCCACATACGAATTTCACTCCCGATTTGAGTTTTCCGCTCCAGAAACCCACATATTTTAACAGATTTTCTTCAAATTTGGCAAAATATTTTATATTTGCATGAGAAACACCCAGGATGAAAATGAGTCAGATCTGTTCAGATTTATATATAGCTCATATATAAATTTCGCTCCCGACTTGATTTTTCCGCCCCAGAAACCACGTATTTTCATCGAATTACTTCAAATTGAGAACTGGAAGAACCTATTGTGAAATTGGTCACTTCATTCCATGTTTGGATATAGCCCTGATACAAATATTCTTTTCGATTTGACAAATTGAACCAGGACATATTAGCCTATGATTAGGAAACATACAAAAATTCTTCCCGTTTTCACTTTTTTCCGAATTGAATTGTATTCTGATAGAAAGTGGAGTGTATCATATAGTCGGCCCCGCCCGACTTTAGCCTTTCCTTACTGGTTTTAAAATATAGTAGGCCGCAGTAGCCTTTTTAGTCAAGGATCTGCATTTCGATGCAAGCATTTCGCTTCCAGGATAGCTTCGAGTCTCACTGAACTGATGCGTGATTAAGTCACTACTCCGACCAAGAGACTGTGTAGCTACAATCAAGAAATTTGGAGTGTAAATTCCTCTTAATAGTGATTTTTCTTTATTTTTAAGATGTAAAAGGGGAACAAAATCGATAAAATGATACTATTGTCTTGGCCAACCGGATGCAGCTAGATTCTTGCAATTTATTTCGTACATTCCTTTTATAACTAAAACACGACCAGAGAGATTTACCATAATTCGTACTCGTAGGGGCAAAAAAAGGAATGAATATAAAGCTTAAATAGTGAAATTCTGTATGTCCATTTGTCTGACTACAAATGCATTTCTCGAAATATATTCTTCTAAGGAAGAAAAGGGATGAAAATATTTGTTCTAAAAAAGATATGTTTTGTTGAATAGCTTCATACATTTGAGTGCAAAAAATATAAGAAGTGCCCGTGGAGTGTTGAAACTTGGCACCGACCTTTTTCTGAACGAATTTAAGAAAAATATGAAATTATTTTCTCATACAAAATTGTTTCGCTCCCAATATCTTGACATTTTGCACGGAGTTTGCAACCAATAAAATAAAATAGTTTTAAAAATTTCATTAAAATCGGTCACTCCCATCACATACCGCCTATATAAATCAAAGTGAATATTTCATACAATTCTTGTGTGTCTTGAAATTTTTCAACGAGTTTGTTCAGCGATTGATAAAAGTTGGTGGATTTTTTGCATGAAATTAACGAATAGATTCTCCCGCTTAATTCTGTAGCCTTAAGAAGATGGAGGTCAATGGAGCCAATTTCTTTTTATTCCAAGGAAAATTACAAACGCTGAATTTTATAAAGCCAATTTTATTCGCTCATATCTATTAAACTACACATGTAATGCAACTAATATTTTTTAATTAAAAAGAAGGTCCTTTCTTGAATAAAAATTACATTAGTTACATTAGCAGTGAAAATATCGTACAATAGCGAGCGGGACAAAAGGGGATAAAAATGATACCAACTAAAGTATTACACCTAGAATCGTGAAATTTGGTACATAAATTCCTCTGACCATATAAAAGCGAAGTAAAATGGGATCTTTTCGAAATTTGTACTTTTAGAGGGCGAGCGGGACAAAAAGGGATAAAAATGGTACCAACTAAAGTATTACACCTAGAATCGTGAAATTTGGTATGTAATTTCCTCTGACAACGGATAAAAGTAGTACCAACTAAAGTATTGACAATTTAGAAGCGCTAATCTAAAAGAATTGTTCGAAATTTGTACTTATAAACGGTGAGCGAGATAAAAATAGTACCAACTAAAATAGCGCAGTTAGAGTTGCGAAATTTGGAGTGTAAATTCCCTGACAAAGCAGACTCGCAATCTAAATTGATTTTTTTGAAATTTGTGCTTATAGGAGGTGAGCGGGACAAAAAGGGATAAAAATGGTACCAACTAAAGTATTGCAGCTATAGTCGAGAAATTTGGAGTGTAAATTCCTCTGACAACGGAGACTTGCAACGGAAATGGATTTCTGGATTTAGTATGTAAATTCCTCTGACCACGTAGAAGCGCAGTAAAATTGGACTTTCGAAATTTGTACTTTTAAGGGAAGCGGGACGAAAAGGGATAAAAATTACTTAAACGCGGGACATAAAGGGATATTTCAAAATTTGTACTTAACCCTCTAGTTCCCGAGACCGCCTCTAGGCGGTCTAAGTTCAGTACACGGTCAATCATGGTTCTAATTAGGTTTTGCTTTTTATACCCTACACCACTTCGTGGTCTAGGGTATTATAAGTTAGTTTCGCGCCAAATGTTTGTAACACCAAGAAATAATCGAGCTAGACCCACCTTAAAGTATACCGATCGGCTTAGAATCACCAGCTGAGTCGATTTAACGATGTCTGTCTGTCCGTCTGTCCGTCCGTCCGTCCGTCTGCTGTCCATCTAAGCTTGTTCGCACTCTACAGGTCGCAATTGTTGCCCGATTGTCATGAAACTTGACAGAAGTTATTTTTTCTGGCCAAGGACCATCGGTATTGAATTTGGAGGAAATCAGTTCAGATTTAGATATAGCCCCCATACAAATGTCGCTCCCGATTTGCCATTTTCCGCTCTAGAAACGACATATTGTACCCGATTTTCTTTAAATTTTGCAGAACATCTTATAATCGAACTAGAAACATCTATTCAAAAATTGGGTAAGATCGGTTCAGATTTAGATATAGCCCCCATACAAATGTCGCTCCCTATTTCACTTTTTCCGCTTTAGAAACCACATATTGTACCCGATTTTCTTTAGAGTTGGCACAACATTTTATAATTGAACTAGAAACACCTATGCTGAAAGTGGGTATGATCGGTTCAGATTTAGATATAGCCGCCATACAAATGTCGCTCCCGATTTGACATTTTCCGCTCTAGAAACGACATATTGTACCCGATTTTCTTTAGAATTGGCGCAACATTTTATAATTGAACTAGAAACACCTATGCTGAAAGTGGGTATGATCGGTTCAGATTTAGATATAGCCCCCATACAAATGTCGCTCCCGATTTGACATTTTCCGCTCTAGAAACGACATATTGTACCCGATTTTCTTTAAATTTTGCAGAACATCTTATAATCCAACTAGAAACACGTATGCCAAAATTGGGCAAGATCGGTTCAGATTTAGATATAGCCCCCATACAAATGTCGCTCCCGATTTGACATTTTCCGCTCTAGAAACGACATATTGTACCCGATTTTCTTTAGAATTGGCAAAACATTTTATAATTGAACTAGAAACACCTATGCTGAAAGTGGGTATGATCGGTTCAGATTTAGATATAGCCGCCATACAATGTCGCTCCCGATTTGACTTTTTCCGCTCTAAAATCCACATATTGTACCCGTTTTTCTTTAAAATTGGCACAATATCTTATAATCCAACTAAAAAACCTATGGTGAAAGTGGGTAAGTTCGGTTCAGATTTAGATATAGCCTTCATATATTTCAACTAAGAAGACATATTATGAAAATTAAATATACCATATTTTGGTATAACCCCCATACAAATTGGGCCCCCATTCCACTCTATTACATCTCTAGAACCCACATCGTGCATTAAATCTCGATATAATTTTTCATATCATGTCATATTTCAACTAAGAATACCTACTTTGAAAGTGATCTATATGGAACCTCTTTTTAATGTAGACCACTTACAAATGGCCCCATTTTAATTTTTACCCCTCAAGAACGCAAATTTTACATCGGTTTTTTTTTCAAATTTTGCAGATTATATTATATTTCAGGATACAAAGTCAAATATATGTGTCCACACTTTGGAATAACCTAATAACCCATTCTACTCTAATACAGCTCTACAAACTACGTCTTACATCGCATCATGATATATTTCAACTACCTACCGTGAATGAGAAATATATAGGCCCATGTTGTTATAGGCCTCCTTTCAAATGCCGTTACGATTCATCTTATTACTACTGTATAATTTGTATTTCTCTGCCGGAAAATAGGAACAATTATTTACCATATTCGTTAAATTTGACTAAAGATGAATTTATAGTATTACTGTGAACACCTGGGTTTAGTAATAAAAGCGAGGTATATACGCAGGGAGTGGTGTAGGGTATTATATTGTCGGCCCCGCCCGACTTTAGCCTTTCCTTACTTGTTTTTACAGTGCATCTAATTCTGTTATCACTGAAAAAGCTATGATACATTTTCCACAAAGAGCTGAAAAATTGTGAAATTTTCACAAATTTTGAATTTAAACATCTGTCGTTTTTATACCCTCCACCTCCAGGATGGGGGTATACTAAATTTGTCATTCCGTTTGTAACACCTTGAAATATCAACCTCATACCCTATAAAATATATATATTCTTGATCGTCATAAAATTCTTAGACGATCTAACAAAGACCGTCCGTCCGGCTTTCCGTCTGTTGAAAGTACATACACTAGCATCTAAACGGAAGGAATTAGGAAGTCCAATGGCGTCTTATAGTCGTAGATCGGTTGGGATTGCAACTGGGCGAAATCGGTTCAAAGGGAAACATTTTTCCCTCACAAGAACTGAAAATACTCATAATAACCCCTAATAATTTAGAGTATTTAGGCATGTTTTCCTAAAACAAATGTGTACGCTTGAAGGAGTATCCGCCCATGAGAGGTTTCGCCTACATACATTCATTCCCCTTATATCGGAAACCCGAACTGAAACGTTAATTTTGGAAAATCTATTGTTTAGGGGTTGTAATGGGGCAAAAGGAATACAAATTGATCCAAGGCAGACACAAGGTAGAAACGTGAAGTTGGGCTTATAAATACCTCTAATTGTGTAGACTTGAAAAATAAGAGGATATTTCGAAATTCGTATTCTAGAGGGTTAAAAAAGACGGATAAAAATATTACGATAATATGGGTGAATTTAAAATGAAGTTGATGTATATATTCCTCCAGCTGGGTAGACTTGTAAAATAAAAGATGAGAAATATCAAAATACTGTAGAATGCACTCTGTGGTGAAGGCCCGGGCGAACTTAACGCTTTTTACTTGTTCTCTTTGGGTGTTACTGCATTTGATTTTGGAGCTTATTTTATTGGAAATTATTTATTTTTTTTTTTTCATTGGGGACTATTTTGTGGCACCGGACCACAATACTGTTATACGCTGCCTAAAAGATGTCAGATTCTAGTTCGATATTAATGTCGTGTAGCACTTGTTCCCATATGGTCATGTGTGGACCGGTCGACTGTTGTCACCGCAATTGTCAATTCCCAAATTGGGAACCGTTCACTATTGATATGTCCCTTCTATTTTGGCTGAGAGGGGATATGGTAAGTTTTGTTATTATATTCAGTCCAGAATTTTCTTGATTTCTTTTGATTTGACTTTTCTTTTTCACGTTCGGCTTTATTCACTACTTTTGTATAAAAAAATTAGTTTAAATTATAAAATATCGTTTTTTGTTGTTATAAATATAAAGGGTGATTTTTTAAAAGCTGTAGGAAAGTTTTTCAAAAAAAAAACACATAAAATTCAGAAAAATGCGTGAAGTCTTTATTTGAATCGATAGTACGGTCCATATAATTTAATGTTTGAAGATTATTTCATGCAAATGTTGACCTTGACTGCGCCTCAAATGGTCCATCCGCTTAGTCCAATTTTGCCATTTCCACGTTTTTGAGTAACAGAGGCCCAATTGCTGTGAACGGCGACGAATCGATAATTGATGGTCATCATTAACACTGGACGATACAGCTGCGATATTTTCTTCAGTTCGCACTCTACGTAAGCGTGTTGGTGGTTTAATGTCCAACAATGTAAATTTGGTGCGAAATTTAGTCACAATAGCCCGAATAGCCGCTTCAGTGGGTCGATTAAACTGACCATAAAATGGAAGCGCGCGATGAACTTTCTTAACAGAGCACGCATTTTGATAATAAAATTCAATAATTTGCAGGTGTTGTTCGTTTGTAAACGATTCATGGTTAAATTATAGATCAAATTGAAGATGTTTGACAGTGAAACAAAATACGAAACGTGCGTCAGCTGTTTAAACCAGTGTTGCCAAAAAGATAATAGCTAAAAATCACCCTTTAAATACAAACTAATATATAGGGATTTCTTTTAGGCGTCCTTTAATTTAAATAAAATACTGCAAATGTTTGCATTGAATATAATTTGGGACAAGCTTGCTCCGCGGCTGGCTAGTATTTTTCGACTAATTTTCCATGGAATGCAATCAATGATCTAGAAAATAATCTAGAATTACTAAAGCACAGGATAAATAGCGCGTTTTCAAATGTTGCCTTTAATAAGTCTAGTGTTTGAAGAACTGTATGGCATCAATCAATCAATTGGAACACAAATTATTTCGTTGTTTAAGAATTTAAAAGAAGTCAGAACAAACGATTCCATAATCACACCAAATAGTAAGTTATTTGTGGATGTTATAGAGCTTCGTGAATCTTTCGTGGTTCCCTTTAAATCAAATGGAGCAATTTTGCGTATCGACATGTCTATTGAGCCAAGACTGAGACTCATCACTGAACAGAATATTGTGTTGAAACAATGAGTTGATCTCTAGTTGCGGTCTTTGGCCGAATTTACAGCGCAAATGATGTTCATCCCAGTTTAATTCTTGCAAATGGCTAAAACATGACTGACTTATTTGTGGAAAATGGAACCTCTAAAGAAACATCCTTTATATCATTACGAACATTTATGAAATTGGTGTTTTATCCTCCCCTTATAAACCACTGTAACATTTTCTATTTTGGCCATTCAGGTGATTCCACCCTTTGCTGAAGGACTTAGCAATCCTTGTAGATTCCCGTACATTTTTATGGTGCACCCCGTGCGGATATAACTACATTGTCTTGTTTATAAGGAAATATTAGCTTCCAAAAATTATGTGCCATATTTAGGGGTTCCTGCTGAAATAAGCCAACAAGCATCGCCGAAAATTACTACGTTTTCTCAACATTGTGTGCATCCTGAAAGGCTCATTTTGCTCGTGCTCGTGCCCCGACCAAACTCAAATGATATATGATCTAATCTGCACTTGTTGGGATGAGCTTTGAAGGTATGTATCCTACTCTTCACACATACATACATAACAGAGAGTCTAATGGTATATTTTGTTCGTTTCATAAACAAATCATAACTTTGTTTCAACTGAAACAATCCATCTTCAACCGCATTTTAGCCAGTCGCGAGTTGTAGCTTCGAGTGCTTTACAAACACACACACACTCATCCACATCTATCACATCATCTATATAGGTCCATGTTTTGAGCCTGTGTTGTTATAGGCCTCCTTTCAGATGTCGGTCCGATTTATCCTATTACTACGTATAATTTGTATTTGTCTGCCGGAAAATTGGATCAATTATTTACCATATTCGTTAAATATGACTAAAGATGAATTTATACTGTATAATTTATATGAACTACATAAAATTGCTACCATGAAAAACTTGGGTTTAGTAATAAAGGCGATGTATATACGCAGGGTGTGGTGTAGGGTATTATATAGTCGGCCCCGCCCGACTTTAGCCTTTCCTTACTTGTTTTTTGTTTCATCTGTTTTGGGGAATTCCAAATTTTCATATTGGTGCTTTTGCAGCTTGCGCTAGTACGAAAGTCAGTTGTCAATGTCATTTGAATGCAGAAGTTTGTGAAAATCACCAAAAATAATTATTTGATTTTCGCACTCCGCGCAAACTTTCGTATTAGCGCAAGCTGCAAAAGCACAAATATGAAAATTTGGGATTCCCCAAAACAGATGAAACAAAAAAAAAAGCAAAACCTAATTTGAACCATGATTGACCGTGTACTGAACTTAGACCGCCTAGAGGCGGTCTTGGGAACTAGAGGGTTAATACAACGATACTTCCCGAAAAGAAATAAATGTGTTTCCAAATAAAGTACATATTTTTAGGGGAAGCAAAAACACATGTTACCTATAGTGGTTTTTCAAAATGTGTACTTTTTGGGAAAGAGGTGCAGAAGTTGTAAGTAGCTGGCTGCATCTAGAAACATGAGATCGAGGATATAAATGGTGGTTTTTTTTCAAAACTTGGTAGAAAATCATAAAAATTATACATACGAAGGAGTTTAGCTAAAATAGTGCATATCGACCAGTATATTACATTGACTGTGTATGAGTGCTATATAAAGATCCTATTAGTTTCCAAATTACTACTTTAGATTTATCTATATCCACCAAAAGAAAATTAAATAAATAGATAAATAAATAAATAACAGAGACGGATAAAATTAACAAATAACTGACTTTTTCGCGTACAAAGCAGCGGGTACTGCTAGTTATTTATATTATTTTTATGTTCATAGCCACTTTTGCAGTTACAAATTAACGTGTGAGTTAGAGTTTGCATCACCAGATTTTCCGCGGGAAAATTCCCGGGAATTCGCATATTTTTCATTTCACGTATCCCGGGAAATTGGCACGGGAATCCCGCGGGAATTCAGTAGAAAATTTTACATATTTCATCGCATATTTTCTCCACCATTTCCACAATATAATTAAAAATGTTGTATAAAAATTTTGAAGATGCAGTTGGATGACAAAATATTTTTAAGCTGCGTTTGGATGTAGACTCAAAATCCACTTTTTCAGATTTTTCCTGTCAAGCTCTATGTGAAAAAAATAAAATCCGGAAAAATAGATTTTGGGCGTGTATCCGAACACCAAAAATAAAGAATTTAAAGTTTTCGAAGCGACAGGACAAAGAACAAACATTTCATTTAATGCTCTACTCGCTATTAATGTGAGTCCGGAATGCTCTGGACTTCTATGGAAGGGCTGAGTTTCTGGACAACAGACTGATTAGGGGTTGTCTTGAGATGACCGACAGTGTGGAAATGCAACTCAGTAATGAGTTCCTTCCACCTGCTGGGCTACTGACTCTCGATTCCGAGGGACTTCTTTACCGGGCGGACAAACTCTTGTTCTACCACAGACGGTTTAAGACCTTGTACATTGACGACACGGTATACAATACCAATCAATAATTTGTATATAATAGTTTTTAAGTAGTTTGTAAGCATTTAGTGTAAGTGCTAGTATAAGAAACAAAATGTAAAAGATCTTCCTTTTTTATATACATAATTCTATTTTTTAAGGAAAAACATGTTAATGTAAAAAAATGAAAGAATGCCATGTTAGCAGCAAGCTGCGACATATTGCGATATTGTGTAAGGCTGAAATGAATTTAATAAAACCAAAATCGTTTGCAAAAAAAATCGTTTTACTATTAATGTGAACGATCGTTCTCATTGCGTCCACATTTTCCAATAAAATAAGAAAAATCTGATTTTTAATTAATTTTTAAACTTGAAAAGATTGATCTCACAATGGGCTTTATTATATGAATTCTGTAACAGGTTCGTTTCATGTTTCATTGGAAAATGTTGACGATTTCCCGTGCTGTCCCGGGATCCCGGGAAATTGAAAAAATAATTCCCGTTTCCCGGGAAATGAAAAGTACGGGAAAATGTAAACCCTAGTGTGAGTAGATAGCCAAATCAGAAAAATTTGGAAAAAAATGGCTTTAGAAATAAAATTCTTCTCCAAATTTATATGACAGATGACATCGAAATCTGAGAATAGTTTGGCATCAAAAACTCATTTTCGAGAAAATGGTTCATAGCCACTTCAATATAGTTTTCTTAATTTTTTACACATACTGTTAGTAAACTACACCATTTCTACTTGAAATTGGAAGAAATCCAATGGAAACTGAGAAATTCCATGTGAAATTGAGATTTTCCACTTAAATTTGAGAAAATTCCAATTGAAATTGAGATTTTCCACTTGAAATTGAGAAAATTCCAAATAGAAATATTTAAATGTTTTCAATTTCAATAATCATATTCTCATTTTCAATTGGAATTTTCTCAATATGAAACGGAAATTCTCAATTTCTCATGGAATTTTCCTAATATCAAATGGAAATTTTTAATTTCAATTGGAATTTTCTTAACTATAAATGGAAATTTTCAATTTCAATTGGAATCTTCTCATTATGATATGGAAATTCTTAATTTCACATCACAATGGACCTCTTCTAGTCTCTGGTGTGTTAGAAGTTAAATTTTGTGACTAGTAAACTAAAGGTAATTTCCGGTTGTCGCCATTGAACATATTGTACAGGACGTTTTTAAGTAATCCGCAGTCACAAATTTTCTAAGGATTTCTAAAGTTTTGCAAAGGAAATCATTCTTCTTATATAATTGAGAAAATTCTAAATCCATATTTAAATGTTCTCAATTTCAATGAATATTATCGTTTTCATTTGGAATTTTCTCAATATGAAATGGAAAGTCGCAATTTCAAATGGAATGTTCCTAATATCAACTGGAAATTCTCAATTTCAATTGGAATTTTCTCAATATGAAATGGAAATTGTCAATTTCAATTGGAATTTTCTCAATATGAAATGGAAATTCGCAATTTCAACAGGAATTTTGTCACTATGAAGTGTAAATTCTTAATTTCAATAGAAATTTTCTCAATACGAAATGGAAATGCTCAATTTCACTTGGAAATGGTGCAGGCATCACAATGGACCTTTTCTGGTCTAAGTGTGTTATGTGTTTACTTTCTGACCAGTAATTTCTGATTGTCCCCATTTAACAAATTGTATAGGACATCTTTCGCAGTTGTATATTCTCCAAGGATTTCCGAAGTTTAGCAAAGGAAATCATATTTACCATCAATCTTGCAGAGATTGTATGTCCAGAGAGATTGTATGTCCTTATTTACCATTTCAAATTCTTTACGCCATTATGTTAATTGATAGTGTGCGCAAAGAGCAAAAGTAGCAATTCTAATGTAATCCACCCCCACCCCACCTTGTTGGCCTTAAAGTTATTTGAACAGGCCAGAGACGAAGCCGCCATTAGGCAGAAGCGGAGTTAAATCACTTAGAAATTATGTACTTTTCAACAACTTCCAACCGTGAATGTTGTTTGCTGTCGTCCCAGTGCGACTTTTGCTCAACACTTTATGGCCGGGCAAACTTCGTTGCACTTTCGCCAGAGTAACAACATTTAAAAATTATTATTTTTCTTTCCTCGCCTTCATCGTTGTCGTCATTTCTTTTGTTCGCTGGCTCGCTCGCTCTCTCTGTCTTTCTTTCGAAAAGCCACTTTATCCAAAGCCATTAAAAGTCACTTTTGTAAACTAAGCTAGACAAACTTTAAACTTACCTGTGCGTTAGTGTAGCTAGCTAGCGCGCTCGCTCGCTCGGTCTTCAAGGAGCCACGGCAGCATCACATCAGCCGGAGATACTTTCTAACGAACTGCGACATGGATGGGACGTTGATGATGATGACAACAGGCAATGGCGTCAACAACGCACAGTGATCGAAAGCAGCGAAAAAGTGATGAGGGTACTTTTAAAAAATGTATATGAACCGATGGGAAGTTTATTTCAATATGAAATAAATTAAAAATTTTGAAATTATCATTTCTGAAGTTTTTAGAAATTGAATAAGAATTCAATAACTTCTATGTTTTCAAAAGTATATAATCCAGGACGACACATGAAGTACCCAAGTTTTGAAATCTAGATTGATTAAACTAGTTTTGACTTGTTCTGCATCGTGGGCTAGAATCAGTAGAATATGCGCTAGGTTCGGTCTGGCCGATTCTTGGCGAGGGGATTTCGTTTCGATATCGCACTTCTATTTCCAATCAATTGAAATGTTTACTTGGTATGGTCCCTGACTTTGACAGATGGACAAACAAATGGAAGCACAAAGAATAGACATGTGGAAGGATGGACGTATGGAGTGAAGAACGGAATGGCGAATGGATAAATTGACGGGTATGTGGTAGACAGACGAACAAAAATGTTCCGAACCTCGTATAAATAGATGGACGGATAGACAGAATATTCCTGATGGATCAAAGGAAAAGTTCTCTCAATCAGTGAACTAAGTTCGGCTGGGAAGATATATATTTTCAGTCCTTGCGGTGGATGTTTTTCTTCCATGACCCTATTTCGCCCTTCGTTAATCGCAACAAATTTACAACTGTTGGGTTTGAACCTTCTATCTCCTTCGTCATAGATGCCAGAGTGTATTCTATAGACGGATAGACAGGTGAACTGACTGATGGGGGATAAATGGATGGGGTGTCGGATGGACGGAACCATGACAGAAGATAAATACACGAAAGGTCGGATTAGCGGAAGTTCAGACAAAATCCTAATAATTCCACAACCATTCCTGAAGGAATAAGGAAGAGTTTCTCTAAACAAGTGAGTTGTAGGCAACATAATTTCATATTCACTTAAAGGGACCTACAGCTAAGAGGCGGTTTCATTACATTTTTTGAAGAAGCCTTACCTGGCCTATTGCTCAAAAATTTTGCCCCCACTGATTAAGATTATATCCCAATCGGTTCAATAAATGCAGTGCTATTTAACCCTCTTCACTTTTCTGTCCACGGCGACCACTGTGCAGCAACGTCATTCGAGTGCTATGAGCATCGACTGCAGTCAGAGGCAGTTGTTGACGACACAAATGTTGACGGTGATGGTGTTGGTGATGCTGCTGTTATTATGCCATTAGATATGGCGTAGAACTCCAACATGCATACGTTTCCTTGGCCTGATGATACTTCTGCATTAGCCGGATAGGTGTTGCAGCCAGCCTGCCATCTTCGGAGTCATTTGCAAGAGCAGAAGAAGAAAAAATCGGCTCCATTAAATTACATTTACCATAAATGAGCTTTAGTACGGGCACTCGTTACTATTGCCATTCACAGGCATGGCGGCGCCACTGCCGCCAAAGAAGGCAACTTCTGTTCCAGTTGATGGCAAACTCACAAGAGGGTTAAAATACTAGACACTACAAGTGGCAGTGGCTGCAGCACTAGAACAAGTTTGGACTTTTGCACAAACAACTGCCTCGAACTTCGGCAACAATAGCTGGCAGCTGAGCATGTTTTTCCCAGCCACACTGTAAAGAGACGCAGGCAAAAAAGAAGAGCTGAATAAGTAAGAAGAAATAAATAACAAAGAGAATAACTTTTTGTTTTCTTCCCCATCTAAAAACAGTTCTTAAGAAAATTAAAAGTTGTTTCTAAACTAATTACAGATGCTTTCTGGGTACTGGGTGCTTTTTGCCCAATGCGACCTACTTCGACCTCCACCGCCGCCGTCGCCACCGAGTACTCCGCCAGTCATCGCAGTCATAGTCTGAGTTTATTGGACGATGTGTAAATAACTTTGATGCTATTTTCACATTAATGTTTTAGTAGATGCATATATATATATATAGGTATGTATGTTGTAATTTTTTGCTTTATTTAATTAAGAATTAACAAGTAAAGTTAACATTTAATGGAAACTGAAGCATTAGCCGGAATAAAGGTTTTCGAAAAGGATTGAATCAGAGAATTATACAAAGGCATATTTGCTTCCGTTAGGTATTCCCAACAATGACTAATGGCACTTAGTCATTATTCCTCCCGGTACACAAATCGAACTGCTTTTGTGGAAACGGAATTTCCATATAATAAATTTTATATAATTAGTTCTGCTGCAAAAAGTTAATGAAATATTTCGAGTGGTACTCTGACAATTTATGGTTCTAAATCAGTGTCGTTACATAACGTGCTGTTCAGATTTCCAGCGTTTAAAAAATATTATGGCTGTTTTTCTTTGAGACTGGAAACCTATGCTGCGATAACCAAAAACTAAATATAATGTTAAAATTTCACTCAAAATAGAAAAAATATTTTTTAAAATTGTCGCCAAAAGCAATTTCAATGTGTATGCGAAAACAATCACAAATTATTTTTTTTTGATAAATTTTTTGATACAAATATTTATACTGTAATTGGCGACAATGTGAAAAATATCTTTTTATTTAGAGCAAAAAATTGATTTTTTAACGTTTTTGTTATCCAAACTTGTTATACCGGCTTAAGGAAAAGCAGCCCTATTACGTTTTTTTTGTTTTTCGCAAGCAGTCACACAGACATATATTTCTAAATTGCCTTAGGATTTTATAACAATCAAGAGTATATGAACCTTGAAATGACTTTCATGGTGGTTTCGTGTTTTTCCGTGGATTCTTAATTTTAAATAGGGATTTTGAAATTTAAATAACACAAAACCAAATCAATGAAAAGTGTCGTGGAATTTACGAAACATTTCTTAGAAAATATGAAATGAAGTTCTTCATTCGATGAACTTTTGTCTTACAAGTTCATTATTTTTCATAATATGATTGATGAAAATGTTCATAGATTTTATAAACTTCATTAATTTCATGAAAGAATTTTATGAATATTAATAATTTATACTGAAGTTTCCAATATAAACAAAACCAATATTTCGGTTGTCTTCGTCAACCATCATCAGGGGATAAACAATTAAATTTTAATAGACTTCGTCTTCTTCTTCGTCACAAATTATTGTCCACTGTTTTATGAAATAGGAAGTGTTTATGAAAAAATTGTATGAAACATTTCATTTTATTTATGAATTTTTCATGCATATTAAGAAAAAATTCACTAAATTTTTGAAAAACCTTTATGAAATCGCTTCATAAATATTATGAAGGAAAATTTTTTCAGTGTAGTTGCAAGAATTGAGGTAGTTGCAATAACTGAGTCAAACGTGTTAAATATTTCTGATTTCAACTAGAAATTTTTATTTCTGACATTTGCAAATGAAAAAGTACACATTAAGCTAAAATAAACGTACTTTTCCAAAAATATTTTTGTAAACGTTTAATTAAAGTTTTTTTCAACTTTCAAATAGATCCTGTCTCGTCTTAAAATTATAAAACTGGTCTTCAGTATTTCAATCATACAGGTACCCAACGGAAAACCCAAATAATTAAAAAAGTCCCCTTTCCTTTTTTCCTTTTAATTGTTCACGCACATTTATTAGCGTTTATTACTTTGCTTACGCAATCATAAAAATTAAATAACCCTTTATTCCGTTTTGTTAATTCTGAGAATCAAAAAAAAAAAGAAAAAACCTTACCATAGACAAAGTTGTGCATATGTCGAGCAAATTTTTGAAATTCATACCTTTACTCAATTGCGAATAAAAGCGAAACGCGTGCATCGATTTTCATGATCTTTGTCTAATTTTGCTCATAGGTTATGCGACTTTACGTAAAAGTAATAAGATTTGAAATTTTTTTTCATTTTGGATTTTTTATGGATTTAAAAAAAAAAAATTTAAATCTTTAGGCAAAAAATAAGTTTTTTCCTTTATATATTCATTTTTAACTTGGAAACTGTTGCTTGTATAGGAAAACAATATATGAACAGATTAAGGGAATTGTAATTTTAAATTTTTTAAAATTTAATTCAATTAAATCGGGCTAGTGGTTCCCGAGTTATGCCGGACGAAACAAATTAACCAAAAAAAAATTTTTAAAATTTAAAAAAAAAAAATAAAAAAAAAACCAAACGAAAAAAAAATTTTTTATTGCGTTTTTCGAGCTCATGTCAAGGTTATCTACACAGAAAAAATTATCGCATCCCGAGTACATTTTGACTGTTGACTAGTGTTACTATTACAACAGAAAACAAATCAAATTTTTTGAAAAGAAAAAATTCGTAACAATAATAAGTAAGGAAAGACGAAAGTCGGGCGGGCCGACTATATGATGCACTCCACTTTCTATCCGAATACAACTCAATTCGGTAAAATTGTGAAAACGGGAAGGATTATTGCATGTTTCCTAATCATAGGCTGATATGACCTGACCTAATTTGTCAAATCGAGAAGAATATTTGTATCGGGGCTGTATCCAAAGTGACCCACTTGCACAATAGGTTCTTCCAGTTCATTTTTAATGTGTTATGCTCAATTTGAAGAAATTCGGTGAAAATACGTGTTTTTTATGGGACGGAAAAAGTCAAGTCGGGAGGGAAATTTGTATGGGAGCTAATTTAAATTTGAACCGATCTGATCTAGTTTCATCTTGGGTGTTTCTAGTTAAAATATAAGATATTTTGCAAGATTTGAAGAAGATAAAAAAGATAAAATATGTGATTTATAGAGTGGAAAAAGCTATATATAAATCTGAACCGATCTGACCCATTTTCACCATGGGTGTTTCTAGTGGTAATATAAAATATTTTGCCAAATTTGAAGAAGATCTGTTAAAATATGTGGTTTCTAGAGCAGAAAAAGTCAAAAAGGGAGCGAAATTTGAATGGGGGCAATATATAAATCTGAACCGATATGACCTATTTTCACCACAGGTGTTCCTAGTTTAAATATAAGCCGCTTTGCCAAACTTGAAGACAATCTGATTAAATATGTCGTTTCTGGAGTGGAAAAACTCAATTTGGGAGCGAAACTTCTATGGGAGCTATATATAAATCTGAACCGATCTGACACATTTTCACCTCAGGTGTTTCTACTTGAAATATAAGATGTTTTGCCAATTTATAAGAAAATCTGTTAAAATATGTGGTATCTAGAGTGAAAAGAGTCAAACCGGGATTGAAATTATTATGTGGTCTATATCTAAATCTGTACCGATTATCTTCAAATTAAATAGCGTTCGTCCTTATACCAAAAAACTTCGTTGTGCTAAGTTTAATTTTGTTCTGACTACAATTGCGACCTGTATCATGATTACAGACAGACGGACTGACGGACAGAAAGACAGACAGACAGATATTGCTAAATCGATTCAAAAAGTGATTCTAAGTCGATCGGTATAATTAACAATGGGTCTATCTCGCTTCCTTTTGGGTGTTACAAATAAATGTACAAAGACATAATACTCTCGTGGAGTGTATAAAAAGTATCGAATAAATATTTTGTTTTATTTTTTAATAGCTAACATTCTAAAGAAGTGAACAATGTCAATAGGTGTGATCGGACTTATACTTATATTCAAAATGAGAGTACGAATATTAAAAATAATAATGAAAAGCAATAAAAATTTAAAATTTGTGCTGATTTTGTTAATCAGTATGCCTCAATATACATAAAGAATACATTTTTAGTACTTGGGCACTCAATTTTTATTTTCTGTTGTATATAGTGTTATTTATACCCACCGTGTAGAGTATAAATGTGCCGATTAGAATGATAGTGATCTAAGTAAGACACACATTATCCGTTCTGAGATATGCAATGGTTTACGTTTGATTCAAATGAAAAATATTTTTCCATCGAAGCACAATTTTTTTTCTTAGAACTTTTATAAAAAAATCGACAACGTTGATACCTCTCAGAGAACCATTACTTTCAGAGGGTGTATTGACTTAAACCACTTTCACTCTTCTCAAAATTGAACACACAAAATTTTATTTTTTTTCACAAAAGTAATATTTCCTAAGCAAAAATTAAAGAAAACAAAAATATTTTATTTCAAAAAATAAAATATATATAAAGGGTGTTTTTTATTGGGGTATAGAACTTTAAGTTGGCATCACTTTTTTAACTGGCGGCCATTTTGTCAGCTGTCAAGTGATTAATATTTAGTTTGGTTTGCCATTTCATCATGAACAGGTTGACAAAAGAACAACGCTTGCAAATCGTGCAAATTTATTTCGAAAGTAATGGTTCAGTTCGCGAAGTTCACCGCAAGCTCCGTCCATTTTATGGTCGACATAATCGTCCATCAGAGCAATTAATTCGGTTAACCATGGATCGTTTTCGCACTACGTTTACTCTATGTGATAATACGCATCCGCAGAGACGTCGAACAGTGCGCACCGAAGAAACAATTGCCGCTGTAGATCAAAGTGTTGAAGAGGACCCGAATGAATCGATTCGCCACCGTGCACAGCAATTGGAGTGGTTGAAAATTAGACCTGTAGAATTGGCTATATTCGAGCCAGCCGCGGCGGCCACATGCCCGAAATCATATTTAAACATTAATGGCATAAAATTATCCTTCCAATAAAGCCAAATTGATGGACATTAAAACGATTTTCTTGTGTTTTATTTCAATTCGAAGTTCTATACCTCAATAAAAAACACCCTATATATATATACAAATATATATATATATAAATATATAGAACCGATCTTACCCACTTTCCCCATAGGCGTTTTTAATTTGATTATACGATGTTGTGCCAATTTTAAAGAATATTGGGAACAATATGTGGTTTCTAGAGCGGAAAAAGTTAAATCGGGACTATATCTAAATCTGAACCGACCTAACTTTCGCCACAGGTGTTTATAGTTAGATTATATGGTGTTAAGCCAAATTTGAAGAAAGTCGGGTACTATATGTGCCTTATAGAGCGGAAAAAATCAAATCGGGAGCGACATTTGTATATGGGCTATATCTAAATCCGAACCGATCTGATCGATTTTCACCATAGCTGTTTCCAGTTCAATTATAGATTACTGTGCAAAATTTGAAGCAAATCAAGTGAAATATATGGTTTCTAGAGCTGAAAAAGTCAAATGGGGGGCGACATTTGTATGGGGGCTATATCTAAATCTGAACCGATTTGCTTCAAATTAAACAGCGTTCGTCCTTGATCCACTTACTTGCGTCAATTTTTGTTAAGATTGGACTATAATTGCGACCTGTAATTTGATTACAACAATAGATGGACAGACGGACAGACAGACGGACATTGCTAAATCGACTCAGAAAGTGATTATATGCCGATCTGTATAATAAACGATGGGTCTAACTCGTTTCCTTTTGGGTGTTACAAACAAATTCACAAAGACATAATACTCTCGTGGAGTGTATAAATATTTTTCCACCGAAGCACAATTTTTTTTCTTAGAAGATCCTACTACTATATCGAACTTTTATAAAAAAAATCGACAACGTTGATACCTCTAAGGGAACCACTACATTTAGAGGACTCACTAATTAAGACACTTTCATTCTTCTCAAAATTGAACACACAAAATTTAATTTTTTTCACAAAAGTAATATTTCCTAACAAAAATTAAAGAAAACAAAAATATTTTATTTCAAAAAATAAAAAATATATATATTATTTCTTACAGTTTGTTCGCCTAGAAACTTTATATTAAAGTTATTTTTTACGTTTCAAATTTAATATGTTATTCAAATTATCTGAATCACCTAAAATGGGCATTATAAATAAAAAAATGTTTGTTTGCATCGCCACACATCAATATTAGTGGATATAGTATGACTTAGACCACTTTCAAACTTACACAAAAGTCAATTTTGGTGTGCATAAAATAAGGGTACATTTTTTATAAATTTTAAAAATAAAATTTTTTAAATTAGAGATCTGATCATAGTAAAGAGAAAAATTGGGATATCTCAATTTTTGAATTTTTCTAAACCAATGTCGGCCCGTTCTGTACTATTGATATCTTGTAGGGAATAAAATAAACTGATAAAATAAAATATATATTTTTCACAATATTCAAGGTTTAAGAATATCTTGGAATATTCTTGAATTACATCAACTACCACTCATCAAAAGGAGGTAAAAACCTTTCAGGCGATACCAAGATCTGAATAGGATCCATATTCGGACCTCTGTAAATCTCGGACCAACTAACAACTTTGACCTGGATAAAATACCAAATTTTATCAAAGTCGAATGAGCTTAAAATCTATAATCTCTTAAATCTCTTAATTTAGTTTTTAAAGTGCGTTTTCTGCAAAATCGATTTGTTGAATTTTATCAGTCTTGAGGTTAGTTTCCTTTCGGCGAACAAAAAAATTAAACTAATGTTATCTTTGGTTTATGTGGCCGATCTCAGACAAACACCAAACAGCGTTTTTTTCGTCACTACTTGCATGCTATCTTAAATGACCTAGATAAAGGATTCCATCAAAACTACATAACTCGATTACAACTGATATGGGTGATTTATTTCACTCACGGCTGTAATTTAATCACATTGCCCCGCAGTAACTAAACCTGAATTCGTTTGTTGAGATTTCGATTTCGATTGTGTTATCATGCTAATAAATCAAAATGTTCACACATTAATCCATTCTCGAAGCAGTGGATGAATGTTGGTGTGAAACAAATTTAAAACCAATTTTATCACGTTAAGCCATTGTTAGCGTAGATTCATTTGGATAAACTGATTTTGGGTAGATGAGCACCACCACCATCTAAGGGCGAAAATATTGTTATAAATCCAAATTTGGTAAATAAATCAAATTTATTTGGGTACACCAGCGTCTCCTGTGTGCCTTGCTGTTGGAGATTGTCTTGGTTCATATTTCAGGCGTTTAGGGAAGTTGGCACAAATAAATTTATGCAAACATCAATATTTACATACATAATAGATTTTGTTTTGGGTGGGGCTGGGGGAGAAGGTGTCTTGGCAACCAGCATACCACAACGCACAAACACACATACTATACAACACTCACACGCACATGCAAACCGATACAGTGTTAAGCATAAGTACTGATACATTAAGCGAATGAAGTGAGAAATGGCCAAATATTTTGAATCGCTCTGTATATTTTGAATCGCTCTGTCCGATACAGTGTCAAGCATAAGTACTGATACATTAATCGAATGAAGTGAGAGATGACCAAATATTTTGAATCGCTCTGTAATTTAAGGTTCCTGGAAAAAGAGCGAGGAAGCATAAAGGAAAATCTGATTGGGTGCCGAACTCGTTTAAGATGCCACATTGGGAACGGCCAATAAATAATAAAATGGAAAAATTTTGCGATTTGAGGAATTCCATGTTCAGTCAACAAGAAATTGGTAAATGCCTTCCGTTTTTTATTAAATTTGCTGAAAGTGTTTGGAATTGCACAATTTTGAATTATGCGAAATTATTTTTTTTAATTTTGACAAGTGTGGCAAACAAGTAGTTTTGAAGCAACTTAGAAGTTTTCCATATTTTATACAACTAGTCACATATTTTATTAAGTAAACGATGCAACGACTCAGTAAAAATTAAATAAGGATTAACAAAAAATTGTTTTGATTTTTAAATAAATATTGAAATTAGTTAAAAAATACTATTTTTTATTTAAAAAATAATGTCTAATTTTTGGACATTTTTGTAATTTAAAAAAATGGAATTATATTAGAAAATCACGTCTAATTTTTGGATTTTTTTAATTTTCAAAAGAAAAAAATGGAATTACTTTTAAAAAAACTAGTTTAATTTTTTGATTTAAAAAATGTTGGTAGTAGTTAAAAAATACATGCTTAATTTTTTTATTTAAATATATATACATATATATAAATATATATATATATATATATAGATATATATTAGTTAAAAAACATACAATTTTTTGATTTAATTTAATTTAATCCACCTTTAATTTTTATTATTAATTTTTTTTAATTAATTTTTTGATTTTCCAAAAAAATATTGAAATTAGTTTAAAATTTTATTTTTTTTATCATAAATAAATCGCTTTAAAAAAATCACGTCTAATTTTTGTTTTTAATTTTTCAAAAATATATTGGAATTAGTTTTAAAAAAGTATATATATATATTCGAATTAGTTTCAAAAAAATCCAAGTCTAATTTTTGGATTTTTTTATTGGAATCACTTTAAAAAAATTACGTATAATTTTTGGATTTTTCAAAAAAAATATTCGAATTAGTTTCAAAAAATCCACGTCTAATTTTTTTAATTTAAAAATATATATATATTGGGATTAATATAAAAAATTCGCGATTTGTTTTTCGATTTAAAAAAAATAATAAAAAGAAAAATCCACGTCTAATTTTTGTTTTTTTTTAATAATAAAACTATTCGAACTAGTTTGAGAAAAATCCACGTCTAATTTTTTGACTTAAAAAAAATATTTGATTTTTTCTGATTTTACAAAAAAATATTTGAGTTAGTTAAAAAAATCCATGAATAATTTGTTGATTTTTTATTTTTCAACAAAATAGTAGAATTAGTAAAAAATTCTCGTCTAATTTTTGGTTTTTTTTACAAAAAAATATTCCAATTAGTTAAAAAACCCACGTCTAATTTTTGCAATTTTTTGACTTTAAGAAAAAGAATCGCGTCTAATTTTTGGAATTAAAACTTAAAAAAATAGTTTAAAAAATCCACGTCAAATTTTTGGAAATTTTTTGATTTTTCAAAAAAAAAAAAAATATATATATATATATATATATATATATATATATATATATATATATATATATATATATATAGATATATATATATATGTATGGAATTAGATTAAAAAATCCACATATAATTTTTTTATTTGTCAAAAAATATTCGAATTAACATAAAAAACACTTTTAATTTTTTGAAATTTTTTGCTTTTTTTTAATAAATTAGTGTGCATAACACATATTGGTATTAGTTTAAAAAATCCAAGTTAAATTTATTGTTTTTTAAAACAAACATTGGAATTAGTTTAAAAAAATGCACGTTTAATTTTGTGATTTTTTTACAGAAATGTTGGAATTAGTTTTGAATAAAAATCCACGATAAATTTTGTGTTTTTTTCTGATTGTTTTAAAACAAATATAGGAATTTGTTTAAAATCTGCGTTTAATTTTTATAAAAATTTTTGATTTTGTTAAAAAATATTGGAATTCTTTGATTTGGTTAAACAATATTGGAATTAGTTTTTTGATTTTTTTAAATATTGAAATTAGTTTTAAATCCACGTTTAATTATTATGGAATTCATTGATTTTTTAATCAATATTGGAATTAGTTTTTTGATTCTTTTAAATCTTTAAATTAGTTTTAAATCTATGTTTAATTATTATGAAATTTCTCGATTTTGTTAAACAATGTTGGAATTAGTTTTTTGATTTTTTCAATATTGAAATTAGTTTAAAAAATCCACGTTTATTTTTTTCAATTTGCGGTACAAAGAGCTTTAATTATGGGGTCTAAATTAGGGGTCTTCATTAGTTATGCCTGCCACTGTATTTTATTCCCAACATGCATATTGCTCATCATTTCATTCGAACAAATTTATGTTGTTATTTGGCATACAAATCAAAATATTTATTTTAAAAGTCACACATACGCACACACTCTCTCGCAACGTTACCGCAGACGAGAAAAACCACAAAATTTAATATGAAATTTATGCAAATTTTGTGTTTATATTTAAGTCACTCCAAATCCATATTTTATAAAATAATTTATATTCCAGAAAATATAACAAAATATAAAACTGACGAGCACAACCAAACCTGCCTCACCGCACACCACTACCAGCCCACCCTCCTCCGCAACAAAAAACGCACAGCTCACAGTACAAACAAATTAAATCCCCCCAAATATCCCTCTCCACCAGGAAGAATGGCTGGAGAAAAAATATGAGCAGAACCATGACTATGAACTTAAAAGCTAAGCAAAGTTATATTTTGTGTTGACATAGTCGTGTACCTGCCACAGGATGAACTAAGCAGCTGCACTGCCATCCACGGCAGGGATGACAGTGGCGGTTTTGCACAGGAATCTGTTTCTTTGCGTCCTGTTGAATTGCCAGGGTGGGGTGGGGTGGGACAACACCGAAGACGAAGAAACCTGAATATAGCCAAACGGATACAGACGACGAACAAGAGAAATATTTATGGAGCAGACAAAAAAATTGGTTTGTAAACAAATTTGATTTGAATTTTAAATAGCCTTCAACAATATTCGAGTGCAGACAGGGAAAAGGGCGTCGCACAGTGATGCGTGCCCATATGACTACTGGCCGGCCAATCGAGTTGCCGTAGTCAAATTTAATTTTCGTGCAATTTTATAATTGGCATAATTAGAGTAAATATAAAAATACGCTCAAAGCCAATGTAGGGACACTCATAATTGTCAGAAGGTATGTTCGGACTTTGTTTGCTTTCGATTTACACGAACAGACAAAACTCATCACAAGATTTTCAATACCAAGCCAACATGTCATTGAAAAGATTATTAGAATCTTATGGTAGGTGGTAAAATTGGGCAATAATTGCAAAAATTCTAGGAAGCTGAAAAATTCAGAAAAAAGTGAACCCTATAATGAGTTAAAATGATCAAAAATTTTGGAAAATTGAACTTCGTATTTCCTCAACAGTTAAAATTTTTCTTTGAACGTAGTACATGATTCTAGTTCAATTTTCCTCCAGCCAAGAAACTGAGGAAATTTGCACTAAGACAATTTACACAAATCAAGTACAGTTTTACTAAATCTAAGTAAAATGTTGCTGAAATTTTCCTGAATTTAAATAAATTTTTTCCAAATTTAAGTAAATTTTTCCTAAAACCAAGTAATTTTTTACTAAAATAAGTAAATTTTTACTAAATCTAAGTAAAATGCAAGCAAAAAATTTCTACATGAAATATTTCTCAAAAGTGTCATGATATTTCTGCCGTAAAAAGTTTAACTATTACTCCATGATTGCTGCGAAGGCAGGATAGGCGCCTTGTTTAGAATAATACTTGAAGTATTTAAGCAATAAATTTCTGCAAACTAACTTGAATTGCTTCTTAGCTTAATATTTAAGAATTTTCTAAACAATTTCAAATGTTTTTTATAAGTTCATTACTTAAGTGTATGAAGAACTCGGCATAAATTTCAGTAAACACATTAACTTAATTTTAAGAAAAAGCTCATTTTTAAGTTAAAATTTCCTAAATGCATTTTTTCCATACACATTTTTTTTACTTAAAACCTTGGAAATTTTCTTCCACACAAGTATGAATATACTCTATTGTAATAATTTTTATTAGATCCATTGAAATGTTTTTAAGTAAATTTACAAATCTATTTCCGAAATGGTATGGGGGCTATATAAAAACATGGACCCATTTTGTCCACTTGCTCATTAGCTGTTTAATGTTCGAATATAACATAATCCTGAAAATGTCATCAAGATCCGGTGTAAAATATATATTGTAGAGCACTAATAATGGTGTAAACTGGAGGGATATTTGTATGGAGGCTATATCTATATGGATCTATATCTATCCGATTTCCTCCAAATTCAATACCATCGTTCTTGGCCGAAAAAATAACTTCTGCCAAATTTCATGACAATCAGGCAACAATTGCGATCTGTAAGGTGGAGTTGGTGATTTTAAGCAGATCCGTATACTTAAAGGTGGGTTTAGCTCGATTATTTCTTGGCTTTACAAACATTTGGCTCGAAACTAACTTATAATACTCGATTCCACTAAGTGGCGTAAAGTTGTCAACTTTAGACTATTTTCTAGACCTGGTAGCCCGATTTTTAATGATATTATCTCAAAATAATCCTTGTGTCCTCTTCTAATTTCAATTTTATGATTTACTAGATCAAAAGTTATTGAATTTTCCCTCAACTTAATTTGATTCTGAACCACCGTGTGCGGTCTCCATCATATTGGAGACCTACCCACCAAATGTCATGACGTCCGAAGCCGGACGTCAGGTCTGATCGCTGATCAATTAGATATTAAATGCTATTATATACATTTTATTAATATTAAATGTATTTAATATTAATAATAAACAAGTAAAAACGGCGTTAAGTTCGGCCGGGCCGAACTTTATATACCCTCCATCATGGATTGCATTCCACAGAGGTAGTCGGTTTTCGTAGAACAGTAATATTACAGGAAAATATAATTTTTTCAATATAGCCAAACCAAAACAAATACAAATATTGAAAAAATAATTGTATAAATAAATATAATATTCTAATTATTTCAAACCACGCTTATAAGGCAAGGCTACCAATACGTCAATTCAAAAAATAATTATTCTTCTATTTATATTTTGAAAAATATTTTCAAAGCCATAAATATTGGTAGATAGTGGGTGCTACAGTTGGTTGTATTACCATTCTATTTGAATTTCAAAAGTACAAATTTTAAAAAACCATTATCAGACGTACATAGAGCAAAATAACCTAACTTCATGCTTAAACCAATTTTTGCCGTAAAAGAAAAATTACGAATTTGGAAAAAAAAAACTTTTTATTTTGCGTGTCTAAGCAGTCAAAAGAATGTATACTCCGAATTCCATGATTCCATTTGGTTGGTACCATTTTTACCCCCTTGACGTTTCTACGCAATTAGAATTTTATCATTCTAGTTGTAGTCGTTTAGTTGGTACTATTTTTATCCCTCTGTACCATTGTATCCCTTGAAAGTACTAATTTCGAAAAATTCGTCTATTTTCCGTGTCTTCGCAGTCAGAGGAATGTATACTCCGAATTTCATGACTCTAGCTGCGGTCATTTGATTGGTACTATTTTTATCCCCTTTTTTATTTTAACCCCAAAAAGTACGAATTTCGAAAAATCAGTTTATTTTCCGTGTCTTCACACTCAGAGGAATGTATACTCCGAATTTCATGACTCTAGCTGCGGTCATTAGATTGGTACTATTTTTATCCCCTTTTTTCATTTTAACCCCAAAAAGTACGAATTTTGAAAAATCCGTGTATTTTACTTATCTATGCAATCAGAGAAATGTATACACCGAATTTCATTATTCTAGGTACAGCCGTTTGGTTGGTACCATTTTTATCCCTCTATTCCTATTTTACCCCTTAAAAGTACGAATTTGGAAAAATTACTTTTATATTATGTATCTACTCAATTAGAGGAATGTACACACCGAATTTCGTGTTTCTAGCTGTTGTCGTTTATTATGTACAATTTTTATCCCTTTTTTGCCCCATTTCACCCCCTAGAAATAAGAATCACTTTATGGTGCACGTTTTTGCTATAAGGGAATGCGCATAACAAATATCAAGCAAATATAAACAGAAACATTCAAAAAACATGCTTAAATACGCTAAAATATTAGGGATTATTATGGGTATTTTTAGTCATTGTGAGGGAAAAATTTTTCCCTTTGGGCCGATTTCGCCCCATTTCAATCCCAACCGATCTACGACTATAAGACGCATTTATGGAAAAGTTTAACGTTCTAGCTCGTTTCGTTTAGATGCTAGCGTGCTTTCAACAGTTTCAAGGTGTTACAAACGGAATGACAAAGTTAGTATACCCCCATCCTGGAGGTGAAGGGTATACAAATGTTATCAATGAGATGGTGCGATTTAACGCCTCTAGATTATTTTCTCTGGGGTTACATGAAGTAATTCGTCTTTGAGAACAAACTGCAAACTTTGGACGCCTTGGAAGACAACATTGTGTGAACAATTGTTTGAACAATTGTTTGAACAAGATTGGTCGAAATTGGACTTCCTGAAGGCGCCATAACCGAGGAGGTCCCCCATTTACATTCAAATAGTAATGACATAAATTTATCTTTCTAAGAAAGTAAAATTTCAGTTTTCAAATTATGTTGAAAAGTCTCTGCGAATCCACTTGAAAAGACTTTTGACATGGTCGAAATCATGATCGTAGTAGTCTGCAGCCAAGTAATAAATGTCATCATGCCATTTGTAAATAAATTTGCATTCTATTAAATATAGATGCAAAATGGTCTTGAGCCAGGACAATATCCCAGTTCAAATCAAATATTGATTACAGACCAAAAAATACAAACAAAAAGAAAAGAACCTGATTTAATTGGACGTCTAAGAAACGCCCCTTAAAAATTTTAATTACAATTTAGGCCCAGTTTTATCCCCCATAAGAACGAAATTACGCATCCCCGTCTAAAGTTTCGTGATTCTGAATCCAGCAGTTTAGTGACAATCAACAATTTTTTACAATAAAAATTCCCCTTACCACCTAGGGGTAAGAGTATTTAAATTTCTTTACGCCGACTGTTCCAACAACGAGTACGAGTACTACTTGTTGGACCTGTCCCAGTCAAGCGTAACACTGCCACAACATTACATTCGAACACAATGTGTACTTGGAAGGTTATAAATGAACTTTAATGGTACAGAAACGCATAAATTACGCAAATGAATTGTCATTTATGTTTTGTATGTATTTCGTTGAGTGTGCCGTGTCGGCGTGGGTTTGCGTTGGCGTTAGTGTTTGGGGCCACGTTAAAATCGTGTAAATTATCAGTCACCAGCACTGCCGTCGTCCTGTCATATCCGCCTCAGCTCATGGCATGACAGTTCCACGAATTTCATTTCGATTAGGCCAAGAGATGTTATCGCTTAATTGTGTGTAGTTAGCGCACCGTCAAGATAAATACCGGCCTCGGTGCTCCAACGTAATGTGTCAGCTATTCCAAAACAATCTGACACATCCGCATACACACACACAAATATGAAATGCTGTTTGTTTTCAGAATTATCCGGTCGGTGGTGGCACGAGTGGGCCGTGGCTCGGCACACTCGGCAGCAGGTGACAAGATTAATTGTGTCACAACAGTCGCATATATTTGCATATTTGGAATTAATTGAAGCGGATTATGGCAACAAAAAGTAGCAGCGATTTAATATTTGACACAATTTTAATGGCGAAATCGCTTTAATTCAATTTTGAAAATACAATGAGCACTGAGTTCGTGCTGATTTGATGTGGCATTTTTAAAGCTCGGCAGCAATGGTGGGGGGGAGAAGGTTTCCTTATGCCTTCCCAATGATAACGATGTAAGCCTTCTGGCTTCGCATAATCGGGAAGGCATATGGAAGGATTTGATGCACTTGGCTTAAAATGGGGTTCCGACAAAGTTCACATATTCTAGAATTACACTTATTTGAAAGACCTTGCACTTTGAAAAATCGCCTTAACCCTTGTAAAGAGGAAACCTATAGCAACACAATGTCACCAAAAATAAAAACTTTGTGTTCTCTGAGGCATATTGAAATCAACACAAAATACAGGGTGGCGCAGAATGAGCTATATGGTTTGAATTCTTTATAACTTTTTTAATTATTATTCTTTCTTTGTTTTTTTTCAGCAATTTGTGAAGGAGACCTTGGGAATTAATTATGAATCGTTACACGATCGAACAACGCACAAAAATAATTGAATTTTATTTTCCAAACCAACAGTCACAATTCACAATATTTAAAATTGGGTATGTCAACAAGCAAAACTGCAGGATTTGGGCTACGGAAAATCTAAGAGCAGTTCATCATCGACAATTACATTCACTTAAGTGTACGGTGTATCCTCCGAAAGGAAAATTGGCCCATATTTTTTTGAAATTTTGCGAAAAGTTATAGAAAATATGCTAAAAAGAGCACGTATGTGCGAAGGAGAAGATGGGCATCACTTACAGGATATCATTTTTTAAAGCTAATTGTCAAAATTCCCCAATAATATACTTCCTGTATTTAAAAATATATAATAATCGCATAAATAAATAAGTTATAAATCATTTAAACCATATAGCTCATTCTGTCGCCACCCTGTAGTATATATACTTTACTATAGCCGTTTAATTGCCTCTCCTTATGTTTCCAATTTATTAATTAATAAGGATATTCCAAAACGTAAGAATTTGGGAACGTCCCCCATACACTCCCATTGGAAATGTTGTTTGTTGACAACATTAAACGAACGGAGCGTAATGTCAATAACAATTTCAATGACAATTAACGACAGCGACCCAATCACGGCAATTAAAATTAATTAAAGTCAAGTGATGCGTCATTGATTTCCATTTAATTATCGAACAAACATAAGACATTTCCGCACTAGTGCCAATTCGTTTGAAAAAAGAAAACAAATCAAACTGATGGTAAATTGACGGTTATAATTTAACAAATATCATTTAGAGATATTTGAAATTAGTGCCAAACAAATGAGCGGCGCACAGTGGTTCAGAATCAAAATCCATCGGCCAAAATTCAATAAAAACCAAAATTAGACAAGGACCCAAGGACTATTTTGAGATATTAACATTAAAAACCGGAAAATCGGATATATTTTAGTATTTTCATATTTTTCGATTTTAAAGAAAAACAAGTAAAAGGGCGTTAAGTTCGGCCGGTTCTAATCAGTATTATCAGCAGATTAGACGCTGTCGACATTACATAGAAGTGGACTACCATATTAGGAAAATTATTAATTATTAGGAAATAATATTAATAGTCTTCTAATATATATATATGTAAATATAAAATTTCAAGAGTAATCAAAAAGTGAATATTAGGTAGCAATCTACAAAAGTATGTCGATAGACACAATTTCCCTCAAGCCCGAATTTCCAAATTTGCAATTTGTTGATTTCAGCTACATCCTAAATGTCTGTACCATTTTGATAGGAAAATTGCTACAGCCGTTTAATGATCCCAAATTTAATCCCATTTAGATCCTGATGGCACGAATATCGAAAGATCTCCTTATTTTTCGCGTCTACGTAGTCAGAGAAGTGTACACACCGAATTTCCTTATTATAGCTGCAGCCGTTTGGTTGGTACCACTTTTATCCCCATTCACCCCATTTTCCGGCTAAAGGTACAAATTTCGAAAAATCCTTTCTTATTATCTACGCAATTAGAGGGATGTACATTCCAAATTTCATGTTTCTAGCTGTTGTCGTATCATTGGTACCATTTTTATCCCTTTTCTATTCCATTTCGACCGCTAAAACTTTTATATACTTTTTGGTGCTTTCACGCTAAACTAAAATTTTCAAAAAAATGCTTAAATAGTCTAAATATTTGGGGTATTTTCAGTCCTTGTTAGGGAAAAAATTTTCCCTCTGGGGCAATTTCGCCCACTTTCAATCTCAACCGACCTGCAACCATAAGACACATTTAGAGAAAATTTGAACCTCCTAACTCATTTCGCGGCTAGCGTGTTTTCAACAGACAGATGGGCATGGCTACTTTATGGAGTCTCCGATGAATATTTCAAGGTGTTACATACGAAATGACACATTTAATATACCCCCATCCTTGGTTTTTTACAGAACTCAAAAATGTCTACTAGAACAAAAGTTATTGAATTTTGGCCGATGGATTTTGATTCTGAATCACTGTGTGGCATAGATTTCTTACATAGAAGTTTGAGTCGAACCCCAGTGGGGGATATAAAAAGAGAAATAACTGATTTTCGCTAAGATACCAGCTAACTCTATCTAACTAAATAGTTTTTCCTTGCCTTGTTACTGTCTGACTTATCATTGACCAGCCCCCAGACCAAACGGCTGAATTTCAGCGTAGTTCCCAAATATTTGTATCCCTTTCACCCCCTGCAAAAATTAATCACTAATGGTGCACGTATTTGCTATAAGGGGAATTGCGAATACCAAATATCGAGCCAATATAAGCAAACATATTAAAACAAGTACTATAAATATTTGGGTTTATCAGTCCTTGTGAGGGAAAAATGTTTCCCTGTAGACCAATTTCGCCCATTTGCAATCTCAACTGATCTACAACTATAAGACGTATTCATGCAAATGTTTTACGTCCTAGCTCCTTTCGTTTAGATGCTAGCGTGTTTTCAACAGAAGGACAGACGGACTTGGCTGATCATCCTAGAATTTTATGACGGTACTTGGTAGTGTCTCAGGTCGATATTTCAAGGTGTTGCTAACGGAAACTTAGTTAGTTAGTTACCCCCATCCTGTGTTGGAGAGTATAAAATATAGCTTGGACCTTTGGGGATCGATTGATCATATATGTGGGTGTTATCGGACTTATATTTCCAAAATGAGACTACTAATATTAAAGGTACCTTCGGCGAAAATTGGAATTTAAAAGAAAAAAAATATGAACATTATCCATAAATTATTGTTGTGTTGAATCAATATCAAATGTATTCAAAAAATTTTAGGTCTCGGACACAAAACTTTCATTTTGTTTTGTTGCATAGTGTTATTAGATCAATTTTGCTTGTGACTAGACTAGAATAATCATCATAATCAGTAATATCTTTACAAGATATTCGAATGGCCACACTAATGGACATGACAGTGTTTTTCTGGAATATTCGCTTATATTGGAATTTTTCCACGTTTATGCAAAAATATTCAGTTATGCGTGATTACGAGAAACGTATTTTGGCTCTCCTGGGCATGATGATGATTTCAAGATAAGCCAATATCTCTGAAAACTACAGACATTTGCATGAACATCAACTCAATTTCCATCAACATTTTTGTTTTGTTTCAGTATTTTTTTTCACTTTCAATAAATCGCTATAGCCTGATATTGTTGTTGCATCACAGATATTAAAATGTTCCAGCCAAGTGTGACTAATGCTAATGGACTGATGTGTGGATGGTGAACAAAAGCGTGGCATGGCACGGCATGGTTATCATCGTTGCAGAGCGGAAAGTCATTAACACGCAATTTCCAAAACCGTTCTGTTCTATTTTTTCGGTGCACTTTAGATGCATTCAATGCCTTCGATACCACCGCACTCATTGTAAAACAACAAATCCCTTTTATTCATGTTTAACAATTTTATATGTTTAAACAACGACAACAACAAAAACACATAAACAAGCAACGCCATGTCCAACAAACCGGAATCGGGATAATACGAAAATGTTAAATCATATTTTTGTTGTTGCCCCCCCCCCCCTCTGTAGTGCCAGTCATGCTGGAAAGAAGAGTGGAAAGGATTGCAATTTTCCCTCAAAAAAATTTGCATTTTTCGTTGAAGTGTTAAAATATTTTCTAGCCTCAAATGGCCGATGGTGGATAAGCTTATCAAGGATAATGTATGTAGGTGAGTACCACTATTAACGGCATGTTTTATAATCGCGTATGCATGTTTAATGGTTATAAGTACAAGCTATTGCATTTCACCTTAATTTTTGGCATTCCTGGGAAAATTTAAATATGTGGATCAGTATAAAAATGTTAAGTATGCAAATTATATAGGCTATGCATTAGGGTTATTATTATATTTTTAACAAGCAAAATCGAAATCCGCAATAGAAAACCAATATAAAAAGCCTCGTTTTTTCGCCATAAAATTGATTGAAGTTTTGAGAGCATGTATCACGAAAGCGGACTATATTGGCCCATGTTCTGATATACCTAATCTCGAAATTTCTCGATGTTTAGATTTTAATGCAAAAGTGTTTAATTATATATGATCTGAGCGCCCCGGTAGTCGAGTTTGTGGTTTCGATTCCCACCAGAGGCTCTGGGCTGTCGCTGCAATAACTAACTATTTTGCCTTGCAAAAGTTACTGAATTAATTCGATTTGGAGCCATGCAACATTCAACATTCTTGAACTTGACTGTTTCTAAAAAATATTAAAATATCGAAAGTTTGCGGTTGTTTGCAGACACTTTTAGCAGACATAAAACGTAGGTTTCCCACGAACAACTACATGAGTAACACTCCTTTAACAAATGTTGAGATTAAAGACATCACAATAGGAAATAAATACAAATATTTATCAAAATATGTTGACGAAACTTTAAAGTATACACCTTGAATATTAAAAATAAAATATAAAAAGATTTTTATTTGTAGGGTGTGAAATGGAGATTAAAGGGATAAAATGGTACATATTAAACGACAACAGCTAGAAACACGAAATTCGGTGTGTACATTCCTCTAATTGAGGATATACATAATATAAAATTATTTTTTCCAAATTCGTACTATAAGGGATAAAATGCGAATAGTGGGTTAAAAACGGCACCAACCAAACGGCTGCACCTAGAATAATGAAATTCGATATATACATTCTTCTAATTGCATAGACATGTAAAATTAACGTAATTTTGAGCGCCCCGGTAGTTGGTAGCTTGCTCGGCTATCAGTTCTGGTCTGTCGCTGCAATACCTAGCTACAATGGTCTTAGTCACACCGGTTCAATCCTTGGACCCAAAATTAGAATATAAATTTACTTTGTATTGTAATTCATAATAAAAGGCAAGTAAGGAAAGGTTAAAGTCGGGCGGGCCGACTATATAATACTCCCTGAGTATGTACCTCGCTTTGATTACTAAGCCCAGTTATTTCATGGGAGCAATTTTATGTAATTCATATGAACTATAAAGTTACTATAAATTCATCTTTCGTCATATTTAACGATTATGGTAATTGATCCAATTATCCGACAAACAAATACAAATTATACAGGCCTGGTCCAAAACATGGGCCTATATATTTCTCATTCACGGTAGGTATTCCTAGTTGAAAAATATCACGATCTGCAAAAATTGATGAAGATCCGTAAGATGTAGTTTCTAGAGCTGTAATATATCAGAATGGGGTACCATTTGGGTTATACCAATGAATGGGCATATGGGCATCTCCCAAACAAGTAAAGAAAGGCTAAAGACGGACGGAATTTCTATATCAATACAATTCAATTCGGTAAAAAATAAATCGCGAAGGATTTTTGCATCTTGTAAATGTATGTGTTTGACAAAAAATGTTAAATCGGAAAGGACATTTGTATGAGGGTATATTGATACCTGGAACGATGTGACCTGCTTTCACCATGTATGTTTATTGGTGAAATATAATATATAAAGTTTGGCCAAAATCGGTTAAACATTCGGGAGCAACATTTGTGTGAGGGCTATATCTAAATCTGAACCGATCTTACCCACTTTCAACATAGGTTTTTTAGTTGGATTATAAGATGTTGTGCCAATTTTAAAGAAAAACGGGTACAATATGTGGTTTCTAAAGCGGAAAAAGTGAAATAGGGAGCGACATTTTTATGGGGGCTATATCTAAATCTGAACCGATTTCCTCTAAATTCAATAACGATGGTCCTTGGCCAGAAAAAATAACTTCTGCCAAGTTTCATGACAATCGGACAACAATTGCGACCTGTAGAGTGCGAACAAACTTAGATGGACAGCAGACGGACGGACAGACGGACAGACAGACATCGTTAAATCGACTCAGCTGGTGATTCTAAGCCGATCGGTATACTTAAAGGTGGGTCTAGCTCGATTATTTCTTGATGTTACAAACATTTGGCGCGAAACTAACTTATAATACCCTAGTCCACGAAGTGGTGTAGGGTATAAAAATAACGAAATTTTCCAAATTCGTACTTTTTGGGGTTAACATGGAAAAAAGGGGATAAAAATAATACCAACCAATTGACCGCAGCTAGAGTCATGAAATTCGGAGTATACATTCCTCTGACTGCTTAGACACGGAAAATAAAAGGTTTTTTTCCAAATTCGTACTATCAAGGGATACATCGGGTACAGAGGGATAAAAATAGTACCAATAAAACTTCTACAGCTAGAATGATGAAATTCGGTAAGTACATCCCTCTAATTGCGTGGACACGTAAAATGAAGAGATTTTAGAAAGTCGTACTCTTAAGGGGGTAAAATAGGAATCATGAAATTCGGTGTATATATTCCTCTGACTGTAAATACAACCAGGTGTAACACTCACTATCTACCAATATTTATGGTATTTACGCCTTTTGAGAATATAAATATATTATTATTTTTTTAAATGACTTGAAGTACTATTTCGATATGTTAACTTATTGGCAGCCTTGCCTTATAAGCGTGGATTTTTTTCAATATTTGTTTTGGTTTAAATAAAATTATATTTTATATATTATTTATATTTTCCTGTACTATTATTGCACTTCTACGAAAATGGACATCCACCATGGAATGCAATTCATGGTGGAGGCTATATTTAACTTGTTTTACGGCACTTTGTCATTAACTGATGCACTCTCCGAATTTCATAATTTCAGTTGTTGAATTGGTACAAGTTTTATATATTTTGCACGACACAGAATAGATTTATAGATCTATGTGGTTTATGATGAATAGTTTAAGGTATTGTAAACGGAATCACAATATGCCCAGTTCATTTTATTTTGAATGACAAATTTAAGGTACTTAAGAAAGAACAGATCGACAGAACGCAAAAGGAAAAAACGATTTCCAGTCACCCATGAAAAAATGTTTGGATTGGTTAATGATGATTGCAAAATATTTCGTGAGGTAAACGCTCCTGAAAACACCTCTAAAAATCACGTTTTCCCGTGACAGCACCAATTTATTTTCGAGACCCATCCCACTATATGTATCCGTCTGATGATTTGGTTACGCTGAAGCCAGATTCGGAATCAGCGCTCCTAAACTTTTCAAACATTTTGTAAAAGTTAAAAAAAACTCACCCTAATATACCTTACATGCAAGTCAGTTTACCGGAATGAAAGTTTTTTGGTAGTTATCGAACGGTGTTATCTTTTGAAGTCAATTGCATACATTCCTCTACACGGTGCATAAATGCCGGTGGCACTTCTTAAACTAAGATTGCCTGCGATGATTGTCATATTTATTGCGGAAGTTCAACAACAGCGTGTTCATTGTCTAGCAAATATCAGCTCGTTCTCCGATAATTTCAATGGCCAAACAATGCCCAATTTATCGCTTGTTTATTGTGCGTGCGTATGTGTGGTAATTGGCCTCCACACTATCTTGTATGCGCGCTGGACACTGCCTTCAGAAAACTTTTCCAATCTGTGGGACATAATTTCTGCAAGTGTGTCCAGGATTCATGTTGCACTTTTGGACTGTGCCCACCTTGGTGGTGTCGCTGATTTTAATACATATTATAGTCGGGCATAACACTCACTGCAAGTCAGAGTCATAAATTAACTCGGCAGTCATAAATTGCCAACTAAATTAACCTTTTCTCCGCCATTTGTGTCTCTCTCTTGCTCGGCGAGATAAGAAAATGGCAGAGCAAACAAATGGTTTCGCAGGACCATTTCTATAAGGACTAAGCCTTGTCCTGCAGAGCACAAAGTTTTCTTTTTGTTCAGTTATGGTATACGGGAAGGAGCCAGTAATTCTATGTCTGTATATTAAAAAGGGATCAATATTATTTAATCCTTTAGAGGACAAACGAATGAAGTGTGAATTATATATGCATGAGAAAAGTTTGCAGGAATGTCATTCTCTATTTCAGCATTGCACAGTGGTTGATAACATATACAAAAGTAGGGGGAGGGGGAACATCAACTAAAAAGTAGCCAAACCAATAACCAAGTCCCAAAGAAATAACAACTATAAACTAATTATTTCAGTAGTTGCAAAAGAAATAATCTTTTGTAATGGCCGCAGCTGGCGCAAACTAGCCTACTAGCCATAAAACCCAACACACTAAACACTCACAGCTGACTGACGATGGGAAAATAAAAACTTTTACCACGCTTATTTTCATCTCTTCCGTCCATCTGTTGCTATAGATGGCAACACATTAACAATAATTTATAGATAATAGTAAAAGAAAATTCCATTACTCATATAATGCCAGCATTATTTTTTAATGACCTACATACAGAAACTAGCGGAATTTGGCTGTACTAATATTTGAAACTGGCCAACTGTTGGCGGATGCTAATGGCCTACAAAAGAATTTTAGCAGTTTCACTATAGCATAAATATGGCAAAGACATTCAAATCATATGTGCGGATACATAAGAGATATTTGACTAATACTTCATATTTTTGCAGAGGTTGGTTTCGTATTTTTAACGTTGCGATCTAATTATTATTTCGACTTTTTCATACAGTTAAATTGCAAATGAAAATTCGAAATAATACAAATAAAACATAGAAGAACTGAGTGCAGATGTGACGTTATTATATTCTAATGTTGTACTGACCAAGACCTCGGGCCCGCTTATAATAGTTTAAATAAAGGTCGAAGAAATAATAATTTGTTAAGTCATGGAAATATAACCATATATGGACACCACTACGTGAAAAAAGGCAAAAAAAGACCCATGACTCCCAATTTTGCCCAAAGTCAAGCACTTTTTAAGGGCCCCCAAAGATTTTGGGCCTCGGTGTCATTTTTGCAGAAAAGTGATCATTTTCTCAGGCCCATGTCTTACTTATCTTACCGCTTTGTTTGCAATTTGTAGCTATTGTGATAAAGAACAAAAATTGTGAACATAACAGCAAACAAGTAAAAAAAGCGTAAAGTTCGGCCGGGACAAACTTTATATACCCTCCACCATGGATTGCATTCCACAGAGGCTGACGATTTTCGTAGAAGTGCAGTAATATTACAGGAAAATATATTTTTATACCCTACACCACGGGGTATAATGTCTTTGTGCATTTGTTTGTAACACCCAAAATGAAACGAGATAGACCCATCGTTTATTATACCGATCGACTTAGAATCACTTTTTGAGTCGATTTAGCTTGTAATCAAAGTCCAGGTCGCAATTGTGGTTATAACTAAATGAAACTTAGCACAACGAAGTTTTATGGGATAAGGACGAACGCTATTTAATTTGAAGCAAATCGGTTCAGATTTAGATATAGCACCCATACAAATTTTGCTCCCGATTTTACTTTTTCCGCTCTAGAAACCATATATTTCAACAGATTTTCTTCAAATTTGGCAAAACAAATTATATTTCAACTAAAAATAGCTCTGGTAAAAATGGGCCAAATCGGTTCAGATATATATATATATAGCTCCCACACAAATGTCTCTCCCGATTTGATTATTTCCGCTCTATAACCCACATATTTGAACAGATTTTCTTCAAATTTAGCAAAACAACTTATATTTTAACTAGAAACAATTCTGGTAAAAATGGGCCAGATCGGTTCAGATATATATATAGCTCCCACACAAATGTCTCCCCCGATTTGATTATTTCCGCTCTATAAACCACATAATTTAACAGATTTTCTTAAATTTTGGCAAACCAGCTCATATTTCAACTACAAACATCCATGGCGAAAGTGGGTCAAATCGGTTCAGATTTATATATAGCTCCCATATAAATGACTCCCCCGATCTAACTCTTTCCGCTCTAGAAACCACATATTTAATAGATTTACATCAAATTTGTGAAAGCGTCTTATATTTCAGAAAATTTATGCTAAAAAAGTGTCAGATCGGTTCAGATTTATATATAGCTCTCATTCAAAGTTTGTGTTCAATTTTTTTTACAAATACAGATAGAAGTATGAAATTTGTAGTATATATACCCGGTTGAAATGTAACGACCTTTTTATACCCTACACCACAGGGTATATTGACTAGGTGTAGGGTATCATATAGTCGGCCACGCCCGACTTTAACCTTCGTTACTTGTTTTAATATAGCCAAAGCAAAACAAATATTAAAAAAATAATTTTAAAAATAAATATAATATTTTTATTATTTAAAACTACGATTACAAGGCAAGGTTACCAATTCGTTAACACTATATATCGAAATAATAGTTCAAGTCAATTCACAAAATAAATATTTTTATATTTATGTCTTCAAAAAAGGTTTACTATTATAAATATTGGTAGATAGTGGGTGCTACAGTTGGGCGTATTTCAATTCTATTTAAATTCCAAAAGTATAAATTTTGAAAATCTATTATCTCACGTACATAGTGCAAAATAACCTGGCTTCATGATTCAAGCTATTTTTGCGTAAAGTACAAATTTCGAAAAATCTTTTTGTTTTGCGTGTCTATGCAGTCAGACGAATTCCATGATTCTAGCTGCTGCCATTTGGTTGGTGCCATTTGTATCCCCTTTTTCCTATTTACCCCCTTAAGAGTACGACTTTCTAAAATCTCATTATTTAAATGTCTACGCAATAAGAGGTATGTACACACCGAATTTCATCATTATAGTAAGTCGTTTAGTTGGTACAATTTTTATCCCGCTATACCCATTGCATCCCTTGGAAGTACGAATTTTCATGATTCTAGCTGCGGTCATTTGGTTGGTACTATTTTTATCCCTTTTTCCATTTTAACTTCAAAAAGTACTAATTTCGAAAAATCCATTTATTTAACGTGTCTACGCAATCAGAGGAATGTATACACCGAATTTCGTTATTCTAAATGCAGCCGTTTGGTTGAAACCATTTATATCCCTTAAAAGTACGAATTTTGAAAAAGTGCTTTTATGTTATGTATCTACTCAATTAGAGAAATATATACACCGAATTTCGTGTTTCTAGCTGTTGTCGTTTGATAGGTACCATTTCTATCCCTTTTTGCCCCCATTTCACCCCGTACGAATAAAAATCATTTTATGGTGTACTTTTTGTTATAGGGGGAATGCGCATACCCAATATCAAGTAAGTACAAGCAGACATATTGGAAAAATGTGTTTAAATACTATAAAATATTATGGAATATTATGGGTATTTTTAGTCCTTGTGAGGGAAAAGTGTTTCCCTTTGGGCCGATTTCGCAGACAGAATGACAAAGTATACCCCCATCCTGGAGGTGGAGGGTATAAAAACTTCATCTTCAAGGTCAAAATCGCAAATGTCGTCGAACAAATCTTATAGGCTGTAGTGTGTGTAGGTAGCGTATACGTGCTGTTGATTAAGGATAATATCACTCATACGCACTGCAGTCGGACTGACCATTAACGGAGGTAGTTCTGCAATATATATTTTTCCTACCTCAACGATATTAAGAATCATTCATATGTACTAGAAAGTTGTTTATAAAGATCTTAGGTAAATTATTGTAGTTCATTGTTTCCTTGAATTTTGAACGGTTTGCTACCTATGGACCCGAACAGGGAAAAAGGTTAATGATTTTATATGTTCACAATTTCTGTTCTTTATCACAAGAGATACAACTTTGCCTCTGAGAGTAGATCAAAATTTCAAACGGTTTGCAAGATATGAGCCTGAAAAAACCATCACTATATTTGGTCGTTTATCATGTAGAGGTCTCCGTATATGGTTTTTATTTTTTCGTGTTGCACTGTGTTATAAACTATTTTCTTATTTTATAAGTTTTGCACTGTTGACTTCCTCTTATCTTATTGAAGTCTTAAATGGTAATAAAAATATGTTTACATAAAATATTATGATTTCTTGTAGTTTCTCCGATTCTTCTGCCTTTTTTTCCATAATTAGCTAAACTTATGGGTTTTGAAAACTTTCGCAGAATCATACAGAAACGAATTTCGCATACCCAACCCTTGAATTGAGACTTATACTATTGAGTTAATTCAAAACGTCTATAGAAAAGTTGCTTTCAGACAACACAAGAAAGGCTAAAGTCAATACTCTCCACCGCAATTCAATTCGGTAAAAAGGTGAAATCGGGAAGGATTTTTGTATCGGTCCTAATCATGGCCCATTGTTAACCACTCTCATAGTGTATGTTTCCAGGTAATATATAACGCCTTCAGTCAAATTATTTAAATGTCTTCTGTAATGGTATGTTTTGACAAAAAGTATTAATTCGGAAAGGAAATCTGTACCCACTTTCATTATGTATGTTTATAGATGAAATATAATTTGTAAAATTTGGACAAAATCGGCTGAAGTTTGTTGTTTCTAGAGCGAAAAATCAAGTCGGGAGCGACGTTTGAATGTGGGCTATATCTAAATCTGACCCAATCTTACCCACTTACACCATAGGTTTTTGTAGTTGGATTATAAGATTTTGTGATAAATTCAAAAGTCAAATCGGGAGCGACTGAACCAATACGACTGTTGACTAAATAAAGACAATTGTCTGTAGCACAGTTGGTGAAATTTGGAAAAATTATACTGTGCTCGAATTGGGGACGCTAATGCAATGTTAATATCCGTTTTCTAGGTCTCCTTAAAAAATTTTTCGTCTAAAAGCATCAAATCGAATCTATTTGAAAACCGCCCAGTTTGCGAATGAATAATATTATCTCTCATGTACATAACTCATACGCCACCTATATGGTAGTAGCAGAATTGCACAACAGGAAGAGTTTTTAAATCTTTTTCTAACTCTGGCGTCAAAAAGATTCTGCAGAAAGTGTATTGAATTTTTGAAAGATATGATAAATTTGTGTTTACTTTAGTATCGATTAGAGGTCGACCGATTAATCGGATTCGGCCTTCGACCAAAAACCGGATCGGCCACTAATCGGACTTATTTGGTTTTGGAATAATGAAATTCGATCCATTATAGTTTTTACAATTCTACTAATGTTGATAATAAATATTCTCTTTTTGTTGAAGCCAGTTCAATTTATGTGGACGATATCTCAAAGATTGTGACGAATATTAATAATGGATATTTAGAAAATAATATGTAATGGAAAATAGTATAAAAACTCAAATCAGATTTGACCATGGGCTCTCCGTATGGAGTAGTAGCCTTGGACTGTCTTCATATCCTTTAATCTAATTTAATATATACATGTATATCAATTTTAAAGTACTATAATTTTTCGAACCGTTCAAAAATCAAGAGGAGCTATTCCCTTTAATCAAGGAGCTATTGGGAAGAATATTGTATACCCACTGAAAAGGAATTACAGTTGAGGCCATACATATAAATATGTATATATATATATATATATATATAGGAGTTTTAATGAAAAGTAATATTTGTGTGTAATCGATATTTACTATTTTTTTTTTGGGGGGGGGGGATTTTATTTGTAGTTTCTTATACTTGTACTATTTGGTAAATGTTATGTGCAAAAAAAAAACTCTAATACTGATTTTGCATTTGGCTAATGTTAAAATTAAAATTAAATTTTGATCTGTTACATTCATAAAAGCATTTTTAATCTTTTCAATTTTCCAAAAATTATATTTTTTTAACCAAAAGACATTTTAAACCCGAAATTTAAACATATTTATAACCAAGAGAATATTAAATTATTTGAAATCATTTAACAAATTCAGTTTCATATTTTTTAGATCTGCAATAGATATTTTTTTAAGGATAAATCATCGGTAGATGAACAGACTTGCAGATGGTCATTGCTAAATCGACTCAGATAGGGATTCTAAGCCGAGTGATTGTATTGTAATCAAAAAGTGAACATGAGACAGCAATCTTTAAAAATGTGCCCTAAATATTAGGTGTCAAGGCCGATTTCTCCCATTTGTAATTTCTTGATTCAGCTACAGACAAAGTGACTGTGCCATTCTGATAAGAAAAGTACTAATTTCAAAGATCCAGACACATCCAATATAATGATTCTGGGTACATCCGTTTGCTTGGTACCAGTTTTTTTTTTATACGAAGAGAGACTAGTGATTCTGATTCTAGCTACAGCCGTTTGCTTGGTAGCAATTTTATCCTGTTTTGATCCTAAAAGTTACGATATTGAAAGATATCTTTCTTTTTCGCATCTACACAGTCAGAGCAACAAATTTCACTATTCTAACAGCAGCCGTTTGGTTGGTACCATTTGTATCCCATTTCGCCCCAATTTCCGCCCAAAAGTACAATCCTTTATGTTTCGCGTCTATACAGTTAGATGAATGCATATACCGAATTTCATGATTTCAACTTCAGCGGTTTGGTTGGTACCATTTTTATCCCAAAATATCCCTTAAAAGTACGAATTTCGAAAAATCCTTCTATTCTACGTATCCACGTAATTATAGGGATGTACACGCCGAATTTCATGGTACCATTTTTATCCCTTTTATCCTTCTTTATCCCATTTCACCCGCTAAATCTAGTTTTTGGTGTTTTCTCGCTACACATTTCAAGTGCATATAAAACAGAAATTAAAAAAAAAATGCTTAAATAATCTAAATATTGGAATGACAAAGTGAATATACCCCATCCTCAGGTGGAGTGTAATAAGAAAACAAAAACAAATGATCTCGAACAAGAGTAAGTATTAACTCAAAACTATGATCAATATTTTGATATGTATAATGGAGGACTTTCATGCAGAGATACAAGCCGACCGATTTTGAGCCGACTAACCGCCGCATCTTACTTCAAAAATAGACAACTTCCAACCTGTATATATTTATGAAAACACACATACATATTTATTTTTCATTTTCTTATTTCTTTTTGGTCTCGAAAAAGTGAGTTGCGCGCGTTTACGTACTTAAAACTAATGCTTCATTATATACATTTCCTTGCTATCAGTAATACATTTAGTATAGCGTTTTCATCTAAATGTTTAACCCAATTTGTATTGATGAAAGTGGATTGTAATTAAAAAGAATGTGTTTAAAGAATATATCATACCTTCTGTGTCTAAGGGGTTTCTTAGTAAACACACGTTATCGTTATGTTGCAATGTTGCTGTAAATTTACAAAAGAAAATATAACTATCGAATTAGACAACCCTACTGCTGTGAAATATATGGATCTTTCTTTGAATTTGGTATCCCAATATATGATGACGTCTAGAGTAAGTTGAATGATTGTATTTTTATTTGAAAATCGCATTTATATAAAAAAGAACAATAAACAACAACTACTCTAAGCAAAGTGGGTGTTTGGAAGGCTTTATCGTCATGGTGCACTTAAGTTCTTTTCATGGTTGTGTAATTGGCAATTACTGTAAGATTTGCAATCAATTTGGAAGTACTATACCTAGAGTTGGTAGGTCTGTAAGCAGAGATTCTGTACATAAACTTATTTTGTTTTTATTTTCCCCAAGAAGATGCAAACTTTTCCAATATTTGGACAGTCTTATAATGGTGCTACAAGAATATATCGAGGGCTTATATTCATAAGTGGCTATGAACCATTTTCTCGAAAATGAGTTTTTGATGCCAAACTATTCTCAGATTTGGATGTCATCTGTCATATAAATTTGGAGAAGAAAATTTTTTTCTAAAGCCATTTTTTCAAATGTTTCTATTTTGACTATCCACTCACATGTTAGTTTGTGACTGCATAAATGGCTATGAACATAAAAATAATATAAATAATTTAGTTCAAAATGGAGCTGCATATAACCGAAGGTTATAATTCGCAACAAAGATTTTGTTTAAAGCATTTTTCTAGATTTAGGGCATATCGCATTATCAAATTCCATCATTTCGCGGTTTATAGCATTTTCGTTCTCAAGTTTTCTGGCAAAAATAGGATAAATAGTGGCTGTAAAGTTGTGAAAAGCATCTTTAGAAAAACTCGAGTAACTTTTTATCATATTGAGAATACCAAAATATTTTTATGGCATATGATTGCTGACTTCATTCGGAATATTTGTGTCAGAAAAGTTTCAGAATCCTGAACAGAAAAAGTTTAAATATAAGCAATTGCAACCGCGAATTTTGGATTTTTCAACAATTGCAGTGATTTTCGCGACTGGCTACATATATGTTACAAGCGACATTGGTTTTTAATACACAAACAAAAATTCAGCCGGATCCGTTAGCTAGATCGCAAGAAAATCATAAAACAAAAATGTCATGTGTGAAAATCATTTTAGCCATATTTGCCGCGAAAATGAAAACTTTCCAAAAATATCCAATTTGTATTTTTGTTTACCAGCCCTACCGCAATATCCACTTTATGTAAAAAAATTATAAAAATGGTACCAATCTGACGGATGAAGCTGGAATCTTTAAATTCGCTGTGTACATCCCAGAAAATGCGTTTTTTATATAACATTGCCAATATTTCATGAAAAACGTTATCCAGTTTACAATAAGTCTTATTTATATATTATATTATATATAATTTTACATTTCTTGCCAAAAAATAAAAGAAAAAGTATTAAAAGCCAATACAAATTGTTCCTTCCCTTTTCCCAAATTGGCAAAATTGACAGAACGAGCCGTTAACTCAGGCGAAAGCCGTCGCCGCCGACCCATTTTGGGTAGCGCCGCCGCCGATAATTATGGGACGGCTTGTAACTCTGCTTTCATGCCATATAAACTTTTTGGCTGCCCAACATAAAGTTGGAGAGGTCTTATTTATTATTTATTCTAAACAATACTTAAAATGGATATATTTTACAAAATTTAATTGAGGATCATAGCAATGACATTCTTTTTCATCCCAAGCATATTAAATGCAGTTTGAAAACAAAAAATCAATATCGTTTTACCAATAACAATGTTATAATTTCTCCAATATAGTTCGTCTAAATCTGGAAATTTCTCATTCGGGTACTGTTCTCCAAATTCGTTGTGTGGAGTACTTTAACACCAGCAATTCTTACTTCTCCATTGTGAACTCGGGCATACATATCTACTGTGATGTGTTCACTAAAAAAATTATTGTAAACTGTTGTAATTCATACTTTAATTACATATCGTTTTGTGAAAACATATAAATATCTCTACGGCATCCCAATGGGTTAACAGACAGTTGGCGGGCGGCGACAGTGACTTCGTTGCCTTCATTTTCTTGTCAAACAGGTTGCGTATTACGTGAGTCGGCACTGAGCACAACTATTAGTGCGGTATGGAGTGTTGTGCAAAAAAAAATGAAAAAAAATTAGACGAAAAACTGTAACAATTTGCTAAGTTTGCTAAAGTTTGTTTTTTTTGCGCCATCGTCGACGCCACTACTCGGCAGATTCTTCATCATAAGTGTCTAAAGAAATAAGGAAATTGTTGAGCAACAAGGAATAACTTTTTGCTGGAATATCTAATAAAAGAAGTATTTTGGCGTCAGTGTGACCAGCCAGGCATTTGCCATGTCACTCACATACATGCACACATCCATAGCTACGTTGAAACGTAGGACATTGTGGGTGGAATTGAATTTCCCAATGTGTACATGCTCGTGCATAGATGAATGTGGTCCTTTGTCAAGGATATGGTCCAGCAACAGACAGCTGCAGACACACGTACTATCCGCATACATACATTCGCACATTCATTCGAATGGTCTCGTAGTCCTATCTCGTATTCTAATGTAATTTTCATAGTTGCGCTGGCACTTCGTTGTCCACCTCCACCTTCATCTCTTGGCGGAGTCCTTGTCAGTAATTTTATACACATTTGTGTTTCTTCTAAAGAGAAAACTTTTCCTGCCCTGTGTCTATTTATTTTGTTCTTTTGTGTGTGGCCGTATCTGTGTGTGTACAAAGACAAACTTTGCTGTATTTATTCAATTCAATTGTTTGTGATTGAAGGCAATGTTCTTTGTGGTAGTTGCAGTCTTTAAAGTGACTTTTTCACGATATGTGGCTCATTTTGTAATGTGCCATCATTTTTGATAGAAAAAATGATCACAGATATCAGCGAAATACTTGGATATTCCATAAAATAATTATACTATCAAGGAAATGGATTTTGATTTTCTCCGTCGAAGAAAGTGTTGAGTTGGGGTATTTCTTTTGAAAGTCTAAGATGTCTTAAGCAGTAAAATAAGTGTTTCACATGATGGAGAAAATCACCAGATCTAAGGTTGCGCAAGAGGTGCAAAAAATGCTTAGTCATCGGTGAATTTAACATAGGGTTGCCATTTGCATTCATTGTTAATATGATTATTCAATTTCATTTAATATAAATTAAAAAATCCAAGAATATGATCACCCGAGCTTTTCTTTAGAATGACTGTTGACCAAATAAAGACAATTTTGTGTAGCACAGTTGGTGAAATTAGGAAAATTTATACTGTGCTCGAACGTTTATACACTGTTAATATCCGTTTTCTAGGTCTCCTTAAACACATTTTCGTCTAAAAGCATCAAATCGAATCTTGAAAACCGCCCAGTTTGCGAATGAGTAATATTATCTCTCATGTACATAACTCATACGCCACCTATAGAATTATACCTATACCTATAGAATATAAGAATTGCACAACAGGAAGAGTTTTTAAACCTTTTTCTAACTTTGGCGTCAAAAAGATTATGCGGAAAGTGTATTGGATTTTTGAAATATATGATAAATTTGTGTTTACTTTATTATCGATTAGAGTTCGACCGACTAATCGGATTCGGTTTCGGCCTTCAGCCTTCAGCCAAAAACCGGATCGGCCACTAATCGGACTTAAGCAAAAAAAAAAAACGAATATTTGAGTTTAGAATAAAGAAAATTCGATTAATTTACAATTTTTACAATTCTACCGATGTTGATAATAAATATTCTCTTTTTGTTGAAGCCAGTTCAATTTATGTAGAAGATATCTCGAACATTGTGACGAATATACCTTTTTTCGATTGAGTATTTAGTTTCATATTCCACATGCATTTTTTTCGAATTGTACTGCATTTTTCTTGTGAGAGACAATAATAGATATTTAGAAAAAATCACGTAATGGAAAATAGTATAAAAACTTAAATCATGTTCTAGGGGGTCTATGTACGGAGTAATAGCCACTTTTGCTGTGGACTGTCTTCATATCCTTTAATCTAATTTAATATTTATATACAAATTTTAAAGCACTATAATTTTTCGAAGCGTTCAAAAACTATACTCGATCTACCAAACCAAACTAAATACCACAAACATTCCTTTAATCAAGGAGCTCTTCGCAATAATATAGTATACCCGTTAAAAAGGAATTACAGTTGAGACCATGCTAACATTTTCAAACCGATAAACCATAGTTTTTGTTGGAGCTTATATGCCATGGAAATGATCAAGTTTTTCCTAAAAATTTCATTCGAGGATTTTTAATGAAAAGTAATATTTTTTCATAGAAAATAAATTACTTTTCAATGGGCGGAAAATTAATTAGTGGTTGCTTATACTTGTACTATTTGGTAAAAGTTATGTATATTCGATTACCCATGGATCCATCTCTTTGAAGTCGACTACTTATTGAACTGTCTTCGTATTAGAAAGATAAAACTATCCGAAAGATAGTTATATATTTCCAAGAGCTTATCGATTTTAGTATATATTAAATGTTTTGAAAAATATTCAGCTTCGGCCGAAGTTTAGGATTTTTTCGATGTTTGGCTTCAGCAAAAAAAACACACCTTCGGTCGAACTCTAATACTGATACTGATTTTGCATTTGGCTAATTTTAAAATTAAAATTAAATTTTGATCTGTTACATTCATAAAAGCATTTTCAATCTCCTCAATTTTCCAACTTGTACACTAAGTAGTTTCGATACAAAAAATCATATTTTTTAAACCAAAAGACTTTTTAAGCGCGAAATTTAAATAGTAAGAGTAAGAATGCAGAAAAAAAATTTATAACCAAGAGAATGTTAAATTATTTGAAATCATTTACCAAATTCAGTTTCTTATTTTTCAGATCTGCCATAGATATGTTATTTTAAGGATAAATCATTGGGAAATTATCATCCTTTTGCACGTGCTATTCGCTGCAATTAGGAATGAAATCTATTCTACAATTTGCGATAAGTTTTGAAAATTAAAATATAAATTTGCGGTAAGTTTTCTTTTATTAAAATGTAGTGGATATAGAACTGAAAATCTAGAATGAATAGAAGAATCAGTATACCATCACTCTACAGAGAAGGAGGGTATATAAATATTATTTGGGACAGAAAAAAGTTGTTAAGTTGTTTGAGCCATGTTGTCCGTCTGGCTGGCTGGCAGGTGTACACAATAACTCTCGAAAGGATTTAAGGAATCAATTCAAACTTTGTACAATGTAATATTTTTCCCAAATTTAGTTTAAGTTCTAAGATGGGTGAAATTGTCACCTCCCACACAAATGAACCATATTCCTATGTCAAATTAAAACTAATGCAATTTTCACTCATATATTCGGAATCAGCTCTATTTTGGTATTTGATAGTCTTTTTATAATCACTTTAAGTGTGCAAACTATGGCGGGTGTTGCCACACCTCTTCCAGTACCTCCCACACAAATCACCCTAAACTACGTAAAATTAAAGCTGTTATAACTAGACAGTGGAATTCTATGCAAAACTCAATTATAGTCCGATTGAGCTCAAATTTGGTATTTAGGCGAATTTTAATACCAGAAATCAATTCTGACTGCAAATCTAAAATATGCATTTTTTATGCAAAATATATATATATATATATAATACCAAATTTGAGCTCAATCGGACTATAATTGAGTTTTGCATAAAATGGCGGACCCTATACTTACAGAGTATTAAAATGATACTTTTTTTGTAACAAGTAACACACCCAGCAATATACACTCTACGAATTTCTCAGAGCTCTTTGAAAAGTATGTAGACCCTAGACTTAATCCAGCTGTTGCAAAAATTAATTGTTTTTAGTACAAAACAAATCTTAAAACATTGCTTTAAATAAAGGAATCGTATCTGATATAAATATATCCAAATATTTTTGTGTTCCTCGAAATACGCTTAAAAAGCTGGTGATGCCACTCCTAATTTAATTCCCACTTTCCTTTACTTACAAATTTCATATAATGAAATGTATCTGCATGGCCAGTCTTGTATCTGTTTGCCTGGTAAATAAATGTACACACTTAAGTTTTAATATACATGAAGCTTCACGAGCCTTATTAAATTCTATATTATTCCTAGTAATTTTGACCTGATTATATAAAAGAGTTCATTGATCTTTTAATTGCTTTTAAATTGCTAAAAATGGAGATATGTGTTAGTATTAATGACCAAATAGGAAAAAAATCTTAAAATTATCTTTCAGGTAGCGCTAGAAAGATATCACAAATTTCGTGCAAGAATGTCACATCCTTTATTTGGTATATTTTTAGTAGTGCAATTTAAAGATCATAAACCATCATATCTAATCTAGTAATTAGCTATAATAAATCAGTACGGTTTATTATATAAAATATATTGCGACTTATAAGTTTAAAATTATTGCATATATTTAACATATGCTCGATTTATGCAAATATGCACTTTGCATAAAATATGCAAAATATTGAAAAATATGTTTATATATTTCGAACAAACATTTGTGTAGCATTATCATTTCGATACAACCATCCCATCAAAATATACAATTGCATATATTCCGCTGTCTAGTTATAACTTCAATACAGATGATCGGAATACAGTGAAATTTAATATTTGGCAGTGCTTTTATAGAGGTTACATTCGCATGAAATATGGACGATATTGTCACAACCCCACTGGTGCCTCCCACACAAAGTAGCATAAACTTTGGTAACAATAAAACCGACATAACATCAAATTAGTTAAAATCATTTGCACTTTGACATTTGAGAATTTTTTTATAATCACTTTAAACCTAAAAAAATATTTACGCTTTAGCCACGTCCCTTCATGTACCTCCCACACAATTGTCTCTATCCTAGGAAATATTAAATCCTTCATAACGTCTATACTGATGCATGGAATGAATACACTATGACTTGATATTTGATCATGTGTTTTACAATTGTTTTATAAATGTGGAAGCTGGGACCATGAGACATGAACCTACTAGTACCTTCCACATTACTTATCCTGCCCTATAACTTCCGTCTATATGTTCTCTTAGAGTGAAGGTATATAAATGTCGGTTTAGTCAAAACTTACAGTAAGGGTGTTATAGTCGTTTAAAAAAATTATTGTTTTCCCAATATGGGAACTGAATTTCTAATTTCTCTAATCTGCTGGTAATACTGTCGAATGCACTTCGCGATGGAGCGTCTTTTTATTTGTCTTTGACAATTTTTTCTTATTTCTCTATTTTTTTCAGACCATTTTTTCGAATATTTTTTCATTTCTATGTATATTTTGCCCATTTTTCGTTTCGAACTATCTTTGTGTAGCAACTTTCCACCATCTACAACTGTCATTTATTTTCATTTCTGCATATTGAACGCCTCCTTTGTATGTTTTCCGAAGTCTGTCCGATTTTACGACGTTAAATAAATTTTTATAATTATTTTTAATTTAGTTTTTTCGTTTGTATTTTTTTGGTCTGTAATCAATATTTGATTTGAACTGGGATATTGTCCTGCCTCAAGACCATTTTGCATCTATATTTAATAGAATGCAAATTTATTTACAAATGGCATGGTGACATTTATTACTTGGCTGCAGACTACCACTATCATGATTTCCACCCTGTCTAAAGGTTTCATTCAGGTGGCTTCGCAGCGACTTTTCAACATCAATATTGATTACAGACCAAAAAAATACAAACGAAAAAACTAAAACAAATGAGCGTTGGCACGGCAGAAATATTGCTGGGTAACTATACCTGCACATACACATACTTACATATGCAACTCAATGAGATGCTTGTAAGATGGCATGCGTACTTTATTACTTGGTGCTATTTTTTAAACGCAAATTCGGCAAGTGAGTTGTGATTCTCGTTCGTTTGTGAAAATCATCTCCTTATAGAGGCCGGGTTTGATGTTGAAAAGTCGCTGCGAAGCCACCTGAATGAAACCTTTAGACAGGGTGGAAATCATGATAGTGGTAGTCTGCAGCCAAGTAATAAATGTCACCATGCCATTCGTAAATAAATTTGCATTCTATTAAATATAGATGCAAAATGGTCTTGAGCCAGGACAATATCCCAGTTCAAATCAAATTATTTTTAATGTTCAAAAATTTAGTCCATCCTTTATGTTTTTATTCACAAATTAATCACCTCATTTCCTCCACCTCTACTTTGTTTTAAAATAATTCTGTTATAGTCCGATCTCATTATATTTCATGTCTCGAGAATTATCCATTTTCGTTTCCCCATTTATCCAATACTCTATATTCTATATCTTAGCATCCTAATATACTCATCGTACAATGGCTTTATATTTCTTCATAATTCAATATAATTAAATTGTATTTTTTTTTGTTTCCGAAATTTATTTAGGAAAAATTGTTCTATTACAGCAAAATCAATAACTATGATGATATTGATACCATATCATAGTTTTGTAAAAACGTATCCCTTTCTATTCCCGATTCCAGCATTTGCCACTTATCATCGCAATTTTCCATTTCGGTCCCCATACGAATTATTATTATTATTATATTAAATCAAATTATTTATTTATCCTAATAATCGAATATATTGTTATTATATATTATTTTTTTTATTATATTATATATTAACAAATGTTCGAGAAATAAATTTAATATTCCATAAAATGTTCTCCATCTGCAGACTACTGGGTACTACCTAATTTTTTCTCTTTTTCCTGTTACACCCTAAAAAGGTCGGAATTTCGAAAAATCTCACCAGATAACCATTTATCCGATTAACAATTATAGTTATATATATATAATTATTTTTTTATTTTTATCTTTTGGTTTTTTCGTTTGTTTTGGGTTTTTCCGTAATAATTTGATCCTTATATTTTTTTTATTCCTGTTGGTCCATTTTCTTTAGAAAACGCAATTTATGTCATGCGACTACGTAGTATGAGAGTTATACGCCGTCACTTTTGTGATTCTATAACCAGTCCTTTGGTCAGGACAGTTCAACATTACAGTCAAATGGAAAAACTTTACTTTTTAGTAGGGACACTTCTCTGCATACTAGATTAAAAAACGCGGTTGTAATTCAAGCTTATTCTTTGGAAAATTCTACAAGGATTCATCGTGGGATATATTATTTATATCTATTTTTCATTTAAATGTACATAAGTCCAGCCAGCACTTGATTTATATTCAATAGCGAAATCTCAACAATACCCTCCGCGGAAAAAACAATCTCTCGATCAACAATGTTCCATCAAAATCCCATTAATATTGAATAAAGTATGATTATCTTTCACAGGAATTTCGTATATTTTTAACTATCTTTGACAGGAGCAAAATGCAAACAAAGAAAACATGTGTGTTCTACTCATAAATAATTAAAATTCATTTTATTTTCTCTATTCCCTGAGGAACAGAAGGCAACCACGAGACCAGAGCTAGGGAAATGGAGTTGGCTGAGTGTTTTTCTAAAACAAAACCCAATGCCTTTATCATAGAGAAATTCGTAGATTCGCATCCTTGGAATGCGTAAAGTGATGTTTGTTTTTTCTCTTTGCTGATAACTTCCCACTAATAAATCCTTCGCATTTACATTTCGTACATTTTCCCCCAGAAGCTTTTTATATGTTGCGTGAGTGTGTGTGTGTGAGCGGGAGTGTATGTGTGACGATATCCTGAACTGACTTTCAAGAGGCTGTATTAGCAGCACATCCATGTCATCTCCACCATCAGCCACAGTAATAACATCAAGGAAGGCAATGTTTGTGTCAGCCAACCAGCCAGCCATACAGTCATCCAGCCATACACTTTTTATGGTTTGAAAACTAATTATGCTTATGGAATTATGGGGATTCTCATAAATTAAAGTGTTCTTTTTCACTTCAGCTTCAGTGATCCTTGTGACGGGGTTATCCTTGGCAACGCGTTTATGTAAACGAACAGCGTGTATGTATGTGTGTATGTGCACGAGTAAATGTACACGCATACATATGTAAGTATGTGCATGAATATAGATAGACGTTGATGTTGATGCTAAAGTGATCCAAAAAATGGTGCTGTTTAAATTGCGGGTTTCAGGGTTTCTTCGAAAACCGTGGTTTAAATAAAATCTTTCATTATGAGGGTGTAAGAAAAACTGGGGAAATAACTAGCAAAGCACTGAACTCTAATGTGTCCTTAAAAATGTTTGCAGTCTCAAGAAATATTTGAAAATACAAACTTTTTTTGTGCAGATTTACGAGAAAAAAACTTAATAAAACTAAAATTCAGACTTATGACAACAACGGACAAGAACGCCATTATTCCCAAAAATAAAACAAAAATCCCCATAAATTACAAAAATTGTCATTTATAAAATGGATTGAATTTTGGTTTACTAAGCTATCACCACTGAAGACAATTGTGTCCTCGATAAATGACTGCAGTGAACAGAAACCTGTTTGGAAAATTGAAAAAATCCTGCCTTTAAGGCCTAGATTTTCGAAACTAATACATAATACACATGTATTGTGATTTGCGTTTAAAAATTAATAAATATAAAATTCTGGCTGATGACAAAAAGCCCACTATTCCCAAAAATAAAATAAAAATCCACCAATACATTTTCATTTATGATACGAAATGAATTTAGGTTTAAGTCAGAATTTTCCCAATAAGCACAAAGTCGGACTCGGATCCGATTCGGATCCGATTTGAGTCCGAGATGTCGGACTCCGCTTTCTCTGTTCCGATTCGGATCCGATTTGAGTCCGAGATGTCGGACTCCGCTTTCTCTGTTCCGATTCGGATCCGATTTGAGTCCGAGATGTCGGACTCCGCTTTCTCTGTTCCGATTCGGATCCGATTTGAGTCCGAGATGTCGGACTCCGCTTTCTCTGTTCCGATTCGGATCCGATTTGAGTCCGAGATTTCGGACGCTTTCGATTCAGGTTTGCAGTAAAAATTTTGAGTTTTATTTTTATATTTATTAATGAATTTATTTATTATTTTGAATTTATTACTTAGTATATATGTGGTGAAATAAGCAACAATTAGATGAAAAGTAATATGACATAAAAATTTAATATATTAATAAGTATATGACTCATATGTAACAGACATCATATTAGTGTATAAGTGGTACAAAATACAATTCGTTTGTCAATTTTTTCCGCCTTATTATTTTATGCTAAATTATGCAGGATCAAAAATCGTTTCGGCAACGGATCAGAATTCATTTCGTTTTCGGATACGAAATCATTTGGAGATCGGATACGAACTCATATCTAAATCGGGTCCGAACTCACTTCGATGTTGGTTCCGACATCGTTTTGAGTTCGGGACCGATATCATTTCGAAATCGGACTCAATTCTCGGTCCGATATCGAAGAGGGAATTGCTCCCGTTCTCGTGCTTATTGGGTTATGTTTATTAATTTTTTAATTGTAAATCTGCTCTCAAATTGTTTAATGTGTAATATTTGCGAGAAACTCGGTTTTAAAATATTACATGATACACACTTTTTAAAAAGTAATAAACTTAAACTCAGTCTTATTACAACAATCCCACTATTCCAAAAAGTAAAAAAATCCCCAAAAAATACAAAAGTATAAATAAATGAAATGAAATGAATTTTGGTTTATTACTGGCACAAAGCGTCTCCTCTAGAGAAATCTACAGTCTTAGGTTTTCGAAAAAACTTGGTAGAAATGTTGGAAAATCCTGGCTCCTCCTCCTGGGATCCTCGCAAATACAACATGATATACGACTTTTGTGGTCAGACGTAAACCTAAAATTGAAACTTATAACAACAGACTTAAAATTCCCTAAATGCAAACAAAAATCCCCCAAAAAATAATAAAATTTTGATATGTAATGAATTTTGGTTTATTAAGTTTTCATCTGAATCCAAAAACATCCTTGAAAATTGTGCGCACTAATGTTTTCAAGAAAACAAGGCTATAGTGTTTAAAAAATTCTAAAATTTCAGCTTTAAACAACAATCTTACTAAAGGGTGATTTTTAGCTATTATCTTTTTGGCAACACTGGTTTAAACAGCTGACGCACGTTTCGTGTTTTGTTTCACTGTCAAACATCTTCAGTTTGGTCTATAATTGAAACATGAATCGTCTTACAAACGAACAACGCTTGCAAATTATTGAATTTTATTATCAAAATGCGTGCTCTGTTAAGAAAGTTCATCGCGCGCTTCCATTTTATGGTCAGTTTAATCGACCCACTGAAGCGGCTATTCGGGCTATTGTGACTAAATTTCGCACCAAATTTACATTGTTGGACATTAAACCACAAACACGCTTACGTAGAGTGCGAACTGACGAAAATATCGCAGCTGTATCGGCCAGTGTTAATGATGACCATCAATTATCGATTCGTCGCCGTTCGCAGCAATTGGGCCTCTGTTACTCAAAAACGTGGAAATGCCAAAATTGGACTAAGCGGATGGATGGATAATCTTCAAACATTAAATAATATGGATCGTACTATCGATTCAAATAAAGACTTCATGCATTTTTCTGATTTTTTTTTTGAAAACTTTCCTATAGCTTTACCTTTATTCCCTTTATTTCCATAAAAAAAATCCCCAAAAGTCAAAAATATTAATTTATGAAACTGCAAGAATTTTGGGTTTATTAAAATCTAAAATGTAACACCCAAAAATGTCTTCATTCTTTGGCTTTCATGCTGGTTAAAATTTCGGAAAATCTTGGTGTCAAACCCAGGTTTCGACAAGATAAATACATTTGGAGATCTGATTTGAAATAATAATATAATAATGCTAAGATTCAGACTTATGACAATAATCCCACCACTCCCAAAAATTGTGTTTTTCACAAGTTACAGATCATTTTCTTCGTTTGTGTATCGGATTGACTACATTCCGCTAAAACAAATATTTAAAACATATATTTTTGTTTAATTCTTTTTATTTTAAATATATATTTCTTAATATAGCCAAATCAAAACAAAAAAAATATTGAAAAAATAATTTTATAAATAAATATAATATTTTTATTGTTTCAAAGCACGCTTATAAGGTAAGGCTACCAATAGGTTTACATATCGAAATAATACTTCAAGTAAATTCAAAAAATAAATATTCTTATATTTATTTTTTTTTTTCAAAAAAACCTTAAATGTCACAAATATTGATATTGAGTGGGTGCTACACTTGGTTGTATTTCCATTCTATTTTAATTCCAAAAGTACAAATTTTGAAAATCCATTATCTCACGTACATAGTGCAAAGTAACCTAACTTCATGATTCAACCAATTTTTGCCGTAAAAGTAAAAAGTACAAATTTTGACAAATCTTTTTATTTTGCGTGTCTATGCCGTCAGAGCAATGTCTTCACCGAATTCCATGCGGTTGGTACCATTATTATCCAACTTTACCTATTTCACCCCCTTAAGAGTACGGCATTCTAAAATCTCCTTATTTTACATGTCTACGCAATTAGAGCGAATTTAGCCGTTTAGTTGGTACTATTTTTATCCCTCTGTACCCATTATATCCTTTGAAAGTATGAATTAGGAAAACCTTTTATTTTTCGTGTCTACACTGTCAGAGGAATGTATACTCCGAATTTCATGAATCCAGCTGCTGTCATTTAGTTGGTACTATTTTTTTTATCTAATTTTCCCATTTTAACCCCAAAAAGTACGAATTTCGAAAAGTTCGTTTATTTTACGTGTCTACGCAATCAGAGGAATGTATACACCAAATTTCATTATTCTCGATGCAGCCCTTTGGTTGGTACCATTTTTATCCCTTTATTCCCATTTTACCCCTTAAGAGTACGAATTTTGAAAAATAAATTTTATATTAAGTATCTACTCAACTGGAGGAATGAACACTCCGAATTTCGTGTTTCTAGCTTTTGTAGTTTGATAGGTACCATTTTTATCCCTTTTTGCCCCATATCACCCCCTACGAATAAGAATCACTTTATGGTACGATTTCACCCAGTTTCAATCCCAACCGATCTACGACTATAAAATTTGGACGTCCTAGCTCCTTTCGTTTAGATGCTAGCGTGCTTTCAACAGGCGGACAGACGGACATGGCTAGATCGTCTTAGAATTTTATGACGATCAAGAATATATTTACTTTATATGGTCTCAGGTCGATATTTCAAATTGTTACAAACGAAATGACAAAGTTAGTATAACCCCATCCTGAAGGTGCAGGGTATAAAAAATTTTATATAGTCGCGAGCAACTTTATCAGAGTTGAAATTCTTTGTTAGTTTTGCAAATTTTAAATTTAGACGTCTATTATTTTTTGTAGAAGAGATTTTGCGATAGTTTTTTATCAATTCATTTCTTTTTCAAAATATGTCTTGCAGATATAATCGAACTTCAATTAGCTATCCCGAATAGTTTAAAAACTGAAAAATTTAAGGCGGGATCTAAAGCACCTAAATAATCTGCATTTATTATCTGCTGCTTGTTTTGTGTAGCTCTTGATTATAAACTATTTGAAATAATCGCGGTCACGACTTCAACACCTGAACAACCCGGAGATTCTGAAATCAAATAATTACCAAATTAACTGCTAGTTCCGAAAAGAAACCACATTCGGTTGGCTATTGTTCGATAGTCTTTCAAAAACAAGAAGTTTTGATGAACCTGCAAAAACGCAAATTAACCGGTTTTCCATTCCGAAAAACTTTAAAAATATCCCCCAACCTAACCGGTTTTTTGGTTCCGAATTTTACACTAATACTGCAGACTGCTGTTTTGTTTTTGGCTCTGTTTTCCTTTCAACTGCTGCGGCATGTTTGCTTTGGTAGTTTTAATTAAAGTTAAAAAGCATTACTGTATATCCGGGAAAAGAAAACAAACAACAAATTACATGTTGATTTTCTAGAAATAGAAAGTTATCTTTGCCAAGCAAACTTTGTTTTCTATGTGTATTTGCATATTATGAATTATTTACAAATTAGTTGGCTTATTCAGGGAAAGTAACTCGCAATGCTGCGAAACCAATTTATACTGTTTCGATAGTTGCTCTTCCATTTGGAATGATGGCTGAAATGCCCAACGCAATTCTGTGCAAATGGCTACAATAATTTAATTGTGAATACTCGTGGTATGGGTTTTAATGGTATTTGTAAAATTTTTATATATTTGCAGAAAGTGAACCTACTGGTATCCTGGATTAGTCTAAATGCAAATGTGATTTTGACAGACAACAAGACAGAAATATATATTGACACATAATAGTTTTAGAAATTTATTTCAATCAAGAATATATATTAGGCTTAGTCACGAAAAAATGATCTGTTCACCACCGGGGGAATTGTTTCACTATAAATAAGGAAAACAAAAATCTATAAACGTCCAATAATTCGAATAATATGTTACAATATGTTATGTCAATTCAGAAAAAATGAACAAAAATACATTAGAAAAAATATTTTTTTGGGTTGTTTTCAGGACTTTATTTCCTTGGGGCGACTGGAAACTATTTACTTACTTGTATGGACCGCCAGTCTCGATATTTCACTGTATTACATTCCAAGATAAAATGTTTACCAAATCGGCTGTAATGAAACGAACACTCTAACAGGCTTCTGGAGCGAACAGTCTAATCATTACATAAAAACTTTGAACGACGTGGATAAATATTTATACAGTCCACGAGAGTATTATGTCTTTGTGCATTTGTTTGTAACACCCAAAAGGAAACGAGATAGACCCATTGTTAATTATACCGGTCGTCTTATAATCACTTTCTGAGTCGATTTAGCAATGTCCGTCTGTCTATCTGTCTGTCCGTCCGTCCATCTATTCTTGTAATCACGATACAGGTCGCAATTGTAGACAGAACCAAATGAAACTTTGCACAACAATGTTTTTCGGGATAAGGACGAACGCTATTTAATTTGAAGAAAATCGGTTCAGATTTAGATATAGCCCCCATACGAATTTCACTCCCGATTTGACTCTTTTCACTCTAGATACCACATATTACAACAGATTTTCTTTAAAATTGGCAAAACATCTTTTATTGTAACTAGAAACACCTGTGGTAAAAATGTGTTAGATCGGTTCAGATTTATATATAGCTCCCATACAAATTTCTCCCCCGATTCGACTTTTTCCGCTCTAGAGACCACATAATGTATCAGATTGTCTTCAGATTTAGTAAAACATCTTATATTTCCACTAGAAACACCCATGGTGAATATCGGTTCAGATTTATATATAGCTCCCATACAAATTTCGCTCCCGATTTGACTTTTTCCGCTCTAGAAACCACATATTGTATCAGATTGTCTTCAGATTTGGCAAAACATCTTATATTTAAACTAAGAACATCTATGGTGAAAATGGGTCAAATCGGTTCAGATTTAGATATAGCCCCCATACAAATGTCGTTCCCGATTTGACATGTTCCTCTGTAGAAACCACATATTGTACTCGATTTTCTTTAAATTTGGCACAACATCTTATAATCTTACTAGAAACACCTATGCCTAAATTGGGTAAGATCGGTTCCGATTTGGATATAGCCCCCATATAAATGTCGCTCCCGATTTGACTTTTTCCGCTTTACATGCCACATATTCTAATCGATTTTCTTTAAATTTGCCACAAAATCTTATAATCTAACTAGAAACACCTTTGGCTAAAGCGGGCTAGATCGGTTAAGATTTAGATATAGGCCCCATACAAATGTCGCTCCCGATTTGAATTTTGCGCCCGATTTTCTTTAAATTTGGGACAACATCTTATAATCCAAATAGAAACACTATGCAGAAATTGGGTAAGATCGGTTCAGATTTAGATATAGCCCCCATACAAATGTCGCTCCCGATTTGACTTTTGCCGCTTTAAAAGCCACATATTGTGCTCGATTTTCTTTAAATTTCGCACAACATCTTATAATCTAACTAAACAAAACTATGGTGAAAGTGGGTAAGATCGGTTCAGATTTAAATATAGCCCAAATTCAAATGTTTCTCCCATAAGTTTAACCGATTTTGGCCAAACTATACATTTTATATTTCACCTATTTCGTTCCAGGTTTCAATTTATCCTCATACAAATGTCCTTTCCGATATAAAATTTTTTGTCAAACACATACATTTACAGGATACAAAAAACCTTCCCGTTTTCACTTTTTCTCCGAATTGAATTGTATTCGGATTGAAAGTGGAGTGTATCATAGAGTCGGCCCCGCCCGAAAAAAATCTGTAAATAATTTATACCCACATTTTGTAATCTGTGTAAAATGGGTACAGACAGACGAAACGACAGATATCATACTAATCTAACAGTGAGTAAGGTTCTGGGGGTTGTGACGTGTATGGAATATATGGCTGTATTCAAAATGTAAAAGAGCGCCCCTCTAAAGTACATTTTTAGAAAATACAACGCAGCTCATCGACTTGTACAATTTAGCCACAACAACATTCGTTGGTTAATTTGTTATACCCACCTAAGGCCACACATTTTATCCACACAGTCAGTTTGATTTTTTATCCCGCCTTAAAGTACAAATTTTACAAAAAATCCCATTATGTTGCTCGTCTACGCGGTTTGAGGAAAGTAAATGAAGGACAGAGAGACAGAGATGGCTATATCGTCTTAGAATTTTACCAAGACCAGAATGTACATATTCTGGATATATGTCCTAAATGACAAAAAGAATTGATAAAAAAGGATTATAATAGTACCCAGAGAAGTGTGGCAGCTAGAATCATGAAATTAAGTTTACAATGACTGGATATTTTTAAATTTGTACTTTTAAGGGAAAAGTATTTTTTCGAAATTTGTACTTTTAAGGGGATGCGGAACAAAATTCGGTGTATGTCTTCCTCTACCTATGTAGACGACAGCAATACCGTTTATAATTGCTTTAGAGTAAGTACCATGAAGTGTATTTTTATTTTACAAAAATCGAAAGTATATATTTTTGTTTATAAAAAAAAAAAAGATTTTTTTGTAAGAATTGACATACATACACACAAAAATGTGTGCATGATCGCTTCACATGAAATTACTCTAGTCATGAAATTCGTACTTTTAGGTTTGCCCCTAAGAATTTCACGATAAACTGGAATAAAGGTGGACCCATCGTTCTGAGCAAACATTAATAGCTGTAAACATGAAATGATTTGAAGCAATTAGTAAATGAACCGACTCACATTCCGTGTGACCAAGGGCAACATCTAAATATTCTTGAACTTTTCTTAACTTCACACCCTGAAAAGTATGAAGTTGGTGTTCCATCGTCTCTTGGTAATTCGGATCATTGTATTGTTTCAGCATCCTTTTCGTATTCCGCTCTTCGCGTAGCTTCAACCCTAGCCCCCAAGGCGAACAATATATATATTGTCTCTACTTGAACGTGTTCAGAGGAGGGCGACAATTCTATTGTCTCCCTCAATCACAGTCGTAATGTGGAATGAGAGTCGCTGTTTTATCGATACTTTTATGGTGTTTGCTCCTCGGATATTCGCGATCTCATATCGTTACTCATGCAACTCGAATATGGAATCGAATTCAGGCAAATATCTTTCCCGCTAACTATGACATCTACAACATCAAGATATCAGACAGACGCACAGAGGGTTGAAATCGCCAAAAATGGAGATTAATTCAAAAATCAAAATAAATATTTTTGAAAAATTTTTATTATACAATTAAAGAATATAAAATTCTACATCACTACCGAAAATATTAATGACATGTGTTGTTTACTTTTCCTGTTGCACTACCTTAAAGTCAAGAAAGTTTTGTGTTTTACGCGATCAGTAGTAAAAAGTCAAAATTTACATATTTTAGAGGCTAATATATTTTTACCTATTAATAAAAGGTAACACTTTGATTATGAAATCTTCAAGTTCAGGTATTTCAGAGTATTTTTACAAAATAATGTTTTATCGAAAGTGTTGTGGAAATATTTTTAAAAAATTATTGAAAATATGTCCAAATTTGAGGTATTTTTAAAATATATGTGGAGTTTTAAATTGGGATTCCGTAACATACCGCCAAGTGGTGAATTTCTAATTAAATTGCAATGTGTTAGCTTCAATATTCCGTAATTACATGTTGGGCGTTTTTGCGCCAATTTATATTATTAAATAAATTGTGAAAATAGTCAATTTAAAAAAACATATTTTTTTCCTTTGATTTGTTTTGTGTTCATTTTTGGTGTTGTGATTGTTACGTTACTTTTGTTTCGGTATTGTTGTTTTTTCTTTGCTAGTAATTCGTTGTTTGGTTTGTCTGTGCGATAAGTATTGAAAGTGATGTAAATTTTTGTAATTGGGTAACTGGTAAAATATAAATACTTTACGCTTCTGATTCCTTTCGTGTTCATTCCATTATTTATCTCTCGTATGAGCCTCTATGATATTATTCGGAATGCAGACGCTTCGCAATTAAAAGGAAAAATTAATATTCTGAACGAAGAAATAATAAAGCGTACAAGCCCTAATGATATGAAAGATTTTCAACAGAAATTTAGTAATTTTCTCATTTTCTCATTTTAAGTACCGATGGTCCAAATCCAAATAGACATGATGGCCGATTCTGCAGTGAATATAAAAAAATGGTTAGATACTTCAATATCATTTGTAGATCAGTTGACAAATAAAAGAGGTCGGAAAGAAGTAAAATTTGACGAGTGTTCCATAAAAACAAAAACAAAAAATGCAAAGTCTTAAGAGATAACTCATCACTGTCTGTATTGAGTAATGCCACTCAAATGAGTTTTCGAGCTTCTGGCCAAATCGATGCATCTAAAATAGTGAAAGATGTTACTTCTTCCCCATCTAGAGCGGAAATTTATAAGGCAAATTTAACGTTTTTTAACTTTTTTTAAAATACCAGTGGTACAATATGCCACCTACCGTGCATAAATTTTTGATACATGGTCCAGAAATCATTTCCCACGCTCTATTACCGATAGGTCAACTGTCAGAGGAAGCCCAAGAAGCTCGAAAGATTTTAAAAATTATAGAGAACACTTTTCCCGCAAATGTAGTCGAGAGGAATCCAATCGAGATGTGTTAAATAGGTTCGTATTAAGCTCAGATCCAATTATTTCTTGTAAAAGTAAACCACATAAAAAACAAATCAAGCTCCTCCCAAAATCGGCAATAGAGCTACATACTTCGCCTTCAGTTTTACAGAACGTGTCACCAGAAGTTTCAAATCATGATATGAATGATTATAGTTATAACGATGGTGACGGATGGGAGCAAGATGAGTTCGGGCATATTTTCTGAAATAACAGGTTAGAAATGATTGTTTTAGAAATATGTATATATAAATATTTGTTTCTTTTTTAGACATGAGGCTTCAAATAGAACTACAAATTCAACTGATATGTGATCTAAATTAAAGAACGCCCACCTGAGAAACATTAATCAAATTTTTTCAGTTTACCATAATTACACATTAGATGTTCTTCTATATCACGACTTAAATCTGCGCTATATATTAATGGAAGTATGAATATCTAAAGAGGGTAGAGTATAATAAATATCTTATTTGAGATGTGCATTTAGTTATACTGTAGAAAAACTTCCATGTCACATATTTAATATAAATTGGTTTTAATGTCATAATTTTAAGAATTAATTTTCCATGAAAATACCAAAAAAATCCACTAGAACGTACTCAAATTTTGTTTTATTTTACTGATTATGCCACAAATATTTAAAATATATGAACCTTAGAACTCCCGGAGGCCTCCCCGAAATAATCTCCATTTTTGGCGATTTCAACCCTCTGTGAGACGTCAACATATACTTCTCCCTCCAACTGTCTATATTCCTTTAGCCAACGCACTGCACTTATAGGGTGCATTCCCTGAGTGTTGGTTCCGTGGAAAAAATAGGTATATTTTCAGAATAGTTACAATCTAAAGGAATGCTGAACAAAAGGGGATACAAATCCTTCTAGATGCGCAACTTAAAGGAAGGGACGGGACAAAACCAAAATGAAGGAAAAAAGAAAATGTGTAATTGAGAGCCAAAATGTTAAAATTAAGACAAAAAGCTTCAATTTCTATTTTAGCTAGATTCTGCTATTTATATATACTGCCATATGTATAGAAATTTATCAAAGGTTAAATGTATACTTTTACATTGAAAATTCGTTTTAACAAAAACAAACAAAAATTCAAAATCTTTTTTTCTTTACTAAATGCCTGGTATTTTTCCAAAATAACCTGGAAATTCTGAAATCCTGGCCCGCAGTTAGAGACATTTAAAAGATAATAATTGACTGCCTTATACGATAGAACAAGGCAAATGTGTTCAATAAGCTAATGGTTTTGGAAACAAAACGTTGGATTATATTGGATTCGAGAGAAGAATGTTAACGATTGAAAACGTTCTCTAATTCAGAAACAACCTCCAGATTCAAGATATAAATAGAGTGTCATTAAAATTCCGTGCTCACCCAGTTTTACGCAATGATTAATATTGATCGGAGTACTAAAACCAAAAAAAAAAAACATTTGTTTATTTGCAACCTTTTTGCCATCATGTAAATATCCTTTACAACTTTGCAGGACGTATGTTTCACAGCATGGCAAATAGTTTTGCCCTACACACACACACACAGCGACACAAGATGAAACTGGCGCAACTAAACATAATAAATTCCAATTTATGCGGACGATGACAAATTTGTCCACTTACTAGCTCTGCAAGCAAATGGAAAGGACTAGAGAAACAACAAAAAACACAAGAAGAAACAAAAAATGACAAATAAAATGCAAATTTCTACACTTACCAGGGATTGCTAGACAGCATGCGGGTGGAGCGGGGCAGGCTACACAATAAAACACATTCTCCCAATTTGGCCAAGGCGAAGAGCCATCATCATGTAAGGCAACGAACGAACTGAGGGAATGATTAATGACACGTTTCTGGCACCAGGTTGTGGTGGTGGCAGTTGGAGGTGGATCTGAACGTTGATGTGGATGCTGATGTTGATGATGGCAACATATGAAGAAGCTGCAAAAACATAAAAGACAAACACACACGCAGACACACATACAATGATCATTATTAACTACAACAATGTCAAAGAAAAAGCGAAAGCGAAACAAGCGCTAACAATCGTACATAAATAAATAAATGATGATTAAAATTAATCGTTTTCAAGAAAAAAGCAAACAATAAAAACATCAGCAGCCGGAGTGGAAAACAACAGCATCCGTATTAAGTATGTACAGTGGCTCAAGGTACTCAAATGTTGCAATGGAAATAAAAAGTTCGGGGACAACAGTATTTATGTTGAAATTTAAAAAAAAAATAAAAATTCTTATTTTTATATCGTCTACTTAAGGATAGGGGTATTTTCAATTTATCATTTTGTTTGTAACACCTTAAAATATTCATCGGAGACCCTAAAAGTATATATTCTGTGTCGTGGTAAAATTCTAAGACGATATAGCCATGCCCGGGATTTCAAGTGGGCGAAATCGGCCAAGAGGGAACATTTTTTCCCTAACAAGGACTGAAAATACCTCTAATATTTGGATTATTTAACCAATTTTTTTGAAAAGTTCTGCTTTACATGCACATGAAATTTGTTGCGGGCATTCCTCTTGTAACTTTAAAGTACCAAACAGGTAACAAAATTAGCGGCCGAAATGTGAAAAATTGTACCTTTGATACGACAACAGTTACACTGAAAGAAAAATCGTTCGTTGCACTAGCGAATCAGATTCGTTATTGCCATTTCGTTGCAGCAACGAAATATTACGTTTCCACAACAATCCGACACGTTACTGCAACGATGTATGAAACCGATTTTTGGTACTATTCATAGTTTCGTTCCTGCAACAATCCAATATTCGTTGATACAACGAAAATACTCTCTTTCATTTTTTACATGGGAAAACATTTATTAATACAAAAATTCTATAAATTTCTGATTATAATCATTGTTTTTATACAAATCCATAGTATTTTGTCAAAATTTATTAAAATTAATGGAGTTTGGACTTTGCCTCAACAACTCATTTTTTGCAGCAACAATTTATTCGTTAGTGCAACAATTGGAGACACACAAATTATGTGTTTTTCTAGTGTGTGTGTTTTGGTAGGTATTCGATAGTAATTCTCATTCACGTTGTTGGAGTTCTGTTGTAAGTAGTTGAGCTGCTGTTGCGAATAATCACTTAGAAGTCCACTGCCGGTGGTCATCATGGAACTAACCCAGCAAAAAATCTCATTACCAAGTAATGTGGGGTATAAGGCAAAACCAAAAACCTTCACTACCTATTTTTCGGATCCGTTTATAATTATTTTTATAAAGGGATTGTAAAAAAATAAGTACTTCCACGCACGCTTACGAAAAGTTATTAAATAAGTACTTCTAAACGAGTTGTAAAATAAGTGGCCTCAGGAAGATTCCAAATAAGTCATTATTGATAACTAGCCAAATAATGTATTATCAATAAAGGGCTTAATAAGTGATGAAAACAAAATTTTTATTGAATTATATATTTTATATCGACTTGTTAACAATCTGAATACAGAATTTAGGGCTGCTTTTCTTTAACCCTGGATAACTAAGCTGCGATTACAATAGCACTGCTATTCTCTGACTCACCGCAAAAATGTAGAAAATTAATTTTTTAAATCTGAAGTTCTATGAAATTTAAATTACCAATAACTACTTATTTAAACCATTATAAGGAAGTAATTATTTCATACTTCAAAATAATGAAGGGCGTAACGAGCTGTCATTACTAGGTAATGCTAAAAATAATGATGTGTCATTACGAAGTTTTTGCTGGGAAAATCGAATTTTGGGTCGAATTTTGTGTTTTGAAAATCAACTAACGTCGGTGTTCGTTGCTGCAACGAAAATGCATGCAATTTGGAGTATGCAGGATCAAAATTGGACAAAGTTGGTACCAACAAAGCGACAGCAGCTAGAATCATGAAATTCCTTGTCGTGTTTACCAAGCAAACGGCTGTAGCTAGAATCATGAAATTAGGTTCCTACATTCCTATGTGGACCCGAAACATAGTGGATCTTCAGTATCAGTATTCAGAAATCAAGATATAACTGGAGGAAATCGGCCCAGAGGGAATGAATGAATAGCAAAGCATTACAATTTATTTAAAGCAATGGACATAATAAGTATGACTTGTACTTTGAAATAGTAAACAAATATCGTAATGTTCAAAAAAGATATCAAAATTTTCCACACTTCTAAGCGAATTTTTTTATGTGGCAATTTTGAAACTATAACGCACCAAAAATAATTGAAAACGAAAAAGCGGGACTTTTTTAAAGCGGCATAAGTATGAAAAATTTAAACGGGAATGGGTATCAAGAAGCGGAATAATCCCGCGAAAAGAGATGGTCTCTTACATATAAATATGTTATAATAAGCGTTTCAATTTTTTTATTAATAAATAATAGTGTCAGAAGGACACTCTACAAGTTTCATAATGTTGTTTTTGGTACTAAATCTAAAGCAATTATAAACGTGACAGCTGTCGAAATTAAAAATAATTAATAAAATAATTAATGGACAAGAATTGACAGTGACAGTGTGGTCTCGATTATCGCAGCTTCTATACAATAGTTGTATTTATTCGTTTTATATTTTCTGGATAGATGAATATCCTTTGAATTTAACCAAGGAAGAAGCTGAATTAGAGGGACCGCGAACCCATATAATCCAAGCCGACTTGGATGTAAGGAAATGTACAGCGATATTTACAAGAATTAATGTCATCGAAATGAATATCATTGCGACTTCAATTGAAATCATCGAGATACGGAACTTAAAATCTTGTATTTTTAGTAGAGATTAGTGCAGGGTGTAAACTTGGACTGCTTCATACTATAGCTACTTTGTTGAGATCCGTCAAATAACTGCTTTGGACAATTGTGGTCCGCAGAGACAATTGTGGTCGCTAGAGTATCCTTGGATAATCAAAGTTTTTGTGAAATCAAAATTCCAAAAGGTGAAGTCTCCGGCCTTTTCGATAGCTTATATTTACCAGACTTGATATCGAATTTTTCAAAATCAAATCAATGCTTTTACAAACTTTCTCAAACCCTAATTATCCAGAAAGAATTAGCAGACTCCTTTGCAATAAATCTGAAAAAATCCAAACGAAAGGCTGTAAACAGTTCAATAAATCTATTGAATTTAATCTGAGACAATTATTCAAAGATCAAAGTTTGGTTATCGCAACTATTCAGTTCCCATGCTATTCAGGCATGGGCAGTAATTAGTTGCAATCATGGAGCTCGTACTGTATTTATATTAAATATTGTTTACTTCGACAGCAATCACTTTTATAATTGTTTTAGAGTAAGTACCAAGAACACCATCAAGAAACTTATAGAGCGTCTTACTAAGACAATTTAATATTAATAAAATTGACTATACAAAAATGTGAGGTATATTTTATATGCGACAGTTCAAAAACTCTGAGAAGCCGATAAAAATGTAAAAAAATGAATGGCGACCACTTTAAACAAAATCCTCAATTTTGGAACATATTTTCCCCACTTTGGGAATTTAGGTATTTTTTGAAAAAATAAAAAATGGGAAATCTAATAATATTTACATTGTTTTTATCATTTTGGCAAATTTTAAATATTTTTGTTTGACTTTAATTCATATAATAGTGAGAGATGAACTGGAATGACCAAAACTTGTATTTTTGCAAAAATTTGGTATTTATAAAAACTAATTACTGAAGGGGGTTTTAAGACAAAGTGGCGTTTACACCTTACTAAATGGGTTACTTAACTATTACTACTAAAGTGTGTTTGCTTGACAAAAGTACACAGTTTTCTTAATTAATATCTATCTATCGAAAGCCCTAGTTTTCGTTTTATAACCATCCATGTAAGCTCATAAGTGTGCAAAGGTACGAAAAATCGTGTTTTTACACGTAACTCAATTTTTTAGGGGTGTTTGCAAATTTCAAATACAGACCATTGTTCTCCTCGATAATATCTACCAGAAAAAAACTTTTCCCAGGGTTTTCTACTTCATTCTTTAAAACTAGAAGAATATGAATGTTACACTAATTCTTTTTTCGACCTATCCTAGTGTCTACAATTTTTTTAAATCGGGGAATATATACTTCTCCTTATAGAAAAGTATATAATTGGAAATTTTCATCGAAATCAGAGAGATGTACAATTACGCATTAGTAGAAATCGGAGAGGCATTTATATGGAGGCTATATCTTAATCTGAACCGATTTTTCTCCAATACCCTGGCCAAAAAAACTTATTTCTGATCAAAAACTTTAGGTGGACAGAAGACGGACGGATAGACAGATATAGCTAAATCGATTCAGTTGATGATTATGAGCCGATCGTTGTACTTAGCTCATTATTTGTTTGTGTTACAAATATTAGTCTGGAATTGACAATGACAGCAATGTGCTAAAATTTGGTTGATTGTATGTTTCATCCTGTTGTGTTTCATCCTTTTAGAGCTGTGTCGTTGTGTGGTCGTTGTCCTTTCACATATCTAATACTTCAATTGGCATTCAAATATCTCTGAGCCACTGTAACTATGTGCGAATATATGCATGTGTATATTATACCAATGACAACGTTAGAATGACGTATGATTAAAATCACTGTCTGATATCTGATAGTCGAAGTGAGTGCCAAATATTTGAAGTAATCAAATGTTTCCATGGCACTTCAATCATCATCGTGTGCGATGAGTAGTACAACGTACGACGTACAAAGATAAATGGTTGTTACATTCGTCCACCCTCCCACCATGGCCATCACCATGTGGGGGAAGGTACCCAACATGGGTGTGTGGTGAGGGGCGTGGGGTGTGTCGTGTGTATGTACCATGACGATGCTGGCGCTGCCACTGATGCTGATACTGATGATGTCTATTCAAGATGACATGGATACATTTGCGCCGAGAATCAAAGTAACCACCCACCATGAATGCAAAGATTTGTTAAAAACAAATGAAGACATAGATAATACTTAACAAGGACATGCGGTGTGATTGTGTATGTCGTGGTGTGTCATATGTCCTTGTATCTGTGTGTGTGTGTTCCTTGTGACAGTAGCAATAGTAGTAGTAGATCATAAAAATAAAGTATAGAATGAATAAAAAGCGCATGAATCCATAGATGAAAGCATATTTCATATTTGAATGATATGTCAAAGCTAGGGATTTGTTTCACTCTGATGGTGATGAATCCCGTAAAGTCACGATGTTTTTTGATATTTAAATTGAAACTGGAATCAAGTTAAATCCTCTTGCAAGGATAACAGTTGTGTTGTGGCCACTTCTCTGATGAGATATGTATGTATGTCTCATAAGTAGCTTGGTGCTTGCTGACTGAAGTCAAATGCATTGCAAGAAAAACTGTATTCCGAATCATCATTCATCATTTGTGCTAGCCCGCACAGTGGGGTAGCCCAATAAAATCTTACAATTTTACATATTTTTCATTGGAGCTGAAGAACACCTTATACACATTGAACTAGAGATCATATGTAGAAAAGCTGTTTTCGCAGTTTTTTTATAATTTTTATAAGACATTGAATATCCAAAGGATAAGAAATTTTTATAATTTATTTTCGTACTTTGGCAAATCATACATAGGCGATATGGGTATCGAATGAAAGAGAAGAATATCTGTTAAAAATACTTCGAATTTCACGCTTCCAGCCACGCTTTCACCTCTAAACACTTAAAGTTTATTTATTTTTATTTTTAAGGGGGAAATTTGAAATAATTGTTAATGCAAAACTTATACAGCTAGAAGCATGAAATTTTAAGTATTTTTAAACGAAATTCTGCTCTTTCATTTGATGTCCATAGCGTATTTTTATGGCTCGGAAAAGAATGAAAATAAATTATTAAAACATTTATACCCTTTCCCAACTAAAAGTTCTGTAAAAAGGAGAAAAGATCACCAAATGGAAAATTGAGTACACAGTACTCATATCACATTCTGTATTGTCCTGTTCAGCACCAAAAAGTACTGTAGCACGGTGAAATAAATCAATTTTTTGGTAGACAAATTTATTGGTAAACTCAGACACTATTCTCAATGTAAATTCATAAGTATTTTATTAATTTTAATTAGGTTAGGGTTTGGGGTCCGGGAATTCCCGGGAAAAAAATTTCAATTTCCCGGGAATACGGGAAATATTAAAAAATAATTTATTTATTTTGTTGATCAATAATTTAGCGTTACTATATAAATTGTAATTTTTAGATGTATTTCAAATTCATATATGTATTTACATTACTGACAATAATGAGTATTTGTTTATATTATTTTACTACAAACAAAACTTTTTAAATTCGCTAAATAGTCATTTTATGCGTAACCCAGCTAGGGGAATAAAAACTTTTTGTGAGGCTATTTGCAGGATTTTTATTGTGAAATAAAAATATCATGCCGTTGTCGGCTTACATAATGTAAATTTTCTTGTTTTCCTAGAAGAATCGAGTTGAATATCTTATTCAAGAACAATTTACTTTACATATGTAGCCAGAAAGAAATGGTCTAAAAATAGGAATCATTTTCAATTTTGATTGTAGTGTAGGTGTCAGTCACTTCTACCTGCGATATAAATGTCCAATTCTGACGATTAGTCTACAACTTTTCAAGTTTATAATGAGAAAATGTAATTTATAATCGGAATATGTAAGTTCACGATGAGAAATGTAAATTCATAATAGGATCATGATAATTCATAATCAGCACTGTAAATTCGTAATGCGAAATGTAAATTCATATTGAAAAATATAAATTCATAATTGATAATGAGATATATAAATACAAAATGAGAAAATCCAAATAGATAATGAGAAAATATAAATTCTTATTCTGGAACTCTAAAATTTATAATCGAAGCTATGTATGTACGTTTTTCTATGGATATTTTCGTAGAAACACATACTTTATCAATGTTCTCATTATAAATTTACATTTTCTCCATATGATTTTATATTTTCTCATTATGAATTCATATTTTCTGAATATGAAAACGTATTTTCTGATTATGAATTTGGATTTTCTGATTACAAACTTGTATATTTCATTATGAATTGGTATGTTCCTATTATGAATAATTGTTCTCAATGAATTATGATTTATATATCTCATTATGAATTAACATGTTCCTATTATAAATTTACATTAACCATTATGAGTTAATATGTCCCTAATATGAATTTTCATTCTCAATATAAATTTGTATGTTCCGAATATAATCTTGAAAAGGTGTAAAGTAAAATATTTGTAAAATGAAAAATAATTTGTAAAATATTTTGACAATAACATTCGTTAATATATAAATAAATTACTTTTTCCCAGGAATTCCCGGATTCCCAGGAATGAAATTTTTCATTCCAGTTTTCCCGGGAAATGAGAAAAATCCGGGAAACCCCAAACCCTAATTTTAATTCAACAAAGCAAAGTAGCAAGGACTCCCATTTTCTGTGCAATGCTCTGGAAATTATTTTGTATCGTTATTCAAAAGCGAGCAGCGTTTAATTATTTTTAATGATTACGCTTATGTTTTGTTCCACAAAAATATTGTTTACAAAATAAAAAATCATCCTGCTCTATCATCCATTATAACGCTGTCATAACTCATCATTCTTTTAAGTTTTTGTTTTCAAATTGTGTGTCAGAGTTCTAAGCTACTAACTACTACTTTTAACAATGATATATTGTGGCTGGAGTGTGGCTTTTTATTTGCAAAATATATTTAATATAGGTATAAACATGCAGAAATTGTATTTAACCTTTCGACCTAATAACACTTTTGTTCCCGTGACCTAATTTTAATATATTACTAAAATTACAATTGCACTCCCATTTTAGAAATTTTAAGTCGGATCACGCCTAGTTATATGTTCAATAAAATGTAATTTTATCTTCAAATAAGAGAATGTTACTTGCACATAAAAGCAGTTCTTTAAGAATATACGCCAAGAAAATTAGAAAAAAATATTTTATTTTTTTTTCGTTTGTATTTTTTAGTCTTTAATCAATATTTGATTTGAACTAGGATATTGTCCTGGCTCCAAACTATTTTGCATCTATATTTAATAGAATGCAAATTTATTTACAAATGGCATGGTGACATTTATTACTTGGCTGCAGACTACCGCTATCATGATTTCCACCCTGTCAAAGGTTTTCTCAAGTGGCTTCGCAGCGACTTTTCAACAACATACCCGGCCTCTTTAAGTAAATAATTCTCACACGCGAACGAGAAGCACAACTCACTTGCCGAATAGCCGTTTTTAAAAGTAGTAAAGCATACGTGCCACCTTACAAGCATTTTATTGCATATGCAAGTATGTGTATATGCAGGTATAGTTACCCAGCAATACTCTGTCACTCTACTGCTCTACACCTGAAATGAGGAAATTCGGTGTGTACATCCATCTAATAGAGTTTGCGGAATATTTTTTGATTTCACTAAAGCTTTTGATCATAAAATGATCATAAAATATTGCTACAGAAATTAAAGTATTACGGTATTCAGGATAAGGAGTTCTGTTTGTTTGAAAATTTTTTTCTAACGGAAAGTGGGTACAGTGGACTATGGAGCACCACAGGGTAGCGGGTTAGGCCCATTATTGTTTTCGATATATCTTAATGATCTGAGGAATTTGGAACTGGATGGTCATCTTATTATGCTTGCGGATGATGTTTACCTATTTTAGCCTTACAAATGTGATTTGGAACTGAAAAGTAGAGTTGAGAGGGATGCATTAGATTCATTATTAGATTCAGACCACATTCTGCCAGTATTAACAATAATTTTAATGTTTATGTTGATGGAAGACTTGTCTATGAAACACATTCTATGCAGTACCTGGGAGTAACATTGCTGAGTAATTTATCTTGGAACATGCATATGGATAATTTAAAGAAGAAAATTGCTCCTGCTGTAGGTATTTTGTATAAGTTGAAAAACAAACTGAGTCTTAAATCCAAGCTTTAATACAGTCTCATTTAAGTTAATTGGCATGTACCTATGCTTACAACAAGAATAATACTGCCTTCAGATCCCTGCAATGTATGCAAAACAAGGCCTTGAAAGTTGTATATAATTTGCCAGTAACTTATTCAACAATTTCATTGTATAAGGATCAGATTAAAACTGCACTACCAATTTATGGACTGCATGAACACCAAGTACTATTGTGAACCAAAAATGCTTTGCTTACAGCATTTTCTTCTCCAAGATTCCAATAACAACATTTTAATAGAATACTGTGATAATTTTTCAAAAAAAAAAAAACATAAGAAAACAAAATAAAACAGGTAAGAAGGCGTTAAGTTCTTATATACCCTCCACCACGGAGTGCATTCCACAGTATTACCAGCAGATTAAAGGATGTCGACTTTACAGTACCATATTACAAAAATTTTGATATTTTTATGCACATTACTATAATATATATTTCAAACTATAATGTATACTTATGAGCACTGTTTAAAATCGACTACTATATATAAATAAAATGCTGAAATTTTGAAAGTGAACATGCCTAAATATTAGGCGATTGTCAGTCGCCATTAGGAAGAAGCATTTTCAGATACAGACAAAGTGATAAGAAACGTATAAATTTTAAAGATATCCCCATTCGCCCCATTCGCCCCATTCGCCCCATTCTCCGCCCAAATGTACAAATTTCGAAAAAACCATTTTTTGAGTCTTCATAGTCAGAATGTATACACCAATTTTCATGATTTCAACTTCAGCGGTTTGGTAGGTCCCATTTTTATCCCTCTTTTTTAATTATATCCCTTAAAAGTACGAATTTCGAAAAATCCCTCTATTTGACGTGTCTATGCAATTAGAGGGATGTACACACCGAATTGCATGATTCTAGCTGTTGTCGTATCATTGGTACCATATTTTATCCGTTTTTGTCCCATTTCACCAGCTAAAACTTTTATTTTCTTTGTGTTGCTTCCAAGCTAGAAGAGGAATGGCCGCAACAAACTTTAACTGTATGAATATCAGAAATTTAATTAATAAGCCAAGGCTACCAATATTTGTATATATGTATATAATATATAATGGAAATAATACTTCAATTCATAAAGTAAATATAAGGGAGCAATCATAAATACCCTAAATATTGGTGGATAGAGAGTGTATTTTAAGCTACAGCCGTTTGGTTTGTTGTATTTCCATCCTATTTTAATTTCAAAAGTATAAATTTTGAAATACCTTATCTCTCACGTACGCAGTATATGACAACTTCATGATTCTACCATTTTTTGTCGTAAAAGCAACAAAATAAATTACGAATTTGAAAAAAAATATTTTACGTGGCTATGCAGTCAGAGGAATGTATACACCGAATTCCATGATTCTATCAGCGGCCATTTTGTTGGTACCATTTTTATCCCATTTTTCCAATTTTGCCCCCTCAAGAGTACGACTATCTAAAATCTCTTTATTTTACGTATCTACACAATTAGTACACAACGAATTTCATCATTCTCGCTGTATTCGTTTAGTTGGCACTATTTTATCCCCTGTAGCCATTGTATCCATTGAAAAGTACGAATTTGGAAAAAACGTTTTATTTTTCGTGTCTACGCAGTCAGAGGAATGTGTACTCCGAATTTCATGATTCTAGCTGCGGACATTTGGTAGGTACTATTTTTATCCCCTTTTTCCCATTTGAACTTAAAAAAGTACGAATTTTGAGAACTTATTTATTTTACGTGTCTACGCAATCAGAGGAATGTATACATCGAATTTCATTATTCTAGGTGCAGCCGTTAAGTTGGTACTATTTTTATCCCTCTATCCACATTTAACCCCTTAAAAGTACGAATTTATAAAAAATACTCTTATATTGTGTATCTACTCTATTAAAGGAATGTACACGCCAAATGTCGTGTTCCTATCTGTTGTCGTTTGATAGGTACAATTTTTATCCCTTTTTGTCCCATTTCGCCCCCTACAAATCAAAAACACTCTATGGTGCCCTTTTATGCTATAAAATGAATGCGCATTGCAAATATCAAGTAAATACAAGCTAATATGTTCAAAAAAACTTGCTGAAATACTCTAAATATTAGGGGTATTTTCAGTCCTTGTGAGGGAAAAATTTTTCCCTCTTGGCCGATTTCGCCCACTTTCAATCCCAACTGATCTATAACCATAAGACACATTTAGGCAAAATGTTAACCTTCTAGCTCATTTCGTTCGGCCGCTATCGTGCTTTCAACAGACAGACAGACGGACATGGCTATATCGTCTTAGAATTTTACCACGACCCAGAATATATATATAGGGTGTTTTTTATTGAGGTATACAACTTCGAATTGAAATAAAACACAAGAAAATCGTTCAATTTGGCTTTATTGGAAGGATAATTTTATGCCATTAATGTTTAAATATGATTTCGGGCATGTGGCCGTCGCGGCTGGCTCGAATATAGCCAATTCTACAGGTCTAATTTTCAACCACTCCAATTGCTGTGCACGGTGGCGAATCGATTCATTCGGGTCCTCTTCAACACTTTGATCTACAGCGGCAATTGTTTCTTCGGTGCGCACTGTTCGACGTCTCTGCGGATGCGTATTATCACATAGAGTAAACGTAGTGCGAAAACGATCCATGGTTAACCGAATTAATTGCTCTGATGGACGATTATGTCGACCATAAAATGGTGAACTTCGCGAACTGAACCATTACTTTCGAAATAAATTTGCACGATTTGCAAGCGTTGTTCTTTTGTCAACCTGTTCATGATGAAATGGCAAACCAAACTAAATATTAATCACTTGACAGCTGACAAAATGGCCGCCAGTTAAAAAAGTGATGCCAACTTAAAGTTCTATACCCCAATAAAAAACACCCTGTACTTTATGGGGTCTCCGATGAATATTTCAAGGTGTTACAAACGGAATGACAAAGTGAATATACCCCCATCCTGGAGGTGGAGGGTATAAAAATATTTCTTCTCTAAAATTTTATGTTGTTGTCACTAAGATTGAAGTAATCTAACGACAACAATACTTTCCATCAAATTTTATATTTTATTTAAATAGAATTTTACAGAAAGCTAATTTATTCACATGTGGGATAGTAACGTATTTGATATATTAAAATTCACGATCACTAAGGTATGTATTCTTTTCCATTTGCAAGCTAAAGATTTTAGCGAAACATTACTAATGGATAAATTGGCAACCCTACTCAAAATGAGAAAATTCTCAGGTGCATTGTTTTTAAATTATACTCGTTATGGGTCAACTATAATATTTCGGAAATTTAAAATTTATGAATTGTTTCCTCCTATTTAAGTTGAAAAATTAGTTTTTAATTGATCTCTTACATTTAAATACTATTAAATTATTGTCCAGCCTAATAAAGAATAAATAAATAAAAATAATAAATACTATAAAAAACCAAATAATCTTCCAATTGAGTTATTCTGGGCTACATCGTTCTGCATTTTTAGGACGATTCAAATTTTGTACTTTAAAAGGTCCCGATAAATATACGAAGATGTCCGCTATTTATATATATATTTATATATACATAGATAGGGTTATAAATACAAATTTTTGAGGATTTTTCTGTTTCCTGAGAACCGAGACTTCCAGGACCCTCACAACTCCGGATATATGCTTTCCTCACAGAGATGTAGATTCGATTTAAATGGCACTAGGAATCTATTTCATGTTAGCTCTATAGGAAAAGTCTTTACTTTTCATACAATTCCATGTTACATTAAATTGTCAAATTTGCGACAGTTGTAACAACCTTAAATCCAGCATACTTTAATAACTTTTAGGTAATTTAAATATATTTCGCCACTTATTCACACCATTGTGCCTTGGGAATAAAGTGATAAAAATGCAAAAAGCTAAAAATATACGAAAAGAAAATCTTACACAAAAGACAATTTGCAATGTGGTGACAAAGATTTGCCCAAAAGAAAAAGTCATTTAGTCGTGATGATATTACAAATGACATATGGCAGGCGGATATTATACCCATAAAAATATTCAGACACATGCACACACACACGCGCACGCCACACAAAAATATCCTTGAGACAGTTTTCCTCGTCGGCACTACGGCGAGAACATTAACACATGGCAAATGTCAGTGGAGGAGACAAAACAGAAGAAACAACAACAACGAAATCAATATTACCAACGAAAATTCATTTTTAATGTATTTTATTATTAAACGTGTTCATGTTTAGTGTAGGGACTGGAAAAATGTCTATTTATACGGCGTGTTTTTGGTTCTATTTTTATTAGAAAAAGAAACTTTGTTCATTCTGACAGGAAATTGCTATGTATGAATAAACTTGTCCTTCAAATGAAATATAATTACTTGGTGCATCTACAGTAGTCCGGGTCGAATGAAAGAATAATAACGCAGCTTTTCAAATTAAATCTTGCATTTATTTTATTAATACCCCCGAAATATATTGGCTTTAACGTTTGTCAAAACTGAACGTAAGACAATATTTGGCCCATGACGACCTTCTTCAGGCGGCTTCGCATCGACTTTCGGTCCAAATAGCTGGACTCTTTAAGTAATGGCAGATAATTGCACTAATCCAAACTCAGTGTTTGAAAATTAACAAAATTAAATGAAATTTTAAAAAAGATTAGGTCAATTGTTTTCGACCTGAGGTCTGGAAGATGGGCCAATTGGAACTTAATTGCAACCGAGTTATGAGAGCACAAATTTGCGAATTTCAGTTCTCAAAAAATTTTGTACTCTGTGAAATCTTTATTATGAGCCCAATAAATACAGATTTACCACATCTCCCCTCCATCTTTTCTGAAAATTGTGGTACCAGTCCTCCATTACATTGGTGACAAATATACAGGGTCCTTACATTGGAAGTCCGCAGGGAAAAGTCATTGTACATACTTTCGATGAGTTTCAGCCTCTAAAAATTTTTGGAATCCCAGACAAAAATTCTTTTAGACATGCTATGTCGGCTATAGCACGTTGTTTATTTGTAATCCATTAATACTACAAATCTGTGTTGAGCACTACCGGGATTTCTGACCCGGGATTTTCCAGGAAATTTATATTTTTCCATTACGGCCTATATTTGTGTATAACAATGTAGAATTTCATAATAGTGCTCTGGGTAAAGGTCGGAGCTTATTCCAGTTAACGGGACATCAAACAAATATTTATAAGGTTTTTCTAACAAAATCTTAAAACTAATCTTAATCTGAAAAATATTCAGAAATTTCGCATGTACAGCTTGTTTTATGAGTAATAAATAAAATGTCATTGATTTTGGCCCTCTACTGCCTCTTAGAAATTGGCTCTTATTGTAAACACTTCCAAAAATTGAAAAAATCATGATTTTATTAAAAAATATTTTATATATTTTATTTATAGGCAGCATTGTTTACTTCAAGTAAAACTAACTATTTTTTTAGATTTTTTTCTAAAATTATATATTTTTTCTTAAAATTTTGGAGACTGTTCATGCATCACTATATGTATGTAAAAGAAAATTCACAACATTTGCAGCCATCATTATTATTTTAATTAAACAGACAGTAACAATGTTTTTATGGACGTTTCATACACTTGAGCGAATATGAATATGAGCGATATTGCCACACCTCTTCTGGTACATCCCACACAAAGTGACAAAAGCCTTGGTTAAAATAAACCGATATAACTTCCATATGGGTAGTCGAAATTATTACAATTTGATATTTGAAAATGTTTTTAAACCAAAAAATATTCACTCCCTTTTAGTACCTACCACACAAGTGTATCTATACTAGGTAAAATTAAATGCTTTCATATATCATATACTTACAATTATTTACAAATGGCCCGGACGCGACACACGCACGCCTTAAACTACTCCAAAAACAAGAAAGAAACTGAAAAAGTCGATCAGCCTTTTTAGTGCTCTTAAGCGCTTAAAGAGTACTACATTTTAAAAATATATCGTCATGATTTAGTACAAATTAGTAAAAAATTATAAACAATTTTACACGGAAAGGGACGCGACAAACAACAAAAGAAGGCCTTAAAAACAAAAGAAGGTCTTATACAAATATACAAAGTTCAGCGATTTTTTGAGAACTTTGTTTTTCCATATATGCGTGTAAATGAAGGTCAGAGGATATATTTTGTTCGTAGATTTATGAAATATGAGAATTATGTCTTAAATTTTTTAATTGGGTACGACAAAGTAATTTCCGTTATAACACTTCAGCTTTTAATAAAAATAAAAGAGAACAAGTTAACTTCAAGTTTCATAAAAAAAAAGTTGTCGAAATAAGGAAAATAAAGTTAAAAGCTATCTATTAGTGTGGTCGGATTTCGTTTTTTTTTTGGTAGATGCCCAAATGTGGAAGCTGGGTCCAATTGCCACAAACTTCTAGTAACTGCCAAACACATAATCCGGTGCATCCCATACAAATGTCGCTCCCGAATTCACCTTTTCCACTCTATAAACCACATATTTCACTCGATTTGTTTCAAATTTGACTTATAATTGAGCTAGGAACATCCATGGTGAAAGTGAGTGGGAATGGTTCAGAATTGCATATAGCTCCCTTACAAATTTTGTTCTCGATATCACTTTTCCCAAATTCAACTGTAATGGAAAAGAAAGTGGAGGGAATCATATAATCGACTCCGGCCAACTTTAGCCTTTCCTTACTTGTTTACTTGTCTTAGAATAATATATTTGACGAGTTCTAGAAGTTTAAAGTAATTTTTTCTGGTATGTCAAAATCAAAAGCTATTTGTATACCCTCCACATCCAGGACGGGGTGTACTAACTTTGTCATTCCGTTTATAACTCATTGAAATATAGACCTGAGACCATATAAAGTATATATATTCTTGATCGTCATAGAATTCTAAGACGATCTAGCCCATCCGTCCGTCTGTTGAAAGCTCGCTCGCATCTAAACGAAAGGAGCTAGGTCGTCCAAATTTTCCATAAATGCGTCTTATAGTCGTAGATCGGATTTTAACTGGACGAAATCGGTCCAGAGGAAACAAATTTTCCCTCACAAGGACTAAAAATACCCATAATAACTCCTAATATTTTAGAGTATTTAAGCATGTTTTTTCAATATGTCTGCTTGCACATACTTGATATTGGGTATGTGCATTCCCCCTTAACAATAATGGGCACCATCAAGTGATTCTTATTCGTAGGGGGTTAAATGGGGCAAAAAGGGATAAACACGGTACCTATCAAACGAAAACACTAAGAGCACAAAATTCGGTGTGTAAATTCCCCTAATTGAGTAGACACATAATATACAAGTACTTTTCCCAGATTCGTACTTTTAAGGGGAAAATTTGGAATGGAGGGATACAGATGGTACCACCAAACGGCTGCATCTACAATAATGAAATTCGGTGTACACATTCTTCTGATTGCATAGACACGTAAAAATAAAGGGATTTTTCGAAATTTTTAGGATATCTTGCACTGTATACGTCAGATAATGGATTTTAAAAATTTGTATTTTTGGAATTAAAATAGGATGGAAATACAACCAGCTGTAGCACCCACTATCTACCAATATTTATGGTATTTAAGCTTTTTTGAATAAATTATTTTCTCAATTTTTGTATTAGTTTTGGTTTGGCTATATTAAAAAAATATATATTTTCCTGTAATGTTACGACACTTATACGAAAATCGACAGCCTCTATGGCATGCAATCCATGGTGGAGGGTATATAAAGTTCGGCCCGTCGGAACTTAACGCCGTTTTTACTTGTTTAAAGCTGTCATGGATGGATGCCTAAATGATGTGTATTTGACCAACTTTGGCAAAGTTTTTATACATTACTTTGTACTTTAAGCATACAATTAATGAATGTATTAGTTAAAAATCCGTTAGTAATTGACTGAGATATTGCAGTTTTCATTAAAATTTCTATTGTTTTAAATACAAATTTTGGTCTAGCTTGGAGATGTGAGCATACAACTATCATAATTTTACAAATTTGATGCCAAATTAAATACCTAAAATTCATCAAAACCGAAGTAACCCACTTTCACAATAGGATCATCCACATCAAGTGTAACTTGTTATGCTTAATTTGAAGAAATTCGGTGAAAGTACGTGGATTCTGGGGCGGAAAAAGTTAAGCCGAGAGCGAAATTTGTATGGGAGCTATATATAAATCTTAACCGATCTGACCCATTTTCACCAAGGGTGTTTCTAGTTGAAATATAAGATAGTTTGCAAGTTTTGAAAAAATATATGTTAAAAAATGTGGTTTATAGAGTAGAAAAAGTCAAATCGGGAGTGAAATTTGTGTGGGAGCTATATATATATGTAAGATGTTTTGTCAATTTTGAAGAAAATCTGTTAAAATATGTGGTATTTAGAGTGAAAAGAAACAAATCGGGAGTGAAATTCGTATGGAGGCTATATCTAAATCTGAACTGATTTTCTTTAAATTAAATAGCGTTTGTCCTTATCCCGAAAAACTTCTTTGTGCAAAGTTTAATTTGGTTCTAGCTATAATTGCGACCTGTTTTTTGATTACAAGAATAGAAGGACGGACGGACGGATAGACAGTTGGACATTGCTAAATCGATTCAAAAAGTGATTCTAAATTGATCGGTATAATTAACAATGGGTCTATATCGCTTCTTTTTGGGTGTTGCAAACAAATGCACAAAGACATAATACTCTCGTGGAGTGTATAAAAATGACGAAAAAGTTTTCTTAAATATCGTTCGAAAGGACTACGTTTTTTCTTTTTTAATCCGATGAGAGAAACTAAAACATTATAATCAGAGAAATTACAGCCTTATTAGTGTGAAAAGCTAAGGTTTTTCATCCCGATGTTAAGATTTTGTTTTATTCGACAACAGCAACAACAAATATAGTATCGCTCATCAGGAGTTTTAGACTGTCACACAGTGCTATATTCAGATGATAATAGCTAATATTATTGTAATAAAGTTAGTTTTCAATTTTAAATTATGTTATCTCTTTATTTTTTAATATAAAGTTTTGCTCGTCTAAATAACACTCCTTAGTTTGTACTTTAATTTAGAAATCTGTATTTTCTATCAAAATTACATTATGCTTGGATTCCTGTATACTTTTTACTTCTTTCTAAGCATGTACAAATCCAATTTTGAATATTTACAACCATGATGACTTCCTCTTTTTATAAAGAAACACCCATTCTGTTCCTCTGATGACTCTTTTAGCTAGTCCTCTTGGTTAAGATATAGTAGATGTTATGGCACAGCCATACACCGTCTAATGCTCCCCCGGATAGTAACTCAGATTTAATCGATTTTTTTCCAAACGATGCCTTCCATTCCTTTATCAAGCTACGACTGCCTGAAATAAGTGTACCAAAAAAACCAACTCAATGTCTTTCTTTGGTTTTTTGATTTACGATTTTTTCAACTTAATATACTTGATCTTGCTATTTATGTCTAACGCTGTGTATGTGTGTGTGGAGGTGGTGGTGGAGGGGAAGAAGGAACGGGAAGGGTGTGTGAATGTATTCAATGTACTTATGGATGTATTTAATATATTTTCAGTTTTCCTTTTCATCAGTCTCTTTCATTTCCGGCATGTCTCTTTGAGCGAGTGTCAGTGTGTTTGTTTGTACTCCTGAAATTAAAGCTTGTGTTTGAGCTTGATAAATTGCCTTGTCACGAGTTTTCGTAATCGGTTTATTGCATGTGTGTGCAAGTGGGTAAGTGTATGCGTGTGTGTGTGAGTGTGTTAGACATTTACTAACTTTCACACACACACACACACTCACTCGCTAATGCTTACACTCATACATACATCAATGCCACTTATTCATGCTCAAAGGAAGTCTTCATATCAAACAAGGACACCCGCCCCCACCCACACACGCACATGTGTTCGAATGGAGACATAAACAAAATATAATAAATTGCTCAGCATGAGTGTTGGGATGTGTGCCTGTGTCTATGTGGATGTGTTTGTGGCAAATATTTGCAACGTCTGTTTAAGGTTTCCCTGCCACTCCGTTAATGGGTGTTGACATTTATGTCACTCCTCCGTGCATAAATACGAGCATGAACTTGCAGCGGGGACAGCGTCTGTCAAAGAAAATACATCCAGTGATTATTGCATTAATATGGCTCAGTTGCGCGAACACTGTCATAATTCAAAATGTGTCCTTGTTGAATTTAGCAGTACAAAATATTCTTTGAGGTGAGGAAATTCAATGAAAGTAGAATCCAAACAACGGTTTTGGCTTTAGAAAAAATTGTATATGACTCGTCGGCTCCTTGAAGCCACGAACATTATAAAAGTATATTCCTCTTTCTAATAAGAAAACACGTAAACTTTACTTTGATGTCAATGTCTGTCTGGGACCAGGTGCATAGTATACATGACCTCTTTGTATTAAAGCTCAGGATTGTAAGTTGTTGTGTCGAAATCACTCAACCATTGTGACCTAGTTCAATTTCTTTATCTAGATTTAGAGCATGATTGAAAGTCCAAATAATAAATTAAATAAGGAAACCTTAAAGTCAGACTATATGATAATTCAATGATGACGCCGTCTTTCTGCAGAAATCACGGTAGCTGTCGAACAAAATGAACTATGAGGGTTAAAAAAACTTCAGTTTTTGTTAAAAAATCGACGATTTGTAAATAAATTTGCATTCTATTAAACATTCTATGGGCTTGAGCCAGGACAATATTCCAGCTCAAATCAAATACCAAATTCCATATTTGAATTGAATGTTTTCAACATTCTCCATTGGTCATATCTTTAAAACAAAATCTTTTTCTCGTCCTCTTGAAATCAAATATTTTAGAGAGTGCATTTATCCTACTAGGTAGCAAAGGAAGTGGAAATTGTAGTTTAAAGGTTTGACATGAAATAAACGATATATATAATTTGTACGCCTTGCATACAAATCAATATATTTCTGTACAAAGTAACGCCAATATATAAGAGGACAGATTTTTTAATTAGCCAAGAAAAACGCCAACTAATTTATAAATCACCGAAAAATCGCCAAATCGTAAATAAAGTCTCCAAACATATTCAAAATCCGCCACCACGGAATTACGAAATACAGTGTGTCCACTCCTGTGCTGTGTGGACGATTGGCTATGGACGAGAGGTAAAACGTTTCTCCATAACTGGAACTTACACCCCTCATAATTAGGGTATTTAAGCACATTTTTATTAGTTTCCTGTCTCATATTCTCTTTTTTGTTACACTTTATGTATTATTTTGTTATGTTTAGTCGATGCCTATCATGTAGACTATCCATATAAGTGGGCGTGGTCTTTAAAATTATTAAAAAAGCCAATATTTCTGTATTGAAACATAACAAAGATGGTTTAAGATAATTTCCGTCCGTCTGTGTGAAACCTATAATGAAAGCGGTTAATATCGGTTCAGATTTAGATATAGCCCCCATACTAATGTCGCTCCCGATTTGACTTTTTCCGCTCCAGAAACCACATATAGTACTCGATTTTCTTCAAATTTGGCTTAACACCTTATAATGCAACTAGAAACACCTATCCTTAAAGTAGGTAATATCGGTTCAGATTTAGATATAGCCCCCATACAAATGTTGGCCCCGATTTGTCTTTTTCCATTCTGGAAACCACATATTGTACCAGTTTTTCTTTAAATTTGGCATAACATCTTATAGTCCAACTATAAACACCAGTGGCGAAAGCGGGTTAGATCGGTTCAGATTTATATATAGCCCCCATACAAATGTGGCTCCCGATTTGACTTTTTCCGCTCTAGAAACCACATATTATACCCGATTTTACAACTATAAACACCTGTAGTGACAGCGGGTAAGATCGGCTCAGATTTAGATATAGCCCCTGTACAAAGGACGCTCCCGATATGACTTTTTCGATCTAGAAACCATATATTTTACCCGATTTTCCTCAAATTTGACACAACATATTTTAACCCAGCTAGCACTATCTATGGTGAAAGTGGGTACGATCGTTCCAGAATTAGATATAGCCCCCATACAAATGTTGCTACCAAAAGTTCAACCGATTTTGACCAAATCACATCGGGACCATGATTAGGACCCATACAAAACTCCTTCCCGATGTTTATATAGAAAGTGGAGGATATCATACATATATTCGGGTCCGTCCAACTTTAGCCTTTCCTTACAAGTTAAATTGGCAACAACATTGTCTTATTCACTAAAAATAAAAGAAATTTGCACCTGTAGAAAGAAACAAACGATTGTAAGAGAAAAATGTTTCTAAAAGTGTATAACTTTTTTCTGAAGTTACATATTTGCAAAAATTAAATAGTTTGTTAAGACTTTTAAGCAATATAAGATGACATATAGTATGCAAATCTTCTAATGACATCGCCACGTTAAAAATGTTAACCAACCTCGTCATAAATTATGTAATTTTTTGTTGTAACCCAAATATCTCCTAAACTAATTGCGGTTTAGTTACGAATACTACTACGCAAAATATCTTTGCAATAGGTGCATAATTGTACTTTTGGAAATAATTTCAAAATTTGGCAATCAATTCAAAACTTCATGGCCGTTTAGACCAAATTTGAAGGCTCACGCAGTAGCTCCCACACCATCTAAAGATCGAGTATTTTGCAAGTCGTATAGAAAATACCTGTGCTCTATGCATGTGAAATTTAGTCAAGATATATTCCTCTTTTCAAAAGTTACAGATTTATGTCCATAAAATTCGATTTGGAACTACTGTCGTGGGGTTATTTTTATGGAGGAAGTATCAAAACATGGACCGATATGGTCGACTTTTACCTTAGGTGTTCCTAGCTAAAATTTAAAAAATCTAAAAATGTGTTGACAAAGACTGGTTGTGCGGACAAGTTACTGTCGTTTATACTTTATATACATAAATTGACACCCCCGAAGATGATTGACGAAGTCAATCGAAATATTGGGAATTTTTAAATAAAAAAATAATAAAAACACATCATTGTTTTTTTTTAATTACATGACCTCAAGCCGGGCAAAAAACACCTACACACAATTTATTAAAAGGTCAACTATCCAAAATCCATCAAATCTAAAAATGTTGAACAAGATCCGATGGATTCAAGGATAAATCGGGGGAATTTCTATGAGGGCTAGAACAAAACATAATCCCATATAATCCTCTTTCGTGGCTGGCGTTCTTACATAAAAATTAGCATGATTTTGAAAACTGTATCAAGTTCACATGTAATAAGTGGTTTTTAGAGCGGCAATTTAGTAAATCTTTGGGGCATTGATATTGAGGGTACATCTAAATCTGAACAGTTTTTCATTTGAGTCCACAATAAAATGCCAAAATAAAAATTGTAGTTTTTTAAGATTTTTGAAATTTTTGATAAAAATTATTTTATTTTTTAATCGATGACAAACGGCTATTATAACTTTATAAATAATTTAATTAATATCGGATCAATATTTACATGCGCTCGCATGCCATAAAACCTTACATCCCTAAAGTATGCTTTAAATAAATTTTCCAAAATACATCAACAGAGAACAACGAAGGAAGTATTGCTTTATTTTTGGTTTAGAAAGTTTTACCATTTCAGTAATTAAATCGATGTTGGCAGCTATAAGTTTAACAATATTTGTAAAAGCCGAGGCATCGGTTGGCCTCGCGAATATAGTTTTATACTGTAGAAAATTAAAAATACTAATTAAATACAACCTTCAGGTAAACCACTTTCTGAAAAGGTAGTCAAAAACGTAATTACACTTTTTAAATGCAAAAGAACGTCTCAAGAGCTCCTATTTTCTACGAACTAAACGAAATTTCAATACGATACATGGTTTCCGAGATACATCCCAATAAAATAACCTCTATTATAATGCAATTTTCAACTATTTTAGCATTTATGAACTTTAAATACATCCACAGCTTAAGTTATCTGCGATATTGGCCAAATCTTTTCGAATATGCTTAATAGGAATGTTCTTTGCAAAATTCAATCAGTAAAGTCGAGATTTGGGCGCTTGATATTTTGGAGTTTTTGCCGCTGATAATACTCTATGCGGACGGCCATTTTTAAATCTATTCAGCTGTGTTACAAATATTTGATTTGACGAATCTAACTTATAATACCCTATTCCACGAAGAAGGGTACGGTACATTTCAGAAAAACATTCAAATATATTCGGTGTTGACTTTGTGAAATAGTATGCCTCAGATACAATTTTGTTGTTCTACATAGACCATCTTAAGAAAGTGGAGGACGGTATTTGTGTGCACTCTGGTCTTGATAATCCACATCAAATTATAAATCAGTGTACAAGAGCTAATTTTTTTTTGCTGACTCACATTACTTTTACGTAACATAAAAATACCTCGAAGGCGTGCTCAAATGACAAAATTGACTACAGTAATGGCCAAAAATGTCTAAATTTCCAAATCAATCTGGGGTGCCAACAATAATGGACATTTATCATTAGCGAGTGTCGTATAGTAGCGCGTTCCTCCGTTTTCATTTTATTTGTTGTTGCAAGATAAAATCTAATTTTTAGCACTCTAAATATTGCAGCCATATGTCTTGTTCACAGTTGCAACAGAACGTTCGAGGCGAAGTGGCGCAGTCTAAATGGAATGGCTTTTCACACCATGCCAACACACAGGCCAATGTTGATGATGACCATAACACCCACACGAACTGGCATTGCACCATAAACCACGGTGCCATCACCGTATAGCTCGACGACGACACTTCAGTTTTAGTCTGTTGAAGCCACTACAAATGCCCATAAAACCCCAAATCAAAAAGTAATAAACACGCGTGTGCATCATTCCACTAGCTGGTGCCGCATTTGTTGCCACTAAATCCAATTTAACTTTCAAAGACTTCAGTTTGGTGGTGGGACGAAAGGTGGTGCTGCTGCTGCTCTGGTATTACTTACTGCAGCTGTGTGAATTAATTTACTCCGTAATTGATAGTGAATTTTGCGAAATTTAATAAACACGTACACTCTCTCTTCCGTGATCTCTAAAGTACTTTGTCCGACAACATTAATTTGCTTATATCAGCACAAACGGTAGAGATTTGTAAACACTCGGCTAGAACAAATCATAACTTAATAATGGCGCAAGTAAATGGATTTTTAAATTTAATCAATAATGTACACTCTTAATGGCATATTGAATAGCTGAATAAGAGGGTATTATGTCCGGCGAGTGCAGAGCGTCCAGGCTGTGATGTAAACATTTCCGTGCCGTAATTTCATGGCGCTGATAGCACAGCCATGGAGCTGAGGGAATGATAGTGGCTGCGATAACATATCAGCGAACAGCATTTTCGACACTTAATGCATCGCTATGCGAATAATAAAGGCTTTTAATGAACTGTTTGTTGTAAAAAGTTTTAGTCGTAAATTTTTGAAATGCAATTAAAAGCCAACACAGCCAACGACCAACGGGCAGACGATGCGGACACACATCGACACACCCACCGAAAACTGCATCCCCAACAACAACATTTACATGGTTTTAATATCGTTTAATTGCAGCGCACAAACATGGACATGTAAATAGTGCGCAACCCAGCATAATATTCTGGGGCAAGGTTTCATTAATGTCGATATAATTAAAGGGTGAGTAGCGTAATACTACAAATTATACAAACACAAAGTGTTTTCAAAATTTTGATTATATTTTGTACTGATAACAGTAGCCAATAAAACGAAAAAAGTAAAATTGCATTAATTTCGACCGGGCTTATATACTCTCCACCATGAAATGTATTCGCGCTCGAAGAAAGATCAATTCATTATTCTGGGTAATGGTTGGTAAAAGAATTTTATAATTCTAGCTTCAGATCTACCAAATGGTAGGTACAATTTTTATCCTTTTTTTAATTTATACTCTAAAATAATATCGAATATCGAAAAACCTCTTCATTTTTGTGTCTACGAAGTCAAAACGACGTGGCCAAAATTTTATTCCCTTTCGAGAAATATACAAACCTAATTTCATGGTTTGAACTTCCACCCTATTGTCGTACTATTTTTATCCCTCTTTTCCCATTTTACGCAATTCGTTTATTTTATTTATTTTCCGGCTTTAAAAATTTACACATTTAGTCAAATCCTACAGCTGTTGTTGTTTGTTTTATAGTTATAGTTATTTATAGTTAGTTAGTTAGTTAGTTAGTTAGTTAGTTAGTTAGTTAGTTAGTTAGTTAGTTAGTTAGTTAGTTAGTTAGTTAGTTAGTTAGTTAGTTAGTTAGTTAGTTAGTTAGTTAGTTAGTTAGTTAGTTAGTTAGTTAGTTAGTTAGTTAGTTAGTTAGTTAGTTAGTTAGTTAGTTAGTTAGTTAGTTAGTTAGTTAGTTAGTTAGTTAGTTAGTTAGTTAGTTAGTTAGTTAGTTAGTTAGTTAGTTAGTTAGTTAGTTAGTTAGTTAGTTAGTTAGTTAGTTAGTTAGTTAGTTAGTTAGTTAGTTAGTTAGTTAGTTAGTTAGTTAGTTAGTTAGTTAGTTAGTTAGTTAGTTAGTTAGTTAGTTAGTTAGTTAGTTAGTTAGTTAGTTAGTTAGTTAGTTAGTTAGTTAGTTAGTTAGTTAGTTAGTTAGTTAGTTAGTTAGTTAGTTAGTTAGTTAGTTAGTTAGTTAGTTAGTTAGTTAGTTAGTTAGTTAGTTAGTTAGTTAGTTAGTTAGTTAGTTAGTTAGTTAGTTAGTTAGTTAGTTAGTTAGTTAGTTAGTTAGTTAGTTAGTTAGTTAGTTAGTTAGTTAGTTAGTTAGTTAGTTAGTTAGTTAGTTAGTTAGTTAGTTAGTTAGTTAGTTAGTTAGTTAGTTAGTTAGTTAGTTAGTTAGTTAGTTAGTTAGTTAGTTAGTTAGTTAGTTAGTTAGTTAGTTAGTTAGTTAGTTAGTTAGTTAGTTAGTTAGTTAGTTAGTTAGTTAGTTAGTTAGTTAGTTAGTTAGTTAGTTAGTTAGTTAGTTAGTTAGTTAGTTAGTTAGTTAGTTAGTTAGTTAGTTAGTTAGTTAGTTAGTTAGTTAGTTAGTTAGTTAGTTAGTTAGTTAGTTAGTTAGTTAGTTAGTTAGTTAGTTAGTTAGTTAGTTAGTTAGTTAGTTAGTTAGTTAGTTAGTTAGTTAGTTAGTTAGTTAGTTAGTTAGTTAGTTAGTTAGTTAGTTAGTTAGTTAGTTAGTTAGTTAGTTAGTTAGTTAGTTAGTTAGTTAGTTAGTTAGTTAGTTAGTTAGTTAGTTAGTTAGTTAGTTAGTTAGTTAGTTAGTTAGTTAGTTAGTTAGTTAGTTAGTTAGTTAGTTAGTTAGTTAGTTAGTTAGTTAGTTAGTTAGTTAGTTAGTTAGTTAGTTAGTTAGTTAGTTAGTTAGTTAGTTAGTTAGTTAGTTAGTTAGTTAGTTAGTTAGTTAGTTAGTTAGTTAGTTAGTTAGTTAGTTAGTTAGTTAGTTAGTTAGTTAGTTAGTTAGTTAGTTAGTTAGTTAGTTAGTTAGTTAGTTAGTTAGTTAGTTAGTTAGTTAGTTAGTTAGTTAGTTAGTTAGTTAGTTAGTTAGTTAGTTAGTTAGTTAGTTAGTTAGTTAGTTAGTTAGTTAGTTAGTTAGTTAGTTAGTTAGTTAGTTAGTTAGTTAGTTAGTTAGTTAGTTAGTTAGTTAGTTAGTTAGTTAGTTAGTTAGTTAGTTAGTTAGTTAGTTAGTTAGTTAGTTAGTTAGTTAGTTAGTTAGTTAGTTAGTTAGTTAGTTAGTTAGTTAGTTAGTTAGTTAGTTAGTTAGTTAGTTAGTTAGTTAGTTAGTTAGTTAGTTAGTTAGTTAGTTAGTTAGTTAGTTAGTTAGTTAGTTAGTTAGTTAGTTAGTTAGTTAGTTAGTTAGTTAGTTAGTTAGTTAGTTAGTTAGTTAGTTAGTTAGTTAGTTAGTTAGTTAGTTAGTTAGTTAGTTAGTTAGTTAGTTAGTTAGTTAGTTAGTTAGTTAGTTAGTTAGTTAGTTAGTTAGTTAGTTAGTTAGTTAGTTAGTTAGTTAGTTAGTTAGTTAGTTAGTTAGTTAGTTAGTTAGTTAGTTAGTTAGTTAGTTAGTTAGTTAGTTAGTTAGTTAGTTAGTTAGTTAGTTAGTTAGTTAGTTAGTTAGTTAGTTAGTTAGTTAGTTAGTTACAAAGCACGCTCTTCGAGATACGGTAAACGCTACATTTCTTGCAAGAACTTGTAGAATGGATTGTTTAATGGTGATTTTCAAAACATTTCGTTGCTGGGCCAAGCCGTGTATTTCTTTATGTTACATTTTGACCAATTTTTCCAGAATTAATACACCCTTGGAAACACTTTAAATATAAAGTTTTATTCTCGTATTAGAATTGTATTGGTTGTATTGGTTTTTCATATTTCTTGGAATCATTTTTTAAAAGTTGTTATAAAAAACAAGTAAGGAAAGGCTAAAGTCGGACGGGGCCGACTATGTAATACCCTGCACCACTCCCTGCATATATACATCGCTTTGATTACTAAACCCAGGTATTCCATGGGAGCAATTTTATGTAGTTCATATAAATTATACAGTTACTATCAATTCATCTTTAGTCAAATTTAATGAATATGGTAAATAATAAAGTATTTGATCCAAATTTCCAGCAGATATTCAGAGTAAAGTAAATATAACATGATATGGAAAAATGGATCAAGATCCATAGGTTTTTTTAGTTGGATTTTTAGATGTTGTGCCAATTTTAAAGAAAATCGGGTACAATATGTGGTTTCTAAAGCGGAAAAAGTGAAATAGGGAGCGACATTTGTATGGGGGCTATATCTAAATCTGAACCGATCTTACCCAGTTTTAGCATAGGTGTTTCTAGTTCGATTATAAAATGTTGTGGCAATGTTAAAGAAAATCGGGTACAATATGTGGTTTCTAAAGCGGAGAAAGTGAAATCGGGAGCGACATTTGTATGGGGGCTATATATAAATCTGAGCCGATCTTACCCACTTTCGCCACAGGTATTTCTAGTTTGATTATAAGGTGTTAAGCCAAATTTGAAGAAAATCGGGTACAATATGTGGTTTCTAAAGCGGAAAAAGTGAAATCGGGAGCGACATTTGTATGGGGGCTATATCTAAATCTGAACCGATTTCCTCCAAATTCAATACCGATGGTCCTTGGCCAGAAAAAATAACTTCTGCCAAGTTTCATGACAATCGGACAACAAGTGCGACCTGTAGAGTGCGAACAAGCTAAGATGGACAGCAGACGGACAGACGGACGGACAGACAGACATCGTTAAATCGACTCAGCTGGTGATTCTAAGCCGATCGGTATACTTAAAGGTGGGTCTAGCTCGATTATTTCTTGGTGTTACAAACATTTGGCGCGAAACTAACTTATAATACCCTAGCCCACGAAGTGGTGTAGGGGATAATAAATAGAATAGAATCAATATCTGTCGAATGATGGCGAAATAATGACGTCACTGACTCATTTTTGTGAAATAATTTAATACATCAGAGAACAAACTCTTTTTACAAAATTGAGCGCTGCGGCGTCACTTTCTTTCCGATATTTATCATTTAGTCATCATTCGAAAGGTATTGACTGCAGCTACAACAAAATACGAACAGATTCTCAGTTGTCACTGTGAACAAACAAACAAAAAGTACTATAAACGTCCAATAATTCGACCAATAGCTTGCTCTAAGACAATAACAAAAATTTATTTTTATAGTGCTTTCAAGGATCTATTAATTCCGATCTATTAGACCGAGACCCAGCCTAATTATGTACATATATGCCAAATTTCATCAATATCGGAGAGGACGAATTATCGAAAACTAATTGGGTTTCGTTTTATGGAGTTACCCAGTGATATATAATGGTATACAATCTAACAAAAACACTTCGATATGCATTTTTGTGATCCTCTTATATTACAGATACACTCATTTAATAGTATAAGCAAAATATGACCAAAATTGATTCAAAAGGAAGTGAGATTTGCATGGGGACTTTTTCAAATCTTAACCGATTATCTTCATATTCACTAGTCTTTGGACAAGCATTAAACTCTTGGGGGGCTTTATGAGCGACAGGGTACAGTAAACGTAAGCGTGGGTCAGTTCATGTGAGTGGTCCTTGATATCACAGATACCGGCCTGTTGTTTATGATCTGACAAAATAAATGCTCGGTTGGTCTTTAGTTTGGCCAAATGATTTTCATTCCGTTTGGTTTGGTTTGGTTCGGTTTGATTGGATTTGTTTTTGCGTGGCCGCACAACATCAGGCTTATGGTCGAATCGATGAGCGGACACCACAGCAGCTAAGGGTTAAACAATATGGCCTAAATATTTTTTGGTAAACATCAGGTCACTTTCAATGATACGAAAATAATAGCGTACATGTTCACTGATTGAGAAAAAATCCTCCTATTAACAGACTTTAAAATTTTATTCAATTCATCAAATATATTTTTTAAAATATTAGTTCGAATCAAAAAATATGATTTTTGAATAATGAAATATTTTAAAAAATTTTCCCAAATAATCGATATTCTAAGAATTTCTTCTGAAATCAACATCTGATTTTAAATTACGTTAGAATAACGCCTTGGCTTTAATTGGTAATGTTTTTCAATTATCGATGGAAAGTAAGATTGTTTTCGAACTGCGATATTGGAAAATATATGTTTTTGAATAAACGATTACTCGAGTAATTTTAAATTCAGAACAATTGGATACCATAGGATTGTTCCTTCTGGGATACTTGTGATATTATTTTCCATAAAATCATATCCTATATCATCCCAATATTAAACTCAGAAGTTGTGGAAAAAATCATTATTTGTGTATCCTTTTTGCTGGGATCTTCATAGGGATATGTACCATAAGAAGTCCTTCCAAGAAGCTCTCCTATGATTTTCAGGGATGTTGGTGGGATTATAGCTTTGGTTTCTTCTCCTAAAATCATGCGCGGTCTTTGTCATCTCTACCGTTTTCTTTATATTTCAAATATATCTATTCATCAAACTCCAATTTAATAACCCTTTTGCCAGCCAAACGAGCTATGTGGGCGGTTTGTGCGTAAATAATTTGCATAAACTTATTAACGCATTTGCGTACCCTCAATTTAATGAAATTTTTGCAAAACCGTCAATTACATGGGCTACAAATTGCAGCGATAATTTTCAAAAAGCGCGAGAGGTCAGCAGAGCTCGTTGCCTGCTGCTATTTAGACGGTCCAACACAGGACGGTTGAGCGTGAGGGGGTGTGTGTGGTCAAAGTGGGCCATACATCTAATATACCAATACCAATAAGTACGAGTATTTGACCCATGTTGGTAAATGTTGTTTAAATTTGTTCTACATGGTGTGTCTGTGTGCGTGCGCGGCAATGTTTAGGTGGGTGTATCCATGTCCATGGCGCGGATGTGGTTTCTCGTGTAATGCCTGTACTTAGCTCTGGCCCAACAGTTGTTTCAAATGGCAAAAATATTATCAATTAATTGCCGTAGACTATGTTCAGTCTATTAGCTAAAATTTCAATATCTGATTTTTCGCCATCGAGTTCATTTGAACTCCTATACATACATACATACTAATACACATATGCATATAGGCATACATACATATAAACACCATAAATTATGAACCGTATGCATTTTGCCATGGTTATCGCAACAACAACACCAAAATTGTCGATAATTTATACATTCCCTAGCGGTATGATGTGTTTAGTTGAATGCACATAGTGAGGCAGCCAAATATGTGCATATATTAGGCCATATCGAATCAAATCAGTAGTTTTTCGTTTTTTCTGTGTTTCAATGCCAAAAAAAAGACTACTTGTGTTTCCTTTTCTGGAAAAAATCAGCACAACATTTTCAAAAATGCCACAAGAAATGAATAATACTAAAAAATAAATTTTAGGTGATTTTAAAACGTTTAGAAAGCGGATGACACGGTATTTCATTCCATGATATCCATGATTAAGAATATATTTCCTGCAATAGTTAGAGATTCAAGCAGATTCCTGTGGCACCGGAAGATGTCCCAAAAATTATTAGACTTTAAACTTCAATCACAAAAATTTTCTTTTAAATTTGCAATCACAGTCCATATTACACATAATTGGATGATATACGTCTGAAAGTGGAGTTAATTGTCATTTTCTGTTTTTCATTTTCTCATCCCGTTGCCCCTTAAATTAACTACAAAGTATCAAATTAATTTTCAAATAATTATTTTGAATACTTATGCTCAATTTACCACACCGATACAAGTTTCAATTAGTTTTATCCGTCTCTGTTTTAGAATAGTATTAATTTTCTTTTCTTTTCTAAAATAGTAAATTGGAAACATAGCACTCATATACAGTCAAAGGAATGTGCTTGTCGATGTGCACTGTTTTAGCTACTCCCTTCGAATATATTTTTTTATTATTTCCTACACAGTTTTTAACAAAAAAATTACAACAGCAGAGCCTTTTATTAAAAAAAATGCATTTTGATGGCGCTTCTAGATGAGCAGAGGTATTTACATACTAAATTGCATGATTCTAGCTGTAATCCTAAATCCATTTTTATCTCTTTTTGTCCCGCTCTCCCTTAAAAGTACAATTTTCGAAAAATTAATTTATGTTGCAAGTCTACGTTGTCAGAGGAATCTATGCACCAAATTTCACGACTATAGCATATATAATATTTTAGTTGGTACTATTTTTATCACTTTTTGCCCCGCTCACATCTTATAGGTATAAATTTCGACAAAATCCATTTGGATTTGCGCTTCTACGTTGTTAGAGGAATTTACACACAACATTTCACGACTATAGCTGCAATACTTAAATTAGTACCATTATTATTCCTTGTTGTCCCTCGTAACCCTTAAAAGTACAAATTTTGAAAAATCCAATTTTAACGCGCTTATACATGGTCAGAAGACTTTACATACCAAATTTCACGATTCTTGCTATTATAATTATCTATTATCTACTTTTATCGCTGACTTCTTATAAGTACAAATTTCGAAAAATCCAATTTTACTGGGCTTCTACATGGTCTGAAGAACTTACACATCAAATTTCATTCACCATTTTTATCCCTTTTGTCCCGCTCGTCACTTAAAAGTACAAATTTCGAAAAATCCAACTTTACTTCGTTTCTATATGGTCAGAGGAATTTACATACCAAATTTCACGTTTCTAGCTGTAATACTTTAGTTGGTACCATTTTTATCCCTTTTTGTCCCGCTGACCTCTTATAAGTACAAATTTCGAAAAATCCAATTTTACTGGGCTTCTACATGGTCTGAAGAACTTACACATCAAATTTCAAGATTCTAGCTGCAATACTTTAGTTGGTACCATTTTTATCCCTTTTTTCCCGCGCAACCCTTAGAAGTACAAAATGCATTTATATTCCGCTTCTACGTGGTGAGCGGAATTTACACACCAAATTTCCCGACTATAGCTGCAATATTTAAATTAGTACCATTTTCATCCCTTGCAACCCTTAAAAGTACAAACATTGAAAATTCAATTTTAAGACGCTTCTAGATGGTCAGAGGAATGTACATACCGAATTTCACGATTCTAGCTACAATACTTTAGTTGGTACCATTTTTATCCCTTTTTGTCCCGCTCACCCCTTATAAGTACAAATTTCGAAAAATCAATTTATATTGCAAGTCTACGTTGTCAGAGGAATGTAAATACCGATTTTCACGATTCTAGCTACAATACTTTAGTTGGTACCATTTTTATCCCTTTTTGTCCCGATCACCCCTTAAAAGTAGCAATTTCGAAAAATCCCTATTTGTAGGTCTTCTGCATGGTCAATGCATGGAACACGCCGAATTTCATGTTTCTAGCTACTGCCGTTTAGTCAGGACGAAGGTTCGATGTTTATCCCTTTTTGTCCCATTTTAAGCACGAATTTCTTAGTCTTTCTTAGTCGATGTCTACGTGAAGTCAAAAAAACTACTATTATTTGAATATTTAACTAGGCCTGATCGAACTTATACTTACAAAATGAAAGTACCTTCAAAATCGAAATTATAGAACAAAAATATTTTTTTATATCGTTTTCGAGTTCAGAAATCCAAAATATATGTTCTACACAGTATTTCGTTAAAATGTCTGTAAGCTAGTGTAATCAATCAATTTCATTTGAACTCGTTTAATAGCATGGCTAAAGATATTTTTCCAATTCAATACAATGAAAATTGATCAAACGAATGACAAAGTCAAAAAAGAAAAAAATTCTGTGGCTATGATCATACCCAAGAACATCTATTTCGACAGAGAATTACCCTGAATGAAATGGATCGCATCGAAAACATTATAATTGTCCTTATATGTATACTAGGATGGTTCGCGAATAGGCATATCAAAACCGAAACCGAAAATCGTTTACCCGATGTTAACACCCACACCGTCCACCGTTTTTTTCTAAATTGTCATTTTCTGGAAACCGGGGAAATCGTTGTTTTCATGTCGGTTAACCGGTTTTTAAATTACAAAACATTTGTATTTCGTGGATATATTCTACAATAAAAATGCGCAAGAAAATGTGAGAGTAATGATTTGTTTACTAAAGGGTGATTTTTTAAAAGCTATAGGAAAGTCTTAAAAAAAAACACATAAAATTCAGAAAAGTGAATGAAATCTTTATTCAAATCGATAGTACGGTCCATATAATTTAATGTTTGAAGATTATTTCATGCAAATGTTAACCTTGACTGCGCCTCAAATGGTCCATCCGCTTAGTCCAATTTTGGCATTTCCACGTTTTTGAGTAACAGAGGCCCAATTGCTGCGAACGGCGACGAATCAATAATTGATGGTCACCATTAACACTGGCCGATACAGCTACGATATTTTCTTCAGTTCGCACTCTACGTAAGCGTGTTGGTGGTTTAATGTCCATCAATGTGAATTTGGTGCGAAATTTAGTCACAATAGCCCGAATAGCCACTTCAGTGGGTCGATTAAACTAACCATAAAACGGAAGCGCGCGATGAACTTTCTTAACATAGCACGCATTTTGATAATAAAATTCAATAATTTGCAAGCGTTGTTCATTTGTAGGACGATTCATGGTTAAATTATAGACCAAACTGAAGATGTTTGACAGTGAAACAAAACACGAAACGTGCGTCAGCTGTTTAAACCAGTGTTGCCAAAAAGATAATAGCTAAAAAATCATCCTTTATAAGCACATATGTCTCATATTGAATTCTGACAGCATCGCTGATTGAGACATAATGCATATTGGTATACTTGTTTGTGCAAATTTTTGATAAGATAGCATAGTATTCTGTAAAGGTTTTCTAGTGGTGTTCAAAAGAAAGATCAAAACAAACTTCACAATAATTTGGTAATTTAAATAAACACGATCGGCGATTTAAAATATGAAAATGAATTAGTAAATAGTAAGTGAATTATTATGGTTTAATTGTTTTGTGTTCAATAATCTCAAAAAAAGTATGCAAATAATATAAAATGTTCCAGTTTAGCTTATAAATAAAAAACCGGTTTGACCGGTTTTTCAAATTTTAAAAACCGAAACGCGTTTCTTTTTAAATTGTAAAATTTTGAACAAACCGAAAACCGGTTTCCCGAAGAGTGACGGTTTTTGACATCCCTAGTCGCGAAAATACATTTTTGCGGCCACCACCCAAAATTGAAGATTATTTTTATACACTCCACGAGAGTATTATGTCTTTGAGCATTTGTTTGTAACACCCAAAAGGAATCGAGATGGACCCATTGGTAATTATACCGATCGACTTAGAATCACTTTTTGAATTGAGTTAGCAATGTTCGTCTGTCTGTCTGTCCGTCTGCCTGTCCATCTATTTTTGTAATCGCGATACAGGTCGCAATTGTAGCCAGAACCAAACGACACATTGCACAACGAAGTTTTTCGGGACAAGGACGAACGCTATTTAATTTGAAGAAAATCGGTTCTGATTTACATATAGCCCCCATACGAATTTCACTTCCGATTTGACTCTTTTCACCCTAGATACCACATATTTTAATAGATTTTCTTCAAAATTGGCAAAACATCTTATAAGTCAATTAGAAACACATGTGGTAAAAATGTGTTATATCGGTTCAGATTTATATATAGCTCCTATACAAATGTTGCTCCCAATTTGACTTTTTCCGCTCCTGTAACCACATGTTGTACCATATTGTCTTCAGATTTGGCAACACATCTTATATTTAAACTAGGAACACTTGTGGTGAAAATGGGTCAGATCGGTTCAAATTTATATATAGCTTCCATACAAATGTCGCTCCCAATTTGACTTTTTCCGCTCCTCCTTTTTTAAAAGATTTTCTGCAGAATTGGTTTGTTTGTTTTTCCGCTCCTCCTATTTTAAAAGATTTTTTTCAGAATTGGAAAACATCTTATAATTCACTTAGAAACACCTGTGGTAAAAATGTTTTAGATCGGTTCAGATTTATATATAGCTCCCATACAAATTGCGCTCCCAATTTGACTTTTTCCGCTCCAGAAACCACATATTTTAACAGATCTTCTTAAAATCTTGCAAAATATCTTATATTTCAACTAGAAACAACCATGGTGAAAATGGGTCTGATCGGTTAAGATTTACATATAGATCCCATACAAATTTCGATCCAGGATTGACTTTTTTCGCCCCATAAACCGCGTATTTTTACCGAATTTGTTCAAATTGAGCATAACACGTTATACTTGAACTGGAAGAACTTATTGTGAAAGTTAGTCACTTCATTACAAGTTTTGATATAGCCCCAAAACAAATATTCTTCTTGATTTGACAAATTGGACCAGGTCATATTAGCCTATGATTAGGAAAGATAAAAAAATTCTTCACGTTTTTACTTTTTTACCGAATTCAATTGTATTTGGATTGAAAGTGGAGTGTATCATATAGTCGGCCCAGTCCGACTTTAGCCTTTCCTTACTTGTTTTATGTTCACTTAATTTAATTTTTTTTTATTTTTGTAATAGTGTAACTTATTGGTCGAATTATTGGGTCTTTTGTAGTAATTTTTTGTGGTTTTTCAAAGTGACAACTGACAACGCATATTTCTTGGATTATTAAAACCTTTTGAATGATTCAGATCTAAATTATGAATATCGGACGAAACATTACATCAGTGAAGTCAATTTTTTTATAAAAATAGTTTAATATAAATTATGTTTTTTTGCGCTTTTCTGTTCATATTACACATCATCATTCAACAATGCACTCTGCATTTCTGGGGGGTGACTGCAAATTATTTGGACCGCGGCCTATCCTAATGTATACTGTAACTGGACGCAATTCATGCCTCTCTTCTCTCTGAAATGCATTCAACATTGCCGCCTGAATATGAGCTCTTCCACAACCATTCAACTTTTTGGCCTGTGATGAAAATTTATATCAGTCACTTATGAGTATTTGGGTAAGTGCATGTGGCCACCAAAAATACATGCCTTACATGTACAGAGTACATATGTGAGTTTTCAACAATACAAAAATTCAACGTGCACTAAGATGGGTAGGGTTTATACGAAAAATATAAACTTGGTCGCTTTAAAAATAATTTATTAGTTATTACTAGACAGCGGAATTTTATGCAAAACTCAATTATAGAACGATTGAGCTCAAATTTTTAGGCGAATTTTAATGCCAGAAATCGAATTTCGACTGCATATCTAAAATATGCAATTTTTATGCAAAATATATGCAATGACATATGTAGTGAATATGCAAAAAAATTATTGCATATTCACAAAATATGCATTATAGTATGAGTTTAAGATCGCAAAACTTTTTTTAGTTTACTAAATTTTAGGATACAACAAATACAACAATATTTTTTAACTTTGCGTTTAATTACATATTATACAAATGATGATTTTTTGTATGAAGTAACACACCCAGCAATACAAGCTTTACAAATTTCTCAGAGCTCATTGAAAAGTATATAGACCCAAGATTTAGTCTACCTATTGTAAAAATTAAATTGTTTTTTATTGATCTTTTAATTGTTTTTAAATTGCAGAAAATTGAGGTATGTGTCAGAATTAACGTCAAAAAAACTTAAAATTAACCTTCAGATCGCGCTAAGAAGGTATCGCTCATTTCCTGCAAGAACGTCACATCTTCTATTTCGTATATTTAGGAGTGCGCTTTAAAGTCATAAACCATAATATCTAATCTATTAATTAGCTATAATACATCAGTACGGTTTATTATATAAAATATATAGCGATTTATAAGATTCAAATTTTTGCATATAAAGAGTGATTTTTTTGAGGTTAGGATTTTCATGCATTAGTATTTGACAGATCACGTGGGATTTCAGACATGGTGTCAAAGAGAAAGATGCTCAGTATGCTTTGACATTTCATCATGAATCGTCTTACAAACGAACAACGCTTGCAAATTATTGAATTTTATTATCAAAATGCGTGCTCTGTTAAGAAAGTTCATTGCGCGCTTCCATTTTATGGTCAGTTTAATCGACCCACTGAAGCGGCTATTCGGGCTATTGTGACTAAATTTCGCACCAAATTTACATTGTTGGACATTAAACCACCAACACGCTTACGTAGAGTGCGAACTGAAGAAAATATCGCAGCTGTATCGGCCAGTGTTAATGATGACCACCAATTTTCGATTCGTCGCCGTTCGCATCAATTGGGTCTCTGTTACTCAAAAACGTGGAAATGCCAAAATTGGACTAAGCGGATGGACCACCTAAGACGCAGCCGCGGTCAACATTTAAATGAAATTATCTTCAAAAAGTAAATGTCATGGACCAATCTAACGTTTCAAATAAAGAACCGATGAGATTTTGCAAATTTTATGCGTTTTTTTTAAAAAAAAAGTTATCAAGCTCTTAAAAAATCACCCTTTATATAACTTTGACTTTGCATAAAATATGCAAAATATTGAAAAATATGTTTATAAATTTCGAATAAATTTTTGATGAGAAACATTTGTGTAGCATTACCATTTTTATACAACCATCCCATCAAAATATGCAATTGCATATATTCCGCTGTCTAGATACTACTTAATTTTTTAAATATTTGGACAGGCTGGGTCATTTTAAAAGTAAATTTAAAATAAGTGTTTAACGCGGAAAACTTTTCCTTGATCTACAGGTAGTCAGGCTATTTACCAAAATATTTCAAAACTTATCCAGACAAGTGTTTGTATCTCTTTTCATATTCTATCTTTAATTCCAAGGATGGCATTGTGCAACAACTACATCAACATCGTGCTGTATTCAGCTCCAATGTAACTGCTCTATTCTGTGACTACATCATCACCAGTTTTTGATAAGGACCCGCATTAATACACATGTATATATATAGTATATATGTGTGTTGGTGTGTTTGCCCCTATGAGTGGATCAAATTTTTAATGCAATGAAATGATTTATTTGCACTTTAATGGGTTTATAATAAACGGTTTTATGTCCATGCGAAATGTTGGTATGGCTTCAAGCAAATAGCAGTGTGTGTATGAGTGAATGCATGTGTGTGTGTAAGGATGTGTTGCACAAATAAGTGCATATAAATCTTATCAGCAAAGCATGAAAAACAATAAACAATAATGTATTTATCATTTATCATTCATCAGTGATTTAGTGATTTCTATTAAACAAGGACAGCGAATTCATTCAGTTTCTAACACATTTAACAGCTGGTTAAAGAGAACAAGCTGGATTTTTCCTCGAAACCAGTTAGAAAATTATACTAAAAAAGCGGCAACGGGTGATTTTTTAAAAGCTATAGAAAGTTTTTCAAAAAAAAATCACATAAAATTCAGAAATATAATTCCATATAATTTAATGTTTGAAGATTATTTCATGCAAATGTTGACCTTGACTGCGCCTCAAATGGTCCATCCGCTTAGTCCAATTTTGGCATTTCCACGTTTTTGCGTAACAGAGGCCCAATTGCTGCGAACGGCGACGAATCGATAATTGATGGTCATCATTAACACTGGCCGATACAGCTGCGATATTTTCTTCAGTTCGCACTCTATGTAAGCGTGTTGGTGGTTTAATGTCCAACAATGTAAATTTGGTGCGAAATTTAGTCACAATAGCCCGAATAGCCGCTTCAGTGGGTCGATAAAACTGACAATAAAATGGAAGCGCGCGATGAACTTTCTTAACAGAGCACGCATTTTGATAATAAAATTCAATAATTTGCTAGCGTTGTTCGTTTGTAAGACGATTCATGGTTAAATTATAGACCAAACTGAAGATGTTTGACAGTGAAACAAACCACGAAACGTGCGTCAGCTGTTTAAACCAGTGTTGCCAAAAAGATAAAGTGTTATAGTAAAATGATAATAACAAGAGGTGAGAAAAAATGCAGCTCTCGATAGTACTCTCCTTACTGCTAGTCTCACCGTTACAACTATTAAGCCTCCTTTTCTCCTCTCTTTTTTATTTTTTTATCGACTTTAACACCCAAACATCTCAGGGACTTATGACAGCAAATCGTGCTGACTTGTGAGCGTTTCCTTTTCGTTAACAACAAAAAAAAAACGTCGAAAGTCAAAAATATCCTCACGATCAAACATATCCCAAAACATGTTGCAAATGTCAAGAACACCTAACTACAGTTCTTTTTGTTTGTTCCTGTTGTTCTACTCGTGTTGCGAAGTTCAAAGAAATTTGCAAAAAAGCTTAACACTTCAACACTTTTCAACATTTTCTTATGGCACTATCCGACCGAAACATAACAAAGTAATTACCACCTCAACTTCATAATATGCGAAGAAGAAAGCATAAGCACAAGCAAATTACTACAATGCAAAATAAGAGAAGAAGAAGCAAAGTTTTATGGGGGCAGAAAGAAACACTCGTTGCCACAGACACCTGCTTACAAATGCTGCTCACACACACGCACAGAAGTGTACGCCTTTGTGCCGGAAACCTTCAACAGTCTGAAAAGAAATCAAGAAGTGTACAGAGCAACGATGTTCGACGGTCATGTGATACTCTACATGTAGGGAACATGAGACTGGAAATTTACTTCTTCCATTATTTACTTCTTCCGTTATTTGAAATAAAAAAAAACAAGTAAGAAAACGTCAGTCGGCTAAACCGACTTATATATACCCTCATTCTCAGAGAACTTATCTATGGAAATTACTTAGGGCCGAATGATTTGTGTGGCTAGTAAAGGGTGATTTTTTAGCTACAATATTTTTGGCAAAACTGGTTTAAACAGCTGAAGTTTGGCCTATAATTTAACCATGAATCGTCTTACAAACGAACAACGCTTGCAAATTATTGAATTTTATTATCTCTGTTAAGAAAGTTCATCGCGCGCTTCAATTTTATGGTCAGTTTAATCGACCCACTGAAGAGGCTATTCGGGCTATTGCGACTAAATTTCGCACCAAATTTACATTGTTGAACATTAAACCACCAACGTAGAGTGCGAACAGAATATCGCAGCTGTATCGGCCAGTGTTAATGATGACCATCAATTATCGATTCGTCGCCATTCGCAGCAATTGGGCCTCTGTTACTCAAAAACGTGGAAATGCTGTGGAAATGGACTAAGCGGATGGACCATTTGAGGCGCAGTCAAGGTCAACATTTGCATGAAATAATTTTCAAACATTAAATTATATGGACCGTACTATCGATTCAAATAAAGATTTCATGAATTTTTCTGAATTTTATGTGTTTTTTTTTTTGAAAAACTTTCCTATAGCTTTTAAAAAATCACCCTTTACCTTCCAAAGGTTCTTAGCATATGGTCCTGGATTCCACATTTATAAAATAATTCTAAAATCATGATGAAATATCAAGACCATTGTGTGGGAGGTGCCAGAAAGGGCGTGGCTAAAGCGTAATTATTTTTTTGGTTTAAAGTGATTATAAAAACATTTTCAAACATAAAATTTTATATGAATTTGACTACCCGTGTGAATGTTACGCCAGTATTATTTTAAACAAGCTTATGCCATTTTGTGTGGGAGGTGCCAGAAGGTGTGTAGCAATATCCACCATATTCCACATGAATGCATGAATGTATAAAAGCATTGCCACATATCAAATTTCACAGTATTCCGATCATCGGTATAGAAGTTATAACAGCTTTAATTTTACGTAGTTTCGGGTGATTTGTGTGGGGGGTACTAGAAGGGGCGTGGCAAAACCCGCCATATTTAGTACACTTAAAGTACTTGTAAAGATTTTATCAAATACAAAAATATAGCTGATTCCAAATATATACCTCTGGAAGTAATATGGATTTTAATTTAACATTGGAATATAGAAGAAGGGGCGTGGCAATTTTGCTCATCTTCGAACTTAAACTAAGTTTGGGAAAAATATTATCATGTGCAAAGTTATCGTGTACACCAGCCAGACGGACGGATGTTTGATGCTGTTTGAGCCATCTTAAAAATTTGTGAAACGGATTTGGTCCAAAGATACTTAAGGTCTTAAGTTACTCCTTCAATGCGTTACACTTTTTGTCTGTCCCAAATTTTGTATGGCCCGCCTACTCTGTAGAGTGAGGGTATAACAAGTAAGGAAAGGCTAAAGTCGGACGGTGACAACTACAAGATACTCTTCACTTTCTATACACATTGCCATGCAAGTCGGTAAAAAAAGTGAAATGAGAAAGGATTTTTAAATGAGTCCCATTCATGATATAAATCATATCATATAAATATATAAATTTGTATTTGTAACAAGTAAAAACGGCGTTAAGTTCGGCCGTGGCGAACTTTATATACCCTCCATCATAGATTGCATTCCACAGAGGCGCTAGATTTTCGTAGAAGTAAATATAATACAGGACAATATATATATATATATATATATATATATATATATATATATATTTAATATAGCCAAACCAAAAACAAATACAAATATTGAAAAAATAATTTTATAAAAAAAAATATATTTTTTTATTATTTTGCAAACCACGTTTATAAGCAAGGCTACCAATAAATGTACACTATATATATCGAAATAATACTTCAAGTCAATTCAAAAAATAAATATTCTTATATTTATATTTTCAAAAAAGCTTAAATACCATAAATATTGGTAAAAAGTGGGTGCTACAATTGGATGGATTTCCATTCTATTTTAATTCCAAAAGTAAAAATTTTGAAAATCTATTATCTCACGTACATAGTGCAAAATTACCTAACTTCATGATTCAACCAATTTTTGCCGTGTCTATGCAGTCAGAGGAATGTATACACCGAATTCCATGATTCTAGCTGCAGTCATTTGGTTGGTATCATTTGTATTCCCTTTTTCCTATTTTACCCCCTAAAGAGTACGACTTTCTAAAATCGTTTTATTTTACGTGTCTACGTCTACTTTTATCCCTCTGCATCCATTGTACGAGTAAAAGTACGAATTTGAAAAAAAAAACCTTATTTTTCGTGTCTACGCAGTCAGAGGAATGTATACTCCGAATTGACTCTAGATGCAGCCGTTTGGTTGGTACCATTTTTATCCCCCTTTTCCCATTTTACGCCTTAAAAGTACGAATTTGGAAAATACTTTTCTATTATGTATCTACTCAATTAGAGGAATGTACACACAGAATTTCGTATTTCTAGCTGTTGTCGTTTGATATGTACCATTTTTATCCCTTTTCACTCCCTACGAATAAAAATCAATTTATGGTGCACGTTTTTGTTATAGGTGGAATGTGCATACCCAATATCAAGTAAGTACAAGCAGACATATTGAAAAAATATATTAAAATACTCTAAAATATTAGGGTTATTATGGGGTTTTTCAGTCCTTGTAAGGGAAAAATCCCAAACCGATCTACGACTATATGACGTATTTACGGAAAATTTTGACGTCCTAACTCCGTTCGCTAGCGCGCTTTCAACAGGCGGACAGACGGACGGAAGGACGGATCAAGAATATATATATTTATACTTTACTAGCTGAACCCCCGCCCGCTTCGGCAGGCAGAAGAACAAACGGAAATTAAAATCAGGTTTCATATTGTTTTTCTTGTGATCGGTAATATATGTACCACTTATAATCAAGATACTTTCCTGAGATAATAAAAAATGGATATGTTCCGTGGATAATTTTGAAGAACAGAACTTAGTTTACGGCGAATAAAGGAAGAATTGTCAAAAATCAAATTAATTTTATGTTGAATGTGATTCTCCTCGTTTCCATTAACAAAACAAAAGACTTCCTACGTAAGAAGAACTTACTTAAATGAATACCTGGAATTCGGCTTTTAACGAATGAATATTTCCACCCTTTCCTTTGTATCCTTTCTTTACTATTGTGCTAAAAAAGAAAACGTGTAATTTTACAAAATTCTAATAAAAAATTCCCCATATTTCAAATCCCGCCCATTAGTATATTGTATTGTACATTAATTGTATATTCCAGGTGTCCTAGAACTGACAATATTCAAAATTGGGTTCTAACTTCGTATGGGAGGTGCCACGCCCACTTTTCCAATACCGCCCATTTTTGGCACAACTGTGCAGACTAACAATTAGTGAACTTTCACAAAAATCAAGGCTCTAGCCGCAACAGTACTCCGAATATGCTAATTTATAAAAAACGAATAAAACCCCAATTTGTGTGGGAGGTGCCACGCCCACTGAAAATATCAAAAAACATATTTTTTTTTTCAACACCGGTTCAGCATGAACATACTGTAAAAATTTCAAGAAGATCGGTCTAGTAGTTTAGGCTACTATAAAGAACAAACACAGATTCATTTTTATATATATAGATAGGGTCTCAGGTTGATATTTCGAGGTGTTACAAACGGAATGACAATGTTAGTATACCCCCATCTTAGAGGTGGAGAGTATGAAAACAAGTAAGGAGAGGCTAAAGTCGGACGGGGCAGACTATATAATGCTCTACACTTTCTACCACATTGCCTTTCAAGTCGGTGAAAAAAGTGAAATCGGAAAGGATTTTTAAATGGGTCCCATATTATGGACCATAGGTGATTGTAGTCTGCAAATTATATCATATAAATATATAAATTTGTAATTGCAAAAATTGGGAAGAACATTTTTATGGGGGCTATATCACTACACCATCGATCTTTGAGGGACTCAATTGCATACGCCCTCTTCAACTTACTATACCCCTGTTCTCTGATAGAGCAAATACAAATTGAAGAAAATATGCTTAAACTAACAAAGGCCTCATACAACAACCACATAGACAAAGTTTTTTTTTGTTTTTTAATTTTAACTAAACGAATGCCAAGGAAGTTGAGACGAAAAAGAACATGATAGCTCAGGTCTTTTCTTGCCATTTTTCCTTGCTGCTGCCAACTTTCTGCCACATCTCTGACACGAACTGCACAAAATGTGGCAGTGCACGCGAGTCTGCGAGAGGCAGACTCTTGGAGTGCTACTTACTGCAGACACTTCACGGAACATTATGTATACTATGCTGCGGTTGCAAGTTGGAGGGCTTGCACTTGCAGTCTCGTGGTATCTGCTTCACGTTCAATTTGATTATGCCAAAGCAAACCAGATGCGAACATACCCCATCCATGGAGGGGACAGCACTGAGGAAATCAACAACAACTAAACTGTTAAATCAACCCAAGGAATACGAGACCACACACATAGAGTATGAGAGGGGGGAGAAACCTGATGATAGCTGATAGGAACAAGACATTGGGTGAAGTCGATGCTGATGATGATGCTGATGGCGACGACGACGATCACATGCAAAGGTGGTAAATTACTTGCAGTTCATTGCAGCGGAAATGATGTTTGGTTTAGACATTACCAGTCGCCACCATTAAACCACCACGACCACGACATCGTGGGCGAGCATACGGCAAATATGCAGTAGCCTATAGTAATATAGACATAGCAAAAGGGTTATCGAAGTAGTACGTTAAGTATTTGTTAACATCGTCATGAATAGATGCAATCCTATACAAAGGCATTTTTTGATATATTAGAAGACTAATTATCGCACTCATTTGCAGCTACTTCATATATAAATACGATTATATAACGCAAAATACCCCCTTCCATGATTAGGATTCGTACTACAACCTGTCCGCATTTGTAATTTAATTAGCGTAATGAGTTCAATCTGTTATGATTATGCAATTTTCTTAATTTAATTATATCCACCCATTTATGACCATGTAACAGTGGTGCGTATACTTGATGATATGAGGTGATTGTTCGATTGTGGAATAATCATACGCACCGGGGCACCGGGGGTGAAAAAGTAAATTGATTACAATATACAAACGAAAAATAAAAATGATTTGTCCGAGACCTAAAATGAATTACTGGTATTATTTGTGAAATTCCATTTTTCGTCGAAGGTAATATTTGTTTAGCAGTTGTACTATAATTTTAATCCCGATAATTTTCAGTGTAGATGTCTCTAGGTGTTTCGGCAAATTTAAAGAAAATCTATTAAGATATATGATATATCTTTATCTTTTACCCGATTTTCTTCAAATTTGGCACAAAACCCCATATTTCAACTAGAAACATATGTGGTGAAAGTGGGCCAAATCGGTTCAGATTGATATATAGCTACCATACAAATATCGATATGATTTGAGTGTTCTGCTCTAGAAACCACGCATTTTAACTGATTTTGTTCAAATTTGGCACAACACCTTATATTACAACTACAATCATCTGTGGTGACAGTGGGTTAGATCGGTTCAGATTTATATATAGCTCCCATACAAATGTCGCTCTCGATTTGACTTTTTCTGCTCTAGAAACCACGCAATTCAACCGATTTTGATCGTATTTGGCACAATGCATTATATAGGGTGTTTTTTATTGAGGTATAGAACTTCGAATTGAAATAAAACACAAGAAAATCGTTTTAATGTCCATCATTTTGGTTTTCGGTTTAACCGAAAATGCATTTAAAAAAAAAACAGTTTTCGGTTATAGTTCTTTTACAAAACCGGTTAAACCGTTACAACCGTTTTTTAAATCAAAGTACGAAAATATTTAAATATATTTAAATTAAAATTTTTTATTACGAAAGTAAATACAGTTCATTTTTAGTAAAGGTAAATTAAATAAGGAACTTCAATAGCATTTTTTTGTTTGAGATCATTTTAAAATAAAGTCAATTCTATAAAATAATTCATATTTTTACGTACAAAAACTTGAATGAAAAATTTACGTAGAATCCTTCTGATAATAATGTCGCAATACCCGTATACAATTCAAGTGATAATTTTGTAAGCGATTTTTTTTGTCTGTGTTTGATAAAGCTTGTAAAACACGCTCACTAAATCTTGATGTAGGGCTAACAGTCATCAAGGCATCATATAAGTAACTTCGCTTTGCAATTTTTTCTTTGTTTTGTTCCAAAAATTCAAAATCGTCATATTAAGTCGCCTGTATTTCGCCTTTTCGAGCAATTTTGGGGTTTTGGATGTGGTTTATTTTTTGGTTTAAATACAATATTAAATTACAAGACTCTTCGATGTCACAACTTACATCCGAATCTGAACTGTTCTCTAAATTTGGTTCTACATAAATTTCGCGGAAAAGACGATTCATTTGCAAATTCATTTGTGTCCGATTTTTATGAGTATTTCAATACGCCATCGTTTAACTGAAAATTTCCGGAACCTTAAAACAGAAAAGGTGAATTTAATGTTTTTACTCTTCTTTCTTCCAGTCTCGCCATCAGCCTTTGGCACAAATCCTGGTATGTGTCTTCTATCTTTTTTTAAATTGTTGAATAAACATTTTTGTATTGCTTCAGCTTCTATGAGTGTTGCTACGAGTCACAATTACGTAAAATGGTAGTGTTTTTGTGCAGAAAATTACCAATTTACCAAAAACCGGTTAACCCACACGAATAACCCGGTTTTCTCGATTAACCGAATATGGCCATTTTACAAAAATCGGCCGACGGTTGTAGGTGACGAAGCCGGTTAACCGGTTTCGGTTTTGGACAGCCTAAAACAGCAGTTTATATTTGAACTAGAAACATCTTTAGTGAAAACGTGCCAAATCGGTTCAGATTTATATATAGCTCCCATATAAATACATCTTTGACTTTTTTGCTCAAAAACTACATAAATTAACCGATTTTGATCAAATTTATCACAACTTATATTAATATAACTGGAAACATGGCCAAAATGGGCCAAATCGTTTCAGATTTTTAAATAGGTTTCATACAAATTTTGCCGATTTTAGTTCTTCTGTTCTTTTTATATTTTAGCTGGAATGTTACGTTGTGAAACAGGGTATCATCGGTCCATGATATAGGTCACTTTCCAAAAATCTCATCTAATTGAATTGCAATGGCGTAGAAAGTGAAGAGTATCATATAGTCGATTCTGTCCGACTTCAGCCTTTCCTAAATTGTTTTTAAATTAAATTACACAAATTAATTCGTTATTTATAATTTTAATAATATTTGCACCCTTCATAATTTTAATAAGATTTACATCCTACACTGAAAACACCTCATATATATGAAGGCTATATCAAAACCTAAACCGATCTCTCCAATTTTTGCATCAAACATTAAGATCGCGTGAAATGTATGGTTTTAAGGGCGATACATAACATTAACGAAAAGATTTCCTTATATTTCAACTGATTTCGTCTTCCATAGCCCTCACCTACCGTCGCTAGGTATATTCTGTGATTTGCGCTATTTCTACAAAAAAAATCAAGTTTTTTTAAATAAGTTGTTGTGTCTACGAATATGTTTATATCGTCCACACTTGTCCATAGATCTTTTACATAAAAACACTACTTTCTCCGTCAGAATTCTACCAATTACGATATAAACAAAATATATTTTTCACAATTCTTTTCTATTTTCATGCGAGCAATGATATTTTGAAAAAAAAAAATCAATTTCATTCTTCTTCTCATTTTTTGTAGAATGTCCCTATGCCATTATTGTAGACTCATAATAATCTTTAACTGAAAAAATTGAAACAAAACCTGATTGGACTTATATTAGGGTAATTCCAAAATATATCAACCCCAAAAACGGTAATTTTGGACCTGACCCCTTTTAATTTATATAAAATTTGGCACGTTTGTTCTCCTCTTTCTTTCTGTTCTTTAACGTTAAAATTTTTCATTATTTGTAATTTATGATTCATCAAAGCTGACAATTTACAGTGTTTCTAAAAATAGATACATTACTTTATATTGAATTATTGTCCGCATCATCGGATTATAAAACCTCAGGTACTTTGTCCATGTCCTGGAGTAAGAAGGATGTTTTAAATCCTTGAATACCCTTACATAACGCCATTTGAAGTGGACGAATCATAAAATACAAACTACATGGAGTAATACCAAAATTTTAACATCAATAAATTCGCAGAACCGAGGAGAACAATCATGCCAAATTTTATACAAATCCGAGGACATAGGGTTCGCGACTGTTTCGAAATTTTTTGGAAACACCCATTACCAAAATGGGAGTACAAATATTTATAGTTTTTAAATGAAATATTTATCCATAAAAATTTTGATGTTGATTTTATATATCACTAGCGGAGTTCACGATCCGCTGTATTTGTTGTTGTATTTTTTTGTAAATTTAATTAACATTACTTTTAAAATATGTGTCAAAAGTACAATGCTGAAACTCTATTGTATTTTGCTTAAGTTTGTCCCAAATACATCAGATTGTATTGTATGTTTCAATGTACACAAAAAATAAATTAGAAGATCAACGAAAGATTTTTTATTTTTTTGTACTTAATTAATTCATTTACTACATTTATGGAGCCCCGTCGAAAGTTATCGCCATCACCATCCATTGAGGCAGAGTTTTGAGATGGATTTGACCCAAAGATAGCTATGGTCATAATCTACTCTTTCGATGTGTTACACTTCTTGTCGCCAGAGAATATTAATTACCCTGAATTTATTAAGCTACAACCAATGTCTGCTAAAAAATTGGATGTAATATCAGAAATTCTAAAAAATGTTCGGAATCTATTAAAAAATTCCAAGATCTGCTAAACATGGATGAAATGTCAGAAATTCCGAAAATGTGTGCATTGAATAAAGCACAAATGATGACAGGAAAGTAGAAAAATTATTGAATTGCTAATATTGTTTTTCTTATGGTGGTGATGGTGTTGCGAAGGCAGTGAAAAAATAATGCTCCCATATCCTTACAATATACAATGCATTCACCCAAAATGTGGTGGTGGCCATACACTATATAAGTGAATGCAGACAAAATATTTCGCATTTCTTTATATCCTTTCATAGCTAAGAAAACACCACAAAACGCCGTAGCTCCTTATTGCAGCAATTTGTGCAGGTTGTGGATAAGAAAGTCGATGCTCTAATGGTGAAATGATTAGTTTGTAAAGAAGAAAGAACAAAGTACTCTTAAATTGGACTCTTTCTTAGTAAAGCTACTCATGTAACATCTATTACACTTTGAATGGGCTCAAGACACAAAGTACAGGTAAAGGAGAAGTCTTTGTAACATGAATTCAATATAATGGTAATGTTAACTAGCACTTTAAACCATTTTTAATTTTTTTTTTCTGGAGATGGTGATAGGAAAATAATATATTAAATAAATCGTCTATACGTACATAAGCTACGTCTTTAGATGCAGGTAATATACATTGCAACAAATGTGCTTAAAGCAAGCCCATAAAAAGCGAGCCGTACTGTCCAACAAATTAAGACTTTATGGAACAGAATAGTGAAACTCGAATTCCTAGAATAAACTTATAATCTATTTGGTCTGAGTTTTTTTTTACAGTGGGACAAAATTTTCATTTTTTGGTCGAAACATTTATTAGGTGAAAAAATGTTTTTAAGTAAATACCTGAGAGTATTCTTAATGTCAAAACTAATTGTGGAATTTTATGAGAATCATTTTTATGAAAGATTTTAACCCTCTAATTCCTCTTTTTATGGGTCAATTTGACCCTTTGTCAAGACAATCAAAAAAAGTCATTTAAAGAAGGACATTTAAGAAATAAAATATTATACGATATATTCAGTGGGGTCACCATCGACATCGAAGTAAGTAAAGCACGCTTAAATAGCAAAATTACATGCCAACTTATACGACGAAAATTTGTAGGGTTAAAATTCGTCCCTGTTTTTTGAAAGATCTATCTTTCTGACAAAATATGCGGGTATTTCGATAGAGCTCCGTAAACTAAAATAAGTAAGGAAAGGCAAAAGTCGTGCGAGGCCAACTATATGATTAAGGTGACCATCCATCCCGCATTTCGCGGGACTATCCCGCTTTAATATTACATCCCGCATAATCCCGCTTTTTTACAAAAAGTCCCGCATAATCCCGCTTTTTTGTTTTATATTTTTTTGGTACATTATCAATTAAAATTTGTCACTTAATAAATTTCTGGTAACCAACAAAAGTCCACTATTTCTAAAATATTTAATTAATTCTCCTTTTTATATATTAAGGCTCTAGTTTTAAGGGAATATTTAAGACTATTAATATCAAGTTAATCCATACTTTGATAAAATTCAATGCAATACTGCGTTGTTCAATTGGTTAATTTAAAACATACATTAATAAGACATAGACTGTCAAACAGTTTATGAAAGCATGCTATTATGCTACAAACTGGTATAAAAATCACTTTCAATAATATAGTTGTATGTTTGACAGTTTCATAAGCACCTTTAGATAGCTTTTTACTATTAAAAAAATATAGACCCATGAAATTCAAATATACAAATTTAGATTTTTTTATATCTTCCACCTCCAGGTATACTAACTTTGTCATTCCGTTTGTAACACCTTGAAATATCGACATAAAATACTAAGACGATCTAGCCATGTCCGTCCGTCCGTTGAAAGCACGCTAGCATCTAAACGAAAGGAGCTAGAACGTTCAAATTTTCCATAAATGCGTCTTATAGTCGTAGATCGGTTGGGATTGAAACAGGGCGAAATCGGCCCAAAGGGAAATTTTTTTCCCTCACAAGGACTAAAAATACCCATAATAATCCCTAATATTTTAGCATATTTAAGCATGTTTTTTTAATATCTCTGTTTATATTTGCTTGATATTCGGTATTCGCATTCCCCTTATAGCAAAAAAGTGCACCATAAAGTGATTCTTATTTGTAGGGTGTGAAATGGGATAAAAATGGTACATATTAAACGACAACAGCTAGAAACACGAAAATCGGTGTGTACATTCCACTAATTGAGTAGATACATAATATAAAAGTATTTTTTCCAAATTCGTACTTTTAAGGGGTAAAATGGGAATAGAGGGATAAAAATGGTACCAACAAAACGGCTGTACCTAGAATAATGAAATTCGGCGTATATATTCCTCTGATTGCATAGACAAGTAAAATACACGGATTTTTCAAAATTCGTACTTTTTGGGTTTAAAATGAAAAAATGGGATAAAATTAGTACCAATCAAATGACCGCAGGTAGAGTCATGAAATTCGGAGTATACATTCCTCTTACTGTGTAGACACGGAAAATAAACTGATTTTTCGAAATTCATACTTTTTGTGGTCAAAATAAAAAAGGGGATAAATATAGTACCAACCAAATGACCGCAGCTAGAGTCATGAAATTCGGAGTATACATTCCTTTGACTACGTAGGCATGAAAAATAAAAGGTTTTTTTCCAAATTCGTACTTTCAAGGGATACAATGGGTACGGAGGGATTAAAATAGTACCAACTAAACGACTACAGCTAGAATGATGAAATTCAAATTGTGTAGAAACGTCGGGGCAAAAATGGTACCATCCAAATGGGCTCACCTGGAATCATGGAATTCTGACTGCATATACAACTATGACAATTTTTTTATTATATTTGTCAAAATTCATTAAAACTAGTAAAAAAGCGTTAAGTTAACTAATCTTTCGACTTTGCGTAAAAGTCAACATTCACGACGACATATGTTGACTATTTTAAACAATTGTGTTTGTTCTTTAAATAATTTTACAGAACACTCCTGCATCAATCTTTAACAAATGTGCTTAAATACCCTAAATATTGTTTACTTATCTAATTATTTTCAGTCCTTGGGAAAAATTGTGTTGTTGGTATCATCTGCCTCTTTTCCCATTGTGACCCTAAAATTACGAATTTGCAAAAAATCTTTTTTTTTTTATTTTGCACACCTGCCATAAATATTCTAAACACATTCGTTTTTATTTATATTACATTATATAGCTTAGTTTTTATATTTACGTTTTTTGGTTAAATTTTCACGATCCCGCTTTTTTTCTACAAAATCCCGCGAAATCCCGTTTTTTGAATTCATAAGGCCCGCTTTTTGCTCAATAAGAGATGGTCACGTTATATATGATACACTCCACTTTCTATCCGAATACAATTCAATTCGGTAAAAAAGTGAAAACTGGAAGAATTTTTTTATGTTTCCGAATCATAGGCTAATATGACCTGGTTGTATGGGAGCTATATGTAAATCTGAACCGAGTTGAAATATAAGATATTTGGAAATTATTTGGAAAAAGTGAAATCGGCAGTAAAATTTGTGTGGGAGATATATATAAATCTGAACGGATTTGACCCATTCGCACCTTGGCTGTTTATAGCCTGATTTGAAAAGGATCTGTTAAAATATGTGGTTTCTAGAGCAGAAAAAGTCAAATTGAGAGCGAAATTTTAATGGGAGCTATATCTAAATCTTAACCAATCTGACCTATTTTCACCGTAGGTGTTCCTAATTTAAATATAAGATGTTTTGCAAAATCTGAATACAATCTGATACAAAGTGTGGTTTCTAGAGCGGAAAAAGTCAAATCGGGAGCGAAATTTGTATGGGAGCTATATATAAATCTGAACCGAAAATCGATTAAAATCTATTCAAAAATTGATTCTAGTCGATCGGTATAATTAACATTGGGTCTATCTCGCTTCCTTTTGGGTGTTACAAACAAATGCACAAAGACATAATACTCTCGTGGAGTGTATAAATATTTTTTTTTTGGATATTTTTGCAAAATTTTCGCGGTAGATATGGCTAAAATGATTTTTGTTTTGTAATTTCCTCGCAATCTATCCAACGGATTAAGAACCAATGTCGTTTGTAACATAGATCCTTAATTATAATGCCCAACTCTGTTACAAAAATGTTGTTGGACAGTATACATAATTCAAAAACTTGGTATTTATTCTAAACCCAATATTTTGTCTAACATTGTAATTCATTTTCAGACTTTTTCTTATTAAATTAAAATAAATAAAAACTTCGGCTGTCCTCGGCAAAATGTTAACTTCCATAGATAAGCATCTTTTAAATTTCAATTAATTTTTAAATGGACTTACCAGTTTACAGTCGATTTTGTAATCTCCAATTTTAGCATACAACCGTGTACCCTCCACAACTGCGTTTAATAAATATTCGGCATCATCGCAACTAAACCTGAAATGAAGTAAACATATATGTATATTTAAATAAAAGGCATCAAAAGAGCTAAAAAGAAAATGTAATATTTTGAAAATATGTTTTCATAAAAGTTGATCAGGAAATTTAGAGCGTGTGCCTTCCCTTACTAAAATTGAAAAGTCCTTCAAAAAGTGCTAACTATTTTTTAAGATTTCTTCATTACGCGTATATACAACGGCAAAGTATATATTTGGGATTATTTTCTATTGTGTTTCTGCATAATCTCTATTTTAATTTAATTAAATAAAATTGTCTAATATTTTATACTACCTACGTAGTATAAATTTTTCCAAGTATTTGACTAAGCATTCACAATTGTTTTCCTCTTCCTTTGCACATAAACTCGCTGTCGGCATTTGTAATTTAATTAAGGTAATGTATTCAATAAATGGTATAATTATGCAATTTTCTTGATTTAATAATTGCCAATCGTTTCGGACCACTGACACTTGAGGCGTATACTTGATGATGAGAGGTGAGTGTTCGATTGAATAACAATCATACGCCTTGCGGCACCAGGGGGAAAAGTAGAATGTTTTGTGGCAGAGGGAAAGCATTTCACTGCTTTCACCTTTTCGCCTATAGGCTATTATTGTAAAGAAACAGAATTGGAAATAAATTTCTTATGGGGATAGAGAAATTCCGTTTCATTGCAATACTATATATGTATATATTAAATCAGCTGGGAATTTTCGAATGTCTTCCTTTTTTGATTAAAAATCTGTTTCGTATTGCAATATATATCGATAGAGGAAAATATTTTTAAAAGTTTTAAAAATCGTGGCAAACTTGAAGATATTTTGCATACCTTAAGGAGGAGAGTTTATTAAACCAGCCATATATTTTGTTTATTAAATATATCTAGAATTTTGGTTGTCAAGTAAAATAAATAGTTGTTAGATGATACATGAAATTAATAAAAAAATAAATAACATTACTATAGTTTTTCAGTTTAACATCTCCTGTTCAAATTACATTAACAAGTGATAACAATAAAAACACAAAAGAGAAAAGTCTTCAAAAACGCTTGGTACTTTTCCGACTTTACCGAAAATGCATTAAAATGGATTAAAATAGCACTAAAATCGTATAAAACTGGTTATTTACGAATTTACTGTGAAAAGCAGAAATATTGTGGGGCAACACAATAAACAAACCAAAGACTAATTTTAGTCCGCAATATATAAGACTTTTTTGAAGCCAGTTTAAAATAAGATGTTTTAAATATTCCAATTAAATATTTTTAATTTCGACTGCATAAACTCCATCATGAAACTTGTAATACCAAATAATTTTAAAAATTCGAATAGGTAATATTTTCTTTATTGAAGAATTACAAAGAAATATGAAAAAATAAAACATAAGAAGAAATAAAATAAAGAATAAAACATATGTTTGCGGCAAATTACGATTTTTTAATTTTCTTTTTATGAAAACAAATATTAAAATTTATTTTCACATCGTCGCATTAGAGAGAGTATTTGGTTCGATTAGTATGATGATGTTACCTTCATAAAAAAGTGTTAAGTTCGGCCATGGATTGCATTCCGCATCTTTATATATCTTTATATTTTCAAAAAGCTTAAATACCATAAATATTGGTAGATAGTGGGTGCTACAGTTGGTTGTAGTTCCATTCTATTTTAATTTCAAAAGTACAAATTTTGAAAATCAATTATCAGACGTACATAGTGCAATATAACTTCACGATTTAACCAATTTATGCCGTAAAAAAAAGTACGAATTTAAAAATGTATACACCGAATTCCATGATTCCAGCTGTGCCCATTTGGTTGGTACCATTTTTAGCCCCTTGATGTTTATACGCAATTAGAATTTCATCATTCTAGCTGCAGTCTTTTAGTTGTTACTATTTTTATCCCTCTGTACCGTTGTATCGAATTTCGAAAGTTCGTCTATTTTCCGTGTCTACGCAGTCAGAGGAATGTATACTCCGAATTTCATGACTCTAGCTGCGGTTATTTGATTGGTATTATTTGTATCCCCTTTTTACATTTTAACCCCAAAAAGAAGGAATTTCGAAAAATCTGTTTATTTTAAGTGTCTACGCAATCAGAGGAATATATACACCGAATTTCAGAAAAATCAGTTTATTTTCCGTGTCTACACAGTCAGAGGAATGTACACTCCGAATTCCATGACTCTAGCTGCGGTCATCCGGTTGGTACTATTTTTATCCCCTTTGTTCATTTCACCCCAAAAAGTACGAATTTTGAAAAATCCGTGTATTTTACTTGTCTATGCAATCAGAGGAATGTATACACCGAATTACATTATTCTAGGTACAGCCGTTTGGTTGGTACCATTTTTATCCCCCTTTTCCCATTTTACCCCTTAAAGGTACGAATTTGGAAAATAATTTTCTATTTTGTATCTACTCAATTAGAGGAATCTACACGCCGAATTTCGTGTTTCTAGCTGTTGTCGTTTGATATGTACCCTTTTTATCCCTTTTTGTAGCTTTTCAACCCTTACGAATAAAAATCACTTTATGGTGCACGTTTTTGTTATAGGTGGAATGTGTACCATTTTTATCCCTTTTTACCCCCTACGAATAAAATCATTTTATGGTGCACGTTTTTGTTATAGGTGGAATGTGTACCATTTTTATCCCTTTTTGCCCATTTCACCCCCTACAAATAAGAATCACTTTATGGTGCACGTTTTTGCTATAAGGGGAATGCACATACCAAACATCAAGCAAATATAATATTCAAATATATTGAAAAATATGCATAAATACGCTAAAATATTAGGGATTATTATGGGTATTTTTAGTCCTTGTGAGGGAAAAATATTTCCCTTTGCGCCGATTTCGCCCTGTTTCAATCCCAACCGATCTACGACTATAAGACGCATTTATGGAAAATTTGAACGTTTTAGCTCCTTTCGTTTAGATGCTAGCGTGCTTTCAACAGACGGACGGATGGACATGGCTAGATCGTCTTAGAATTTTATGACGATGAAGAATATATATACTTTATAGGGTCTCAGGTCGATACTTCAAGGTGTTACAAACGGAATGACAAAGTTAGTATACGCGCATACTGGAGGTGGGAGGTATAAAAACAAATCTGATGAAATCTAAGTCTACAAATATATAAAGTTTAAACTTCCTTCATTTGAAATTTTGCTCGTCTTTTTTTTTCGAAAGTTTGAAATTTCATATATGTAGATTTCAAATTGAAATATATTTAAAAATGTAATACATCAAAATTTTAACTATTTTGATTATTTCATATTAATAAAATCATACCATTATGACGCCAGAAAACAACAAGCCTGGCTTCAACGAATTTTCCATTGTCTATTGAATTTTGCTAGAGCTGATTGTAAATTTTGAAAAGGTGGAAAACCCTAAATGTATATACATTAGCCTGGCCCTTGAAGATTTTTTAATACACGAATGATAATATTAAATAATATACAAACAAATTGAAATAAACACGGTAGCCTCGCTTATATAGGGCGATTCATCTTGAGGTTTGATTTTTAATAAGCTTTTGTGACAGTTTGATATGAGTCTTTCGTGATATCATGCCTCATATAATTTTTGTACAGTATCGTTTGGCAAGTGATCATGGAATTAGCACAACAGCTTCTCCAAATTTTACAGGTCTATTACGAAAGACAGCGTTCTATGAGAAGACCGTGGCGAATCGATTCGTCGTCGTTCTCAGTAGCTTGGCTTGTCGTATTCTACAACTTGACGCATTTTACGTATGGATCTCGGACTTAAAGCGTACAAAATTCAACTTGTGCAACTTTGCGTGCAATTTTTAGTGAATAGAAGATGCGAGTCACTCGAAAGAGTCGGCCAAAAGTGTACCTTCCGAATGGACCACTTCAGACGTAGTCGTGGTCAAAATTTACATGATATCATATCAATCAATCAATCAAACACTATAGAACTCCTAAACGGCTTGACCGATTTTGAAAGTATATGAGTGTATTCGTCTTGAAAAATGTACAAAATACATGCAAACATGTGTATATTATATGTCATAGCTTGGAATTTTTTCCACGACTTTTTCTTGTTTTTACACTATACCACAAACTAAATGGTGGCCAATTTAGCCCAAAAGAAATATTTTGTAAAGCTAATACTATGAACTAACTGAAAACTATGAACAGATGTTTTAATTCAAAATTTGTGGAAATTTCACAAATTTTCAGCTTTTTCAGCCTTTTGCATTATCATTTTTTCAGCGATAACGGACTAAGATACACAGTAACAATATTTTTATATTTTTCCGAAAACAATATATATTTTTCCGATAACGTAGAACACGATTATTCGAGTTTAGACTTCCAAGGCTACAGAGGCGAATTTTAACTTTTTTTATATCGATTTCAAGGTTAAGTAGAAAAAACGCACGGGCTTGTTCTTTATTGTAAATATAGAGATTTGCAACTGAAGATATTCTAAACATGTGAACAGAGTTTGCCAACCCCTATCCATACATAACGAAACCACAGCATAATTTGAATTGTGGGCATATTTTGGGGAATATTTCAAATGTTTCAATTTTGTATTATAGTCTATGTTTAGATCAAGTTAAGTGCAAATCATCAATCATGGAATCATACGCTTTTATATAGTGATATTAAATTAAATCAAAAACATATTGTTTAAAATAAATTATAAACAAACGAAGTATATTACCGTGCGACAAATGACAACTTTTTCCCCTTCTAAGAACGAGACTATATAAACTGAAACTATAGGTCACCAGTAGCAAAACTACATACTCAGTTTTTTTATTTCGTGATTGTTTGTCCTTTTTACAGGACTTTTACTTTCCAACGGCTGTAGATGTTTAAATAATTTATTTTCGTACTTTCGCGAGTCTTACAATGACGATATGCATATTAAATGAAAGAGAGAAATATCTGTTAAAAATACTAATACAAATTTCATGTTTATATTAATTAACAACACCCTTAAAAGTGAAACATGAATTAACTAACTAAATAAGGAGGAAATCTTGAAATGTTTTTTATGCTAAAAAATGTTAGAATGCTTTGTAAATATTAAGTCAAAGAAATTTAAAATAACTACATTGAATTAAACTCATCGCTTTAATTAAATTACGCATACCAACAGCAATCTTGTTTAAAGAAAGAGAAAACAATTGAATTGTTTAATCAACTTCCACTGACACATGGGGCGTATACTCGTTGATGGAGACTGCATAACAATCATACGCACCAGGGTGAAAAGAGTTTTGTCAGCAATAGCGCAAACTTTTGAAACATTTTCAATGAGGAAAATATTAATATGATCAAAGATTTGAATCAATTTCCGCCCACTGTGTCACGTTGGCTCTTGAAAAACACTAACAGTAGACGTTCTTCATTTCTTTTATTGAATATCAATCGTTTTTAAATGACCACTATATAATATTGTTATATTAATTGCATGCACAGCCAAGAGTAAATGGAAATGGTCATTCGGTTTTTGTTTATGCAATAACTTATTGAATATATTAAAAAATATTTAAACAATCCATTCTCTGATTAGCAACGGCACATGATCTGACTATTGTATCGAGTTTACTGTGAGCTTCCCGCAATTGTATTTTCAATTTAAAGTGCATTTTTTGCAGTGCTGAAACCAACAACTGGTAATTTGCATGTGTAAAAGACGAGCGAAACAGCTGATATCGTTCCGTGATAATTGCTGTGGAAAATAATGGGAAGTTTTTTCCAACTCCAGCTAATTGTCTGATGTATGAATATACCAACATACATACGTACGTGTCGATGCTGGAAGTTTCAACTTTCTCATGACTAGGTGGGGTTTTTTCGGTGTTTGCACGCCACAAAAACAATTTCACAATTTACATACAATAACAGAAATCCACCATTAACAAGATCCACTTTTCAGATAGTTACAAAACAAAAATCGTTGATAAAGTTATGAATAACAATGAATAGAATAAAAGCACAAAACCAAAGAGACCAACGAGAAATGAAGAAGAGAAAACACAATGTTATCATAGCAAAAATGCAAATTAAATTAAGCTCTCCCTGGTAATTAATGTTCACACAATGATTGTGCATAAAAGTCAGGATTGTTGTGGGCACACACACACATACACACTCTACCCACCCCACAAGTGCAGATAGAAGAGACTGTGAGAGTAGTGAATGGAGCAGAGGAGTGCAGTCGTTATGGCAGATGAGAACGTGAAAAATACAAATTCATTGTACAAAAGAAAAATGCTAAACCAAACGAATGCACGGAAATGGCCACAAATACGAACGCCTGCGAAAGTGTTTAAATGTTCTACACTCATTTATGTGCCCTCTCTGGCTCACTCTCTCTCTCTCATTTTACACACATTTAAATACAAGTGTTTGGCGGTGAATCGCAGAACACATGCACACACTCACATTAGCATAACTCCTAATATCCCATTACATGTATATTAGGCTGTGTCGTGGTCCGCACAATTGGAAAAACAGTTTCCAGTCACCCAACGAAAATAAAGTTTGGATTGTTTAATGATGATTTGCAAAATATTTCGTTCCTAGATCAAGCCATCTGTGAGCTAAACGCTCCTGAAAATATCCCTAAAAAATCAAGCATTTTTGTCCAAACTTTTTTTTTCTGAAATAATAAACCGTTGAAAAAATTTTAAATATAAATATTGATTACACTACTCAACAAAATGAAAAAAATTTCATGTACTCCGGATGCGATAATTTTTTCTGTGTAGATAACCTTGACATGAGCTCGAAAAACGCAATAAAAATTTTTTTTTCGTTTGGTTTTTGTTTTATTTTTTTTAATTTTAAAAATTTTTTTTGGTTAATTTGTTTCGTCCGGCATAACTCGGGAACCACTAGCCCGATTTAATTGAATTAAATTTTAAAAAATTTAAAATTACAATTCCCTTAATGTGTTCATATATTGTTTTCCTATACAAGCAACAGTTTCCAAGTTAAAAATGAATATATAAAGGAAAAAACTTATTTTTTGCCTAAAGATTTAAATTTTTTTTTTTTTTAAATCCATAAAAAATCCAAAATGAAAAAAAATGTCAAATCTTATTACTTTTACGTAAAGTCACATAACCTGATGAGCAAAATGAGACAAAGATCATGAAAATCGATGCACGCGTTTCGCTTTTATTCGCAATTGAGTAAAGGTATGAATTTCAAAAATTTGCTCGACATATGCACAACTTTGTCTATGGTAAGGTTTTTTCTTTTTTTTTTTATTCTCAGAATTAACAAAACGGAATAAACAAAGGGTTATTTAATTTTTATGATTGCGTAAGCAAAGTAATAAACGCTAATAAATGTGCGTGAACAATTAAAAGGAAAAAAGGAAAGGGGACTTTTTTAATTATTTGGGTTTTCCGTTGGCTACCTGTATGATTTTTTTACAGAAATGCAACCCACATTTAAGGGTGGTCATTATTCGCAAAATTTAAGACTCACACATGGTGAAACAGGTATGTAGCCACCGTAAAAAAATATACACCCATTTATAAGTACCTGTCAGTAAAATACTAAACAATACACAGCATAAATAGGTCTTCATTGATCGATTTTACTCATTCAACAAGTGTCGACGAACGCGATAGTTAAAATGAGCAAACGTTCGCGAGGATTTGAATGCAATACCAATCCAAGTAATTTTTGTTACATGTGCGGAGAATACGTTTCTGAAAAAAACAAGCGTTGTTTTTCACCTAAATTGAGAGATTCATTTGAAGAGAGCTTCAATTTAAAGGTCTCAAACATAGATGAGCGGTGGACACCAAGTGCTCTATGTCCAAGGTGCTACGTACAGCTAGCTGACTCAAGGTAAGTGTAGATTACGAAATTCAAGAACATATATAACTTATTATTGAAATTCTTTCAGACGACAGCCGAGAATCATCATGCCAATGCTTTGGAGAGCTCCGCTTTGCCATGTAACAGATTGCTACTTCTGTCTTAGCAAAAAACAGGCGTGGGAAAAAATATACGATGGACTTACGCTGCTGTTTCAACAGTGAATTCTCCAGTGCCATTTTCCGAAGAACCAGTGGACCCGCAACCGTCCGTTTCAAGATGGGCATCTAATAATGAGGCGATACATCCAACATCAGATCCGGAGACAGTAGAAACCACATCAGAATGCGAGTCAACATATACATTGCATGGAGGTCAACGCTTATGTTCCCAAGCAGAACTGAACGATTGGGTTAGAGAATTGAAACTCTCCAAGGAAGATGCAGAGTTGCATGCATCGCGCATGCAACAGTTCGGTTTCTTGGCTCCTGGTGTGGTGACAACAATCTACAGGAAGCGTCATGAACCATACGCAAGGTACTACACAAAAAAAGACAACATCTGTTTTTGTAAGGACATTCCCGGATTATTTGGTGAACTCGGGTACTCTTACGATCCAGGAGAGTGGCGTCTTTTCATCGACGGCAACAAGCAGAGCCTTAAAGCAATTTTACTGCACAACGGCAACGAGAAACCTTCGATTCCAATTGCTCATGCCGTTGACACCAAGGAAACATACGAAGTCATGGACAATCTACTAAAGTGCCTTAACTATGAGAGGCACGATTGGAAAGTTTGTGCCGACCTTAAGGTTATCGGTATCCTTTGTGGATTACAAGGTGGATTCACAAAGTACTGTTGTTTTCTCTGCCTTTGGGACAGCCGCGATCGTCAACATCATTACACCAGGAGGAGTTGGACAGAAAGAGTTAACTTCATCCCCGGCAGCGACAACGTGAAATATACACCACTCATAAAAAAGGAAAATGTTTTTCTCCCACCTCTTCACATAAAGCTCGGACTCATAAAAAACTTCGTGAAAGCTATCAACAAAGATGGCGAAGCGTTCGCCTATTTAAAAACCATTTTTCCTCACCTTTCATCGGCAAAGATTAAGGAAGGCGTTTTCGACGGTCCGCAAATTAAAAAGTTGTTGCAAGACCAACAGTTTGAGCACATTTTATCACCAAATGAAGCTGCAGCTTGGAACTCATTTCGGCAAATTGTTTCCGGATTTCTTGGAAACAACAAAAGAAATTAGAGCAAATATGTCGCTTAAGATACATTTTCTACACTCGCACTTGGACTTCTTTCCGGACAACCTGGGCGATGTGAGTGACGAGCATGGTGAGCGTTTTCATCAGCAAATGAAAGAAATTGAGCACCGATACCAAGGATTTTGGAACGAAGCTATGATGGGGGACTATATCTGGTTCCTGATAAGAGAAACAGACCCACAACAATATAAAAGAAAGACAAAAGCACATAATTATTTTTAATTTGAAGGTTTTTATTTTTGTGTTTAGATATTTTTTTTTAAAACTTTTTTATAATTAATTAATGTTGATATCCAACAAATTTTAATTTTTTTTGTAATAAAAAAAGAAAAAACCTTACCATAGACAAAGTTGTGCATATGTCGAGCAAATTTTTGAAATTCATACCTTTACTCAATTGCGAATAAAAGCGAAACGCGTGCATCGATTTTCATGATCTTTGTCTCATTTTGCTCATAGGTTATGTGACTTTACGTAAAAGTAATAAGATTTGACATTTTTTTTCATTTTGGATTTTTTATGGATTTAAAAAAAAAAAAAATTTAAATCTTTAGGCAAAAAATAAGTTTTTTCCTTTATATATTCATTTTTAACTTGGAAACTGTTGCTTGTATAGGAAAACAATATATGAACAGATTAAGGGAATTGTAATTTTAAATTTTTTAAAATTTAATTCAATTAAATCGGGCTAGTGGTTCCCGAGTTATGCCGGACGAAACAAATTAACCAAAAAAAAAATTTTAAAATTTAAAAAAAAAAATAAAACAAAAACCAAACGAAAAAAAATTTGTATTGCGTTTTTCGAGCTCATGTCAAGGTTATCTACACAGAAAAAATTATCGCATCCCGAGTACATTTTGACTGTTGACTAGTGTTATTGTCTTAGAGTAACTTATTGGCATAATTATGGGACGTTTTTAGTAATTTTTTGTGGATTCTCACAGTGACAATTGGAAACTTTTTTGTATTTGGTGGTAGTATTTTATAAAAAATAAATAGCTACTGTCAATAACTATAATGATGCCTAAATGATGAAGAACGGAATGAAATTGACGCCGTAGCGCTCATTTTTGTAGAAAGAGTTTGAACATTTTCTCTCTGAAAACCATCGCCTGCATTAATTTATTTCACAAAAATGGAGTCAGTGACGTAATTTTTCGTCTGATATTCATCATTACATCTCTTACAAAATGTTTCCAAAAAATGTGAGTTTTTAGCTATCACCTTGAAAACCACAAAAAATCAATATAAACGTCCAATAATACGACCAATGAGTTATTCTAAGACAAGAATAAAAATTTTCATTTAAAGTGCATCCAAGGATATATCAATTCACAAAAAATGGACAAAAATGCAACATAAAAAAATTATACGATTGGTGTTTTCAGGAGCGTTTAGCTCACAGTTTGCTCACAGGGGTAGGGGTAGGTAAGATTGGATTGTGTAATATACACAATCCAATCTTCATTTCTGGGGGGTGACCGCAACAATTTATTTTCGTGACCCATCCTAATGTACATCCTCAAGCGTAGTAGAGGTTTGAAGGTACACATATAGAGGGTCGGATTAAGACTTAATATGGCCTTAAATCTTAGCACGAATATATGTCCTCCACCATGGATTACATTCCACAGAGGCTGTCAATTGCAAAAAATATAGAAAATAGTAAAAATTGTTCATGCAGTCAAACCAAAACAAATTAGAATATTGAAAAATAATTTTATAAATAAATAAAGGGTGATTTTTTAAAAGCTATAGGAAAGTTAAAAAAAAACACATACAATTCAGAAAAATGCATGAAATCTTTATTTGAATCGATAGTACGGTCCATATAATTTAAAGTTTGAAGATTATTTCATGCAAATGTTGACCTTGACTGCGCCTCAAATGGTCTATCCGCTTAGTCCAATTTTGGAAGTAATAGAGTAATAGAAGCCCAATTGCTGCGAACGGCGACAAATCGATAATTGATGGCCATCATTAACACTGGCCGATACAGCTGCGACAGTTTCTTCAGTTCGCACTCTACGTAATCGTGTTGGTGGTTTAATGTCCAACAATGTAAATTTGGTGCGAAATTTAGTCACAATAGCCCGAATAGCCGCTTCAGTGGGTCGATTAAACTGACCATAAAATGGAAGCGCGCGATGAACTTTCTAAACAGAGCACGCATTTTGATAATAAAATTCAATAATTTGCAAGCGTTGTTCGTTTGTAAGACGATTCATGGTTAAATTATAGACCAAACTGAAGATGTTTGACAGTGAAACAAAACACGAAACGTGCGTCAGCTGTTTAAACCAGTGTTGCCAAAAAGATAATAGCTAAAATGCACCCTTTATTAAAATTTACTTATTTTAAACTAAGTTTAAGAGTAACCAAGCTTAAAGTAAATATAATCTTCAAAATGCTTAAATATCCTAAATATTGGGCCACTATTCCCCATTTGCATTTTCAGCTACAGCCGGTTGTATTTTTATCCTATTTTAATTCCAAAAGTAAAAAATTTGCTCGATTTTATTACTTTTCCATTTTTGTCGAAAAAATGGAAAAAAGTAAGGAAAGGCTAAAGTCGGGCGGTGCCGACTGCATGATATCCTTCACTTTCTACGCCATTGCATTTCAATTAGGTGAGGATTTTGGAAAGTGTCCTATATCATGTAACGATGATACCCTCCTTCACAATGTATATTTCCAGGTGAAATATAACTTGTTGTGATCAAAATCTGTTAAAATGTGTGTTTTCTAGAGGGTGAATTCATTGGAATGGGTACGACACTTTTGCTTAAATATGTTTAAATAGCACCCATATTCATTGACTGAGATTTTTACTCTACTGTCAATTGAACACATCAGGTTAATCGGAATATTATTGCAAATAATAATAATATGTCTTAGCGTTTTAAATATAGGAGATATACTACAATCAAGAGCGTCACGTGTGTGACCTTAGTTTTGAAGAAAATCTTGAGGTTTTACTTATTTTCTTGAATTCTGTAATATTCTTCAATTATATGACTTTATTCATTTTTGCTAATCAAAACATTAGTTCATACACCTTCGTCTAAAGTATACGTTAACGACATCTCTTTATGAATATAGGAAATATAGGATATTTAAATTGTAACGGGCGTGACATTTTGACGAAAATACTGTTACGACACCAGTCTATATCCGGAAAAGGAAATGATCAGACCTATTGTTGTCATTATTATTATTTTAATTTAATCAAGAATATGTCTTCTGAGAAGTATAAACATTACGAGTGTTTTTCGGTGTTTCTTAAAATCATAAATTGAATTTGAAATTTTGCCGAAAAAAGGTATACTTTACGTGGAATCACCCTAGAGCAAAAAACGTAAAATTTGTATGAAACTTATATATAAATCTAACCGATTTGACCCATTTTCATTATAGATGTTTCTAGTTAAAATATAAGGTGTTGTGCCAAATATAATCAAAACCGGTTAATTTATGTAGTTTTTAGAGCAGAAAAAGTCAAACGGGGAGTGATATTTGTATGGGAGCTATATATATCTGAACCGATTTGACTCATATTCACTAGAGATATTTCTAGTTCAAATATAAAAGGTGTTGTGCCAAATTTGATGAAAATCTGTCAAAATATATGTTTTCGAGAGCGGAAAACGTCAAATCGGGAGCGAAATATATATAGGAGCTATATATAAATATGAACCGATCTGTTCCACTTTCACCATAGACGTTTCTAGTTGCAATTTAATGTCTTGTGCCAAATTTGGTAAAAATCGGTTGAATTATTGGTTTCTAGAACAGAAAAAGTCAAATCGAGGTGGTCCAATCGGTAGCAAAATTTGTATGGTGACTATATCTAACTCTGAACCGATTTGCTTCAAATTAAATAGCGTCCATCCTTGGCCCGCAAAACTTAATTATTCAAATTTATGTAAGGATCGAGCAAAAATTGCGACCTCTAATCTGATTACAAGAATAGATGGACAGACAGACGGACGGACATTGCTAAATCGACTCAGAAAGTGATTCAAAGCCGATCTGTATAATAAACGATGGGTATATTTCGTTTCCTTTTGTGTGTAACAAACAAATGCATAAAAACGTAATACCCTAGTGAAAGGTATAAAAATATAAAGTACGAATTAGGAAAAATCCCTTTATTTTACGTGTCTACGCCATTAGAGGAATGTACACGCCGAATATCGTGTTTCTAGCTGTTTTCGATTGATAGGTACCATTTTTATTTTTATAATTGTTTCCCTCTGGAACGATTTCGCCCCATGACCTACAACTATTCTGTGAAAATTTGGACGTCCTAGTTCATTTCGTTTAGATGCTAGCATGCTTTCAACTGACGGACGGAGGACGGACGGACATGGCTAGATCGTCCCTACTTTACAGGGTCTCAGGTCGATATTTCAAAGTGTTACATATGGAATGACAGACATATTATACCCCATTCTGGAGGTGGAGGATATAAAAATAATAATTGGTTTGGGCGATAAGGACTGCATCGAATGGACTGTTTTGTTTATAACTTTTTACTTCCAAATTCAATACTATCATGTTGGGCCCCCTAAATTTGCGGCCCCGGGCCAAATGTGTTTCTTGGTTGTCTCATGAATAATCCGGTTCTGCTCGGTTAAATGTGGATAGCTTTAAATAATGATATTATCCTCCACAAACTCCCCCCACACACACACCTGAATGAATTGTTGCTGAATGCTGAATGCCATATGAACTGAAGCGTCTGCATTTGTAGGTGGTGTCACATTGTCGGAGTTGTTTTAAATTCGAAATATGTTCTAGAAATTAGTAGCAAGCGAGGGGCAGAGTCGTTAAATATCTCTCTTTACGGCAAACGATACGCAAGACTAACGTTACACTTTCCCATAAATCATTTGGTCTTGACTTGAACACCTCCGCATGAATGGGAGCAGTATGTGGATCCTTGGGTAAATTAGAGATACACAAATACATACAAACATAGCATGTAGGTATGTTTGTGTATAATGTATATAAAGTCGTGGCGCAAATATACTTCGAAAATATGCAAATTAAGTTACCTTCATTCCATTACCAAACAGAACAATTTGATTCTGGGAAGCAACCGGTAAAGAAAGGCCAAAGCAGGCGCACAGTCTATGGAGGGAGGAATATGGAATATGTTAAGGCTAGGGATGTTGATCGGGATGTCTCGATCCCGAAAATTTCGGGAAACTCGAAACTCTCGATATTTCGTCAAATTGTGGACGTTATATTGGCTTTATTTTAGTCTAGCATTCTGGCAGTTTCTCTTGCAGGTACCAGTAGCAGAAGTGTCGTAAACATAAATTAAGTTTAGTTCAAACATTGATCTAAATGAATTCCCAATTTCTTTCGAAGATTCTCGTGACAGACAGACAGAACAAAAAAACTTAATCCACATATATACTAAGGTTACACTTTTGTGTGCCCAAATGTATATATCCCAGAAGGATAAAAATATATTTATTTAGAAAAATATTTTTCACAAGAATTTTACCGATGGACATGTGTAATAGTTTCTGAAATATGTTGGCTTACTAAATTCAAAAACAATATTATGGCGGTTTTTCTTTAAGACTGAATAATTAAGCTGTGATCACAAAAATCTTAATTAAATGTTAAAATTTCACTCAAAATAAAAAAAATCTATTTTTAAAATTGTCGCCAAAAGCAATATCAATGTGTGTGTGAAAACAAATTTTGAAAAAATAACTTTGTGTTAAAATTGTGGACTTTGCCTGGATAGTTATCCCGTATAAGTCAAAATTATGGTTATCGAGGCTAAGTCATTTGATACATATATTTATATTATAGTTGGCGACAGTATAAAAAAATAATTAATAATCATTTAGACCAAAAAGATTAATTTAATAAACGTTTTTGTTATCGCAGCTTGTTATCCCGGCTTAAAGAAAAACAGCCCCATTAATTTTTTCTAATGTATTACTATACCCTACACCTCCAGGATGGGGGTATATTCACTTTGTCATTCCGTTTGTAACACCTTGAAATATGCATCGGAGACCCCATAAAGTATATATATTCTGGGTCGTGGTAAAATTCTATGACGATATAGCCATGTCCGTCTGTCTGTTGAAAGCACGATAGCGGCCGAACGAAATGAGCTAGGCGGTTCAAATTTTTCCTAAATGTGCCTTATAGTTGTAGATCGGCTATGATTGAAAGTGGACGAAATCGGCCAGGAGGGAACATTTTTCACTCACAAGGACTGAAAATACCCCTAATATTTAGAGTATTTCAGCATGTTTTTTGAAAATATTAGTTTGTATTTACTTGATATTTGCAATGCGCATTCCCTTTATAGCATAAAAGGGCACCATAGAGTGATTTTTATTTGTGGGGGGCGAAATGGGACAAAAAGGGATAAAAATGGTACCTATCAAACGACAACAGATATAAATACGAAATTTGGCGTGTACATTCCTCTAATAGAGTAGATACATAATATAAAAGTATTTTTCCTAAATTCGTACTTTTAAGGGGTTAAATAGGGATAGAGGGATAAAAATAGTGCCAACCTAACGGCTGCACCTAGAATAATGCAATTCGATATATACATTCCTCTGATTGTGTAGACACCTAAAATAAAAGAACTTGCCAAAATTCGTACTTTTTGGGGTTAAAATGGAAAAAGGGGATAAAAATAGTACCTACCAAATGACCGCAGTTAGAATCATGAAATTCGGAGTATACATTCCTCTGACTGCGTAGACACGAAAAATAAAACGTTTTTTTCCAAATTCGTACTTTCAAGGGATACAATGGCTACAGGGGATAAAAATAGTACCAACTAAACGAATACAGCTAGAATGATGAAATTCAGTGTGTACATCCCTCTAATTGTGTAGATACGTAAAATAAAGAGGTTTTAGATTGTCGTACTCTTGAGGGGGCAAAATAGAAAAAAGGGGATAAAAATGGTACCAACAAAATGGCCGCTGATACAATCATGGAATTCGGTGTATACATTCCTCTGACTACATAGCCACGTAAAATCTTTTTTTTTCAAATTCGTACTTTATTTTGTTGCTTTTACGACAAAAAATGGTAGAATCATGAAGTTGTCTTATACTGCGTACGTGTGAGATAAGGTATTTTCAAAATTTATACTTTTGAAATTAAAATAGGATGGAAATACAACCAACCAAACGACTGTAGCTGAAAATACACTCTCTACCCCCATTTATTTAGGATATTTATGATTGCTGCCTTATATTTACTTTATAAATTGAAGTATTATATCCATTATATATATAGTATACAAATATTGGTAGCCTTGGCTTAATAATTAAATTTCTTTTTTTCATACAGTTAAAATTTGTTGCGGACATTCCTCTTGTAGCTTGGAGGCACCACAAAGAAAATAAAAGTTTTAGCGGGCGAAATGGGACAAAAAGGGATAAAATATGGTACCAAGGATACGGCAACAGCTAGAATCATGAAATTCGGTGTGTACATCCCTCTAATTGCGTAGACACGTAAAATAGAGGGATTTTTCGAAATTCGTACTTTTAAGGGATATAATTAAAAAGAGGGATAAAAATGGGACCTACCAAACCGCTGAAGTTGAAATCATGAAATTCGGTGTATACATTCTGACTATGAAGACTCGAAAAAGGGTTTTTTCGAAATTTGTACATTTGGGCGGAGAATGGGGATGTCTTTAAAATTTATACTTTTCTTATCACTTTGTCTGTATCTGAAAATGCTTCTTTCTAATGGCGACTGACAATCACCTAATATTTAGACATGTTCACTTTCACAATTTCAGCATTTTATTTATATATAGTAGTCGATTTTAAACAGTGCGCATAAGTATACATTATAGTTTGAAATAGTAAACAAATATAATAAATGTGCATAAAAATATCACAATTTTCGTAATATGGTACCGTGCTTCTATGTAAAGTCGACATCCTTTAATCTGCTGGGAATACTGTGGAATGCACTCCGTGGTGGAGGGTATATAAGATTCGGCCCGGTTGAACTTAACGCCTTCTTACATGTTTTTTTTAATTTGTTACTTACATTTTAATTTGCACCGAAGCTACCTTTAATACTTGTACTCTAATTTTGAAACTATATCAGGCTTATAGTTTCAAAATGAGACACACAATTTTATGTCCAAATAAAAATAATTATGACTGTTCCATCAAAATTATTTTTAATTAGGTTTAGGAACATTCTACAAAAAAATTGATTTTTTCCCAAAAAAAATCTTTTTTTGCTAGCACGGAAAAGATATATGAAATGAAAAATCTAACAAAAATAATAAAGATGTGTTTAGATGTTATGGTCCTCCTTATAGACGCAAAGACTTTTTTAAAAAATCATAATTTTCTAAATTTTTGGTTAAATAGTGCGAAAAAAAACCTTTTGCGAATTAAAGAAGAGAATATTTAGTTTTATTTTAGAATAGCTAGAAATGAAGAAAGCAAGAACTAGTTGAAGAAGATCTGTAGATACATGTGGATGTTATGAAATGCTTCTTTAATTTAAACAAAAACTTCGCAAGAAATTAACGTTATTTCTTGAAAATCCCTTACTTCTACAAGACAGTCCTAATTCAGAAATTTTCTTCAAATATACCTAGTTAACTATTATAGCCTTCATAATTACCTTTCCATTGTCGCCTCACCATGCCATTTGTAAATAAATTTCCATTCTATTAAATATAGATGCAAAATGGTCTTGAGCCAGGACAATATCCCAGTTCAAATCAAATATATTTTATTTTAAATAAATATATTTTGCTGGCACGAAAAATGGTAATGGTCTATTTAATTTAATCTAAAGAACAGACATAAGAATCCCAACATATCCATATTGAAATGTCTGAAAATTCTTCGCATGTCCTAATCTTTTTGGTAATAATATATTTTGCAAAATTGTTTTAAAATTACAATCTCAATAAATAAGAACCACTCTAATGTTCAAATAGAACACTTTGTAAGTATAGTAAGTCTTTATGCGAGTATATGAGCTAGTATATGTGTGAGCACTTTGTATAAATTCCATCTATTCACACGCATACATACGTATCCAAACATACTTTCATTAGAAAGCATATCAAATATATTCTCATCTTCGGTCAAGTCGGTGCAGTAGGATATGTGGCACCTTTCTAGGCACTGGTACCACATCGTTCTCATTCATCGTTCTAGTGTCTGATGACGGATAATACAACAGCTTGGACGCCTCCTATTCACTCTTCATGCACTTGCACATTCACACAGTTCAACTTCCATTGAGCACATGTTGTGTGTCTAACGCCTGCTTCAGTTATGCCACCTGACTTTTCCAGAGGAACAAAAGAATGAAAGAATGAGGGACGTAAGGCGAAAAAGACTCAGTGCTGACCAACACCTGAAAGCATTTGTACGTATGTATCGTTGCAGTGAAGAGTAGAGTTGTGTGGGCCGCCTGGCCAAGTTAAACGTTAGAATAATTACAAAAATTGTATTTGCTGTGGCTTTCCTTCTTTCATTCTTCCGTTTTTTTTTCATAGGGAATTGTTTCCATTGTTGTTGGTTTTTGCCAACTCACAAAGCGTTCGTGTCTTACTTGCCCAACAAAATACATTCCACACACATTCCTCTCTACGTTCTACGTTCTCAGTTTTGTACATTGTGTGCTGGTGACTGGTCAACTTTTATTAAAAGTAGCAACCACAGTGGACCAAGATTGCTGTAAAAGTAGACATGCATTTGCATTTCTCCTTATTTGTTCCACATACTATGCTTAGAATTTCTCCCAATAATAAATCTCAATATCTTTCGACATTAAAAAATCATAAGAAATAAATACGCATCAATCATTCTAAATGTTTCCTAATTTCTCAGAAATATTTTGTAAAATATTCTTTGAAAAAATGTATCCTTTGGAATTTTGAAGTTCTGTGAAGGGACAACAGGAAGCGGAATTAAAAACTAAAAACGCTAATAAACCTTAATTTTGTCTATAGTCTCAGGCGTCTACCATCCGAGACAAGTGTGACGACTCTTTTTAAAAAATATCGTACGGTGTTATCAAACAATTTAAAAAACATAATCATATATTAAGTCATAGCGGATTGCCGGCTTCTGTTTAGAAGTTATGAAGGATTTTATTTTACTTAGGATGGGGACATTCATGTGGGAAGTACTAGAAGGGGCGTGGCAAAATCAAAAATATTTATTGGTTTAAAACGATTAAAAACTCCTCCATATTTTATTCTTATACCCTCCACCTCCAGGATGGGTGTATACTAACATTGTCATTCCGTTTGTAACACCTTGAAATATCGACCTGGGAGCCTATAAAGTATATATATTCTTGATCGTGATAAAATTCTAAGACGATCTAGCTATGCTCGTCGGTTGAAAGCACGCTAGCATCTAAACGGAATGAGCTAGGACGTTCAAAGGTTTCTTATAGTTGTAGGTCGGTTGGGATTGAAAGATTGTAAATTCCGTCCACAGGGAAAAATGTTTCCAAGGACTGAAAATACCCCTTAATATTTAGAGTATTTCATCACATTTTTGAATATGTCTGCTTATAATTGTTTGATATTTGATATGCACATTCCCCTTAAACGAATGCACAATAAAGTGATTTTTATTTGTAGAGGGTGAAAAGGGATAAACATTGAACATATCAAACGACAACAGCTACAAACACGAAATTCAACATGTACATTCCTCTAATTGAGTGGATACATAATATAAAATCACTATTTCGAGATTCATACTTTTAAGGGGTAAAATGTGTACATCTCTCTACTTGCATATACAAGAAATATAAAGATATTTTAGAAAGTCGTACTTTTAACTTACCCCGTTAAAAGTACGACTTTCTAAAATGACTAGAATCATGTAATTCAGTGTATACATTCCTCTGACTGCATAGACACGCAAAATAAAATGATTTTTCCAAATTCGTACTTATTTACTTTTATGGAAAAAATGGGTAGAATCATGAAGTTAGCTTATATTGCACTGTGTGGGTGGATTTTCAAAATTTGAAATACTTTTGAAATTGAAATAGGTTGGAAATACAACCAACCAAACGGCTGTAGCTGAAAATGCCCCCACTATCACCCAATATTTAGGGTATTAAATAATATTTATTGAAGATTGATCTCTTATAAAGAGTGATTTTTTTGAGGTTAGGATTTTCATGCATTAGTATTTGACAGATCACGTGGGATTTCAGACATGGTGTCAAAGAGAAAGATGCTCAGTATGCTTTGACATTTCATCATGAATCGTCTTACAAACGAACAACGCTTGCAAATTATTGAATTTTATTATCAAAATTCGTGCTCTGTTAAGAAAGTTCATTGCGCGCTTCCATTTTATGGTCAGTTTAATCGACCCACTGAAGCGGCTATTCGGGCTATTGTGACTAAATTTCGCACCAAATTTACATTGTTGGACATTAAACCACCAACACGCTTACGTAGAGTGCGAACTGAAGAAAATATTGCAGCTGTATCGGCCAGTGTTAATGATGACCACCAATTTTCGATTCGTCGCCGTTCGCACCAATTGGGTCTCTGTTACTCAAAAACGTGGAAATGCCAAAATTGGACTAAGCGGATGGACCACTTAAGACGCAGCCGCGGTCAACATTTAAATGAAATTATCTTCAAAAAGTAAATGTCATGGACCAATCTAACGTTTCAAATAAAGAACCGATGAGATTTTGCAAATTTTATGCGTTTTTTTTTTTAAAAAAGTTATCAAGCTCTTAAAAAATCACCCTTTATGTGCCAGTTAGAATGATAGTGGTCTAAGTCACCCCATATCCTATTAATATTTTTCCACCGAAGCACACAATTTTTTTCTTAGAATATCCTACTACTATATCGAACTTTTATAAAAAAATCGACATCGTTGGTAGCTCTCAGGGAACCAATACTTTCAGAGGACGCACTGAGTTAGACCACTTTCATTCTTCTCAAAATGGGAAAAATATAGAATTGTTAATTTTTTCGTAAATTTCGTAATAATAAATGAAAAAAGCACAACATATTTTATTTCGAAAATAAAAATAAAAAATATATATAAATATTTACGGGTTGTTCGTCTAGAAACTTTATATTGAAATTATTATGTACTTTTCAAATAATTTCATTTTATATGTTATTTAAATTATCTGAAACATGGACTTTATAAATGAAAAAACGTTTGTCTACATCACCTTAAAATATTTCAGTGGATATAGTGCAACTTAGACCACTTTCAAAATAACACTAATAAAAACTTTGGTGTGCATAAAATGAGAAATGTCGTTGTAAGGGTACATTTTTTATAAATGTCAAAACAAAAACTTTTTAAATTAGAGATCTGATCAAAGTAAAGAGAAACAAGTAAGGAAAGGCTAAAGTCGGGCGGAGCCGACTATTTGATACACTCCACTTTCTATCCTATTACAATTCAATTCGGTAAAGTAGTGAAATCGGGAAGGATTTTTGTATCCTGTAAATGTATGTGTTTGACAAAAAATGATAAATCGGAAAGAACATCTGTATGGGGGTCAATTGAAACATGGAACGATGTGACCCACTTGTATGTTTATAGGTGAAATATAATATGTAAAGTTTGGCCAAAATCGGTTAAACATTTGGGAACAACATTTGTGTATATATAACTAAATGTATATCTAAATCTGAACTGATCTTACCCACTTTCATCATAGATGTTTTAGTTAGATTATTAGCTATTGTGCCAATTTTAAAGAAAACCGGGTACAATATGTGGTATCTAGAGCGGAAAAAGTCAAGTCGGAAGCGACGTTTGTATGGGGGCTATATCTAAATCTGAACCGATCTAGCCCGCTTTTGCCACAGGTGTTTCTAGTTGGAATTATAAGGTGTTAAGCCAAATTTCAAGAATATCGGGTACAATTTGTGGTTTTTAGAGCGAAAAATGTCAAATCGATAGGGACACTTGTATGAGGGCTATATCTAAATATGAACCGATCTGACCAACTTTCAGCATAGGTGTTTCTAGTTGTGTTATAAGATGTTGTTCCAAGTTTGAAGAATATCGGGTACAATTTGTGGTTTTTAGAGCGGAAAATGTCAAATCGGGAGCGACATTTGTATGAGGGCTATATATAAATCTGAACCGATCTGACCCACTTTCTGCATAGGTGTTTCTATGCGGTTTCTAGAGCGGAAAAAGTCTAATCGGGAGCGACATTTGTATGGGGGCTATATCTAAATCTGAACCGATTTGTCTCAAATAAAATTGCGTTCGTCCTTGATCTACAAAACTTACTTGTGCCAATTTTTGTTAAGATCGGACTATAACTGCGACCTGTAATTTGATTACAACAATAGACGGACAGACAGACAGACATACGGACATTGCTAAATCGACTCAGAAAGTGGTTCTAAGCCTATCTGTATAATAAACGATGGATCTAACTCGTTTCGTTTTGGGTGTTACAAACAAATGCACAAAGACATAATACTCTCGTGGAGTGTGTAGAAATGGCATATCTCAATTTTTTTGGATTTTTCACTTAGACCTATTCTAACTGGCACATATATACTTTTCGAATTGACTTGCAGCATTATTTGATATATATATAGTATAATAATTTTGTATTATTGCCTTATAAGCATGGATTAAAATTTTATATTTATTTTTAAAATTATTTTTTTAATATTTTTATTTGTTTTGGTTTGGATATATTAAAGTTTGTTCCTTTCGATATATTTGCTTTATTACAAGAGACAAGTAAAGAAAGGCTAAAGTCGGTCGGAGCCGACTATATGATACCCTACACTTTCTACTCCACTACAATACAATTCGGTGAAATTCGAGAACGACATTTGTAAGGGAGCCATATATAAATCTGAACAGATATGACACATCATTGTCACAGATGTTTCTAGTTAAATATGGTATTTAATATGAATAATTTGTCCACTAAGAAATTTTGCGTTATGCAAAATGCAGAAATAAAAAAATATTAAAGTTTTAATATAATTAATACAGAAAATTCTAAAAATACTATACACTGCCATAGTTTTTTACGTGACTTTTTTAAATAATCTGAATTGATGTCACTTTGTACAAAGATTGCCTGAGTTAGAAATGCTTTCTATTAAACCTGTAATACGAGACATAGGGGATGTTACATAGACTTTCACATGGAAGTAGTGAATCAGAACAGATATTTTCCATATTTTCTCAGATTTAAATGACAGTTTGCAAATTTGTGCTTTTGAATAAGGAAAATAGAACTGCATTTTCCGATTTTCAAAATATAGTAAAGTTGATCGAAAATCATTTTTTAAGATTTTCCTACTATTTTTATACCCTCCACCTCCAGGATGGGGGTATATTCACTTTGTCATTCCGTTTGTAACACCTTGAAATATTCCACGGAGACCCCATAAAGTATGTATATTCTATATCCTGGTAAAATTCTGAGACGATTTAGCCATGTCCGTCTGTCTGTCTGTCTGCGGAAAGCACGATAGATGCCGAACGAAATGAGCAAGGAGGTTCAAATTTCAATAAATATGTCTTATGGTTGCAGATCGGTTGGGCTTGAAACCGTGCAAAATCGGTCCAGAGGGAAAAAATTGTCCCTAACATGGACAGAAAATACCCCTAATATTTAGACTATTTAAGCAACTTTTTTTTTTTTTGAAAATTTCCAATTTTATACATTTGAAATTTGTTTCGTACCTTCCTCCAGTAACGTGCAATCACTAAAAAGTACAAAAAAGATTTAGTGGATTAAATGGGACAAAAGGGATAAAAATAGTACCTTTGATACGACACCAGCTAGAAACATGAAATTCGGTGTGGACGTTCCTATAATTACGTAGACAAGTAAAATAGAGAGATTTTTTTTTTGAAATTTGTACTTTTAAGGGATACAATTGGTAAAGGGGGATAAAAATGGTACCAACCAAACCGCTGAAGATAAAATCATGAAATTCGGTGTATGCATTTATCTGACTGTGTAGACGTGAAACATAAAAGATTTGTTCGCAAATTGTACTTTTAGGCGGAAAATGGGGCGAAAGGGATAAAAATGGTACCAATTAAACAGTTGCAGTTAGAATAGTGAAATTCGTTGTGTATATTGCTGTGACTGTATAGACACGGAAAATAAAGATATCTTTCGATATTCGTACCATTCGGATCAAAACGGGATAAAATTGGTACCACGCAAGCGGCTGTAGCTAGAATCATGAAATTCAGTGGTTATACTCGTCTGTCTTCGTAGACACACACAATACGAGTATTTCTCCCAAATCATACTTTAAGGTCAACATTTAAACTTACTTCACTTCTTTGTAAAGTCGACAGGTGGTAATCCACCGGTAGTTCTATGGAATGCACTCTGTGGTGGAGGGTATATAAGATTCGGCCCGGCCGAACTTAACGCCATTTTAATTGTTAATACATGTTTTATAAAATGCGCTATAACTTCCACATTTTTGGTTCGGATTCTGTATTTGCGCACTTGCTGGAAGGCTACTGGTCGCTAATTTCTTAATGTTTTAGTTTAAACTGCTTTAAATTTAACGCCTTGAGGACCAACCAATAAAAAAAAACAAGTAAAAACGACGTTAAGTTCGGCCGGGCCGATCTTTATATACCCTCCACCATGGATTGCATTCCACAGAGGTTGTCGGTTTTCGTAGAAGTGCAGTACTATTACAGGAAAATATAATTTTTATACACTCCACGAGAGTATTATGTCTTTGTGCATTTGTTTGTAACACCCAAAAGGAAACGAGATAGACCCATTGTTAATTATACCGATCGTCTTAGAATCACTTTCTGAGTCGATTTAGCAATGTCCGTCTGTCTGTCCGTCCGTCCGTCCGTCCGTCCGTCCATCTATTCTTGTAATCACGATACAGGTCGCAATTGTAGACAGAACCAAATGAAACTTTGCACAACGATGTTTTTCGGGATAAGGACGAACGCTATTTAATTTGAAGAAAATCGGTTCAGATTTAGATATAGCCCCCATACGAATTTCACTCCCGATTTGACTCTTTTCACTCTAGATACCACATATTACAACAGATTTTCTTTAAAATTGGCAAAACATCTTATATTGTAACTAGAAACACCTGTGGTAAAAATGTGTTAGATCGGTTCAGATTTATATATAGCTCCCATACAAATTTCTCTCCCGATTTGACTTTTTCCGCTCTAGATACCACATAATGTATCAGATTGTCTTCAGATTTGGTAAAACATCTTATATTTCCACTAAAAACACCCATGGTGAATATCGGTCAGATCGGTTCAGATTTATATATAGCTCCCATACAAATTTCGCTCCCGATTTGACTTTTTCCGCTCTAGAAACCACATATTGTATCAGATTGTCTTCAGATTTGGCAAAACATCTTATATTTAAACTAAGAACATCTATGGTGAAAATAGGTCAAATCGGTTCAGATTTAGATATAGCCCCCATACAAATGTCGTTCCCGATTTGACATTTTCCTCTGTAGAAACCACATATTTTACTCGATTTTCTTTAAATTTGGCACAACATCTTATAATCTTACTACAAACACCTATGCAGAAATTGGGTAAGATCGGTTCAGATTTAGATATAGCCCCCATATAAATGTCGCTGCCGATTTGACTTTTTCCGCTTTAAATGCCACATATTCTAATCGATTTTCTTTAAATTTGGCACAACATCTTATAATCTATCTAGAAACACCTGTGGCTAAAGCGGGCTAGATCGGTTCAGATTTAGATATAAGCCCCATACAAATGTCGCTCCCGATTTGAATTTTGCGCTCTAAAAACCATATATTGTACCCGATTTTCTTTAAATTTGGGACAACATCTTATAATCCAACTAGAAACACTATGCAGAAATTGGGTAAGATCGGTTCAGATTTAGATATAGCCCCCATACAAATGTCGCTCCCGATTTGACCTTTGCCGCTTTAAAAGCCACATATTGTGCTCGATTTTCTTTAAATTTTGCACAACATCTTATAATCTAACTAAACAAAACTATGAAAGTGGGTAAGATCGGTTCAGATTTAAATATAGCCCAAATTCAAATGTTGCTCCCATAAGTTTAACCGATTTTGGCCAAACCATATATTTTATTTTTCACCTATTTCGTTCCAGGTTTCAATAAATTCTCATACAAATGTCCTTTCCGATATAAAATTTTTTGTCAAACACACACATTTACAGGATAGAAAAAACCTTCCCGTTTTCACTTTTTCACTGAATTGAATTGTATTCGGATTGAAAGTGGAGTGTATCATAGAGTCGGCCCCGCCCGACTTTAGCCTTTCCTTACTGGTTTTAATATAGCCAAACCAAAACAAATACAAATATTGAAAAGTTAATTTTATAAATAAATATAATATTTTAATTATTTCAAACCACGCTTATAAGGTAATGCTACCAATACGTCAATTCAAAAAATAAATATTCTTATATTTATATTTTCAAAGCCATAAATATTGGTAGATAGTGGGTGCTACAGTTGGTTGTATTTCCATTCTATTTGAATTCCAAAAGTACAAATTTTGAAAATCCATTATCAGACGTACATAGTGCAAAATAACCTTCATGATTCAACCAATTTTTGCCGTAAAAGAAAAAGTACTTTTTATTTTGCGTGTCTATGCAGTCAGAGGAATGTATACACCGAATTCCATGATTCCAGCTGCGCCCATTTGGTTGGTACCATTTTTACCCCCTTGACGTTTCTACGCAATTAGAATTTTATCATTCTAGCTGTGGTCGTTTAGTTGGTACTATTTTTATCCCTCTGTACCATTGTATCCCTTGAAAGTACTAATTTCGACAAATTCGTCTATTTTCCGTGTCTACGCAGTCAGAGGAATGCATACTCCGAATTTCATGACTCTAGCTGCGGTCATTTGATTGGTACTATTTTTATCCCCTTTTTTTCATTTTAAACCCAAAAAGTACGAATTTCGAAAAATCTGTTTATTTTCCGTGTCTACACACTCAGAGGAATGTATACTCCGAATTTCATGACTCTAGCTGCGGTCATTTGATTGGTACTATTTTTATCCCCATTTTTCATTTTAACCCCAAAAAGTACGAATTTCGAAAAATCAGTTTATTTTCCGTGTCTACACACTCAGAGGAATATATACTCCGAATTTCATGACTCTAGCTGCGGTCATTAGATTGGTACTATTTCCATCCCCTTTTTTCATTTTAACCCCAAAAAGTACGAGTTTTGAAAAATCGGTGTATTTTACTTATCTATGCAATCAGAGGAATGTATACACCGAATTTCATTATTCTAGGTACAGCCGTTTGGTTGGTACCATTTTTATCCCTCTATTCCTATTTTACCCCTTAAAAGTACGAATTTGGAAAAAATACTTTTATATTATGTATCTACTCAATTCGAGGAATGTACACACCGAATTTCGAGTTTATAGCTGTTGTCGTTTAATATGTACCATTTTTATCCCTTTTTTGCCCCATTTCACCCCCTACAAATAATAATCACTTTATGGTGCACGTTTTTGCTATAAGGGGAATGCGCATACCAAATATCAAGCAAATATAAACAGATATATTCAAAAAACATGCTTAAATACGCTAAAATATTAGGGATTATTATGGGTATTTTTAGTACTTGTGAGGGAAAAATTTTTCCCTTTGGGGCGATTTCGCCCCATTTCAATCCCAACCGATGTACGACTATAAGACGCATTTATGGAAAATTTGAACGTTCTAGCTCCTTTCGTTTAGATGCTAGCGTGCTTTCAACAGACGGACAGACGGACAGACGGACGGACATGGCTATATCGTCTTAGAATTTTATGACGATCAAGAATATATATACTTTATAGGGTCTCAGGTCGATATTTCAAGGTGTTACAAACGGAATGACAAAGTTAGTATACCCCCATCCTGGAGGTGGAGGGTATAATAATGAGGTAAAGGAATTCCAAAATCACAATTAGCTATCGCTACCTTTCCAGCGAACCCTCAAAAATACAAATCGAAGCCAACATTTGATCTACAATTTCATATTTTTTGAAAATCGAGAAATGCAGTTCTGTTTCCATCATTCTTAAGTGCAAATTTGCCAACATTTATAAATATCGGACAACCTAAGGAGAACATCTGTTCCATTTCACATGGAATTACTCCATAACTTCCATATTAATTTAGTTGCTCAGTACGACAACTAAAATGTGCTATAAATAAATTGAAATATAAAATTTAAACATTTTTTCATCGCAAGGATAGACAAAAAAATTTCTATTTACTTTCAATTTAATGGTCCCGGGTGACAATCTAGCAAAATTTAAATTCACTTCATAAACAACAATTTCTGAAATCCTTCCTTTCCTTCACACATTCATGTGCTTTATATTTTAGTGGATAATTTCCCACCTTGTGCACCACTGTGGCACAACAGTATGCAGAGCACAAAAGAAATATGCAGAGCAACAAAAACAACACAAGCTTAAATTCATTTGTTGCAAGGTGTTCATTTACAAATTATTGGCTTTGAAAGTTTTGTATAACTAAACGATAATAGAGCTGTGGTGTGTATTTTTGAAATTATAAAAGTTACAACCACTGACAACACACACTCACACTCAGGCACTCACAGGACATCACCAACACGCCGGCAACACCTAGCCTTGTGATACTCTTTAATTACATGAATGTCTAATGAAGTTAGGGATGATGGGACGGACGGTGGCACACACACACAGAACAAAAAAGAATAAAGAAACAGGAAAAGCAGTCGGGAACAACTACATACAGATGTATGTATGTATATATGTGCAAAGTAAACGAGTAAGTGAGTGAGTTTGCACAAATGATTTGTAAGTAAATTAAAGGTTACAAGGTAATCACATATCATGTCACTTATTAAGTCGATCGTTTTTTGTGCATTTCTTCCTATTCTCTGCTCTTTCCTATCGTTCTAGTTTAGCTTTTTGCATAATTATTTATGTTTGTGTTGTTTTTGTACTGTATGTGCGTGTTTGATTCCTCCAATGTGGTTGGAAGGGGAAATTGCGGCTGCTGTGAGCAACGCCCTTTTTGCCAACGAGATTGACTTGACTCTGCTTGGCTTGACTTGGCTTGAGTTGACATATTTAATTATCAACTTCAAACTGACCATAGGACGTTCACGCCTATTCATTAGCGTCAACGTTTGGTTTGGGGTATTCTAATTGTAGGCTTGATTTATATTTCAATTATGTCTTAAAGTGTTTCGCTTGGCCTCACTCATCTGACCCATCCTCATCAGTAAATGTAAAAGTCCTGTAAATTCTCTATTGACGAAGACTTTATGCGAAATGCAAATGCCATGCGTTGGATATATGCGTTGGATATGTTTGTTATAAAAAGACTCGATATTTTGCACATTGCAATAAGTTTAAGGTATGGTTTTATTGCACCCCATCTAGAGAAGTGTTTCCTGAAAGTCGGTCCATTTAGTGCCAAAGTTTGTGGTTCTAGAAGAAATGTAAACAATACATAACTTCCGCCATAGAGTGCTTTCTCCATGTACCTAACTGATAAAATTTCCAGAGTCTTCCGATTAAAATTGGAGGGAATGTTTGACATTATTATTACAACTTGCGAGACTAAGTTTTGATCCTTGAAGACAAATGTAGTTTTTCGCAAAAAAATATATTCTGCTCCACTATATATTAACCTGGGTCCTCCACGAAAACCCTACGAAAATAAAGTTTGGATTGTTTAATGATGATCTCGAAAATATTTCGTCACTGGGTCAAGCCATCTGTTAGCTAAACGCTCCTGAAAACACCTCAAAAAATCATGTTTTTCCCGTGTAATTTTTTTTCTGAATTAATAGACCCTTGGTAGCACTTTAAATAAAAATTGCTATTATTGTCTTAGAATAACTCATTGGTCGTATTATTGGACGTTTATAACATTTTTTATTTTGTAATAAATAAATAGCTGCAGTCATTACATTTCGAATGATGCCTACATGATGAACATCCGAAGGAAATTGACGTCGCAGCGCTCATTTTTTGTAAAAAGAGTTTGAACAGTTTTCAGAGTTTGGCTCTGAAAAGCAATCTCCCGTATTAAATTATTTCACAAGTATGGAGTCAGTGACGTCATTTATCGTCCGATATTCATCATTTATTTTTACTTTTACAAAATATTTCCAAGAAATATGAGTTTGTAGCTGTCACTTTGAAAACCCACAATTTGACCCCTTTTTTGAGAAAATTAAGAAACTACTTTCAAAAAGGACATTTAAGGATTAAAATGTCTTATGAAAAAATATGTCGGAAAATTTCAGTAGGTGTCACCGACGACACATTAGATGTAAATAAAGCTCTTCATGCTTAAATAGCAAAATTCACGCCAACATATATCGGGTGGTTCATCGTGAGGTTTGATCTTTTGACAGATCACACATGACTCATATCAAACTGCTTTGTCATTTTTGTTCAGTATCGTTTGGCAAGTCATCATGGAAAGACAACAGCGTCTCCAACTTGTTCAGCTGTATTACAAACAAGTAAAAACGGCGTTAAGTTCGGCCGGGCCGAACTTTATATACCCTCCACCATGGATTGCATTCCACAGAGGTATTCGGTTTTCGTAGAAGTGCAGTAATATTACAGGAAAATATAAATTTTTTAATATACCAAACTAAAACAAATACAAATATTGAAAAAATAATTATATAAATAAATATAATATTTTAATTATATCAAACCATTATCTATTTCAAAACAAAAACTAAATATTCTTATATTTATATTTTCAAAAAGCTTAAATACCATAAATATTGGAAGATAGTGGGTGCTACAATTGGTTGTACTTCCATTCTATTTTAATTCCAAAAGTACAAATTTTGAAAATCCATTATCAGACGTACATGTGTAAAGTGCAAAATAACCTAACTTCATGATTCAACCAATTTTTGTCGTAAAAAAAGTAGGAATTTGGAAAAAATACTTTTTATTTTGAGTGTCTATGCAGTCAGAGGAATGTATACACCGAATTCCATGATTCCAGCTGCGCCCATTTGGTTGGTACCATTTTTACCCCCTTGACATTTCTACGTAATTAGAATTTCATCATTCTAGCTGTAGTCGTTTAGTTGGTACTATTTTTATCCCCCTGTACCATTGTATCCCTTGCAAGTACGAATTTCGAAAAATTCGTCTATTTTCCGTGTCTACGCAGTCGGAGGAATGTATACTCTGAATTTCATGACTCTAGCTACGGTCATTTGATTGGTACTATTTTTATCCCCTTTTTTCAGTTTAACCCAAAAAAGTACGAATTTTAAAAAATCCGTTTATTTTACTTGTCTATGCAGTCAGAGGAATGTATACACAGAATTTCATTATTCTAGGTACAGCCATTTGGTTGGTACCATTTTTATCCATCTATTCCCATTTTACCCCTAAAAGTACGAATTTGGAAAAAATGTTTTTATACTATGTCTCTACTCAGTTAGAGGAATGTACACACCGAATTTCGTGTTTCTAGCTGTTGTCGTTTAATATGTACCATTTTTATCCCTTTTTTGCCCCATTTCACCCCCTACAAATAAGAATCACTTTATGGTGCACGTTTTTGCTATAAGGGGAATGCGCATACCAAATATCAAGCAAATATAAACAGACCTATTCAAAAAACTTGCTTAAATACGCTAAAATATTAGGGATTATTATGGGTATTTTTAGTCCTTGTGAGGGAAAAATTTTTTCCTTTGGACCGATTTCGCCCCATTTCAATCCCACCCGATCTACGACTATAAGACGCACTTGTGGAAAATTTGAACGTTCTAGCTCCTTTCGTTTAGATGCTAGCGTGCTTTCAACAGACGGACGGACGGACGGACATGGCTAGATCGTCTTAGAATTTTATGACGATCAAGAATATATATACTTTATAGGGTCTTAGGTCGATATTTCAAGGTGTTACAACCGGAATGACAAAGTTAGTATACCCCCATCCTGGAGGTGGAGGGTGGAACAGCGTTCTGTGAGAAAGAAGACCGTGGCCAATCAATTCGTCGCGTTCTCAGCAGCTTGGCTTGTCGTACCCGACAACTTGGCGTATCTTACGAAAGGATATCGGTCTTAAAGCGTACAAAATTCAACTTGTGCAAGATTTGATGCCAGGCGACTTAAATTCGCGTGTTATTTTCAGTGAATGGGCTCTCCAGTCGCTATACTCGAACGAATCGCCCAAACTTAGACCTTCCGGATGGAACATCTCAAACGTAGTCGTAGCCAACATTCACATGATATCATTTTCAAACAGTAAAAGTCATAAATTGTTATTTTAATTGATAATACAAATTTTAAGTTCATTTTCAAATTTATGTGTTATATTTTACATTTTAAATCAATTTACAGACATCATTATTTGCATAGGAAAATTAAAAAATTAAATTGGATTTTTTCTACATTTTCGGCTCGAAAAGAAAAAAAGTAAATACTCATGTGTATAATTATATTTTAGCTGATATCTCAGAAACAAAAGACAACTATGAGCATTTAAAAAAGAAATAAACATAGATTTTTTCAAAAATACATTAATGGGTTAATATTTAGAAAAAATATAAATTTTTTTAAAAATTATCAAACATTTTATTGTAATTGTTTTAGATTTTCTTCTTACTCAAAAAATTCTGAGCTGTGCCACATTTTTTAGATTTTTAGTTAGTTTTTTCACGTCATATGTTCGTAACAACAATAAATTGCCGATATATAATCACTTTTAATACTACTGATCGGCTTAGAATCACCAGCTGAGTCGATTTAACGCTGTCTGTCTGTCTAACTAAAGCTTGCGATAATTTATTGTCATAAGGCCATGTAATTTGGCAGAAGTCATTTGTATATGCCAGAGACAGATAGCAATGAATTTGGAGAAAATCGATTCAAATTTAGAATTCAAATTTCCCACATGATATTATATTTTCACCTAAGAATACCTACGAAACAAAGTCCAGAGAATTTAAAATCTGAGTAGGTATCAAAACCATGTCGACCTTAAGTTTGATAAAAAAATACAATACTATAAGTTTATTCTACAAAAATGATCTACTCAATGAGCGCCAAATTTGAATATTAGGCGGAAAATTTTGAAAAATATTACGTAAATATTCTAAATAATAGGGGAGATTAGACACATATGTGAAAAGTTGGAACCCCTACCTCTTTTCGTTCGCAAATTTGCGTACTTTCAACAGACAGGGCATGACTAAATCTTCATAGAATTTGACTTAAGGGATCTCCGATGAATATTTCAAAGTGTTGCAAACGGAATGACAAAATGAATATACAACCTAATGTGGAGGGTATAAAAATATACTAAACAATTTTCAATCTGAGGTTTGTGTTTTGAGAATTTTTACAAATAAAATTGTTTATATAGAAAAATTGAGATGCATTGACCATCTAAATTATATCTTCTTCTTACGAAAAATAAAAGAAATTCTGTCGGCTTTATGTAAACAAACTATTTTTTTGGGAAATTTTGTTTGGAAGTGAATAACTTCTGCCTAAAGAAACAAATTCCCACTAGTTTGTAAGCAATCATTGTAAATAGTTTGAAAATCGACATTATAATGATATTGCAGCGTTCAAAATATATGCAAATAAATCTCGCCAAAAATATTAAATTTGTTCATGTAACTTAAATATCTCTTACACTAATGGAGGTGCATACTAGAGCGTACCAGGTTACAATTAAAAAAAAAAAGTTCGCCGTACACCTTCGAATATGAAGTATTATTGAAAGGTAGTTTCAAAAAAATTTTTTTTATTTTTTATGCCGAACGTAGGGGTCGCGCTTTTACATTTTTCTATATAACTTCTGCATTTATAAACGGATTTTAAAGTGTGATACATCGATGTTTTTGTCTCGACGAGGCCGATTTTTCTGTTTTTGAAGTCATTGAGCTCAAAAACATCGATGTATCACACTTTAAAATCCGTTTATAAATGCAGAAGTTATATAGAAAAATGTAAAAGCGCGACCCCTACGTTCGGCATGAAAAAATAAAAAAAAATTTTTTTGAAACTACCTTTCAATAATACTTCATATTCGAAGGTGTACGGCGAACTTTTTTTTTGAGGTACGCCCTAGTGCATACACTTATTATTCACAAGCACTATCACTGACACACAAAATACCTTTGCATTCGTTGCATAATGGTACAATCATTTCAAAATTTGGTATGACCGAGGCGACCATTTTTGGAGTGTCACCCTATAGCCACCACACCCACTAGGGATCCAAAATATTGCAAAATACCTCTACTCTAAGCGTGTGCAATTTTTCAAGATGTATTTTTCCGTTCAAAAGTTACAGAATTAATTACATAAAAAATTGATTAGGAAGCAATGTGCAGAGTGTAGCCTGTTGTGCCAAACGATCAACAATTTTTACATGATAATTTGAAAGCTAATTTCATACGGAACCTGACTAGATAGAGGGACCTGACTAGATAGAAAACTCATCGTCACATCGTTATTTCAAGTTGCTGCATACGAAATGATTGTATGTACTCACAATACAGCGATTAAGATTAAAATAAGAAATCCGTTTTATTTTTATTTTTTTCACTAGCAGCACATCCCTTCAATCCGCACAAGTACTATTTTTGTTGAATAATAACCAAAATGAAAGATAGTAGCCCACTGTGCAATTCAATTAGGAATTACAATTGCAACTCCATAGGCCCAATAATATGAAAGTGACACTCCACACTGAACAATAACTTGGAGTGGTTGTCTAATTTGAGTAATTGATTACATCGATTACTTAGACACGAATACAAGAGGTTTTTTTGTCGTGTCCACACAAAAGTGGCAAATAATTGGTTGTAATTTGATTTGTTTCACAACTAACTACAGGAAAAAGTTAAGTTGATAATTTCATACTGAAGAGCGTACAATAAACTGGGTGCGGAATTTTATTAGCATTCCTTTTAAATCTATTTTAAATAAAAATTATTTAAATCATCAAAAAAATAGACTAATTCAATGTGAAAAGGAAAAGAGATTTTCCTTAGGTTCTCCAATTTTAATGGAAGTTTGCCAATTTTTAATTCTGAATAAGGAATTACGATTTTCAAAAAATATGACATCGAAAATCAGGAATTTTGTCATATTTGATTTAATTTTGGAGATAGAAATACATTTTTTGACGAATTCAAAGCATTTTTATTCTAGTTTAATATAAAATAGTGAAATCGTAAAAGTAAATATTCTTTTTATACCTTCCACCTCCAGGATGGGAGTATACTAACTTTGTCATTCCGTTTGTAACACCTTCAAATATCAAGCTGAGACCCTATAAAGTATATAAAGGGTGACTTTTTAGCTATTATCTTTTTGACAACACTGGTTTAAACAGCTGACGCACGTTTCGTGTTTTGTTTCACTGTCAAACATCTTCAGTTTGGTCTATAATTTAACCATGAATCGTCTTACAAACGAACATCGCTTGCAAATTATTGCATTTTATTATCAAAATGCGTGCTCTGTTAAGAAAGTTCATCGCGCGCTTCCATTTTATGGTCAGTTTAATCGACCCACTGGAGCGGCTATTCGGGCTATTGTGACTAAATTTCGCACCAAATTCACATTGATGGACATTAAACCACCAACACGCGTACGTAGAGTGCGAACTGAAGAAAATATCGCAGCTGTATCGGCCAGTGTTAATGATGACCATTAATTATCGATTCGTCGCCGTTCGCAGCAATTAGGCCTCTGTTACCCTTCATATTCTTGATCGTCATAAAATTCTACGACGATCTAGGTTTGTACGTCCACCCGTCTGTTGAAAGCACGTAAGCATTTAAACGAAAGGAGTCATAGATAGGTTGGGATTGCAACTGGGCGAAATCGGCCCAAAGGAAAAAACGTTCCCTCACAAGGACAAAAAGTACCACTAAAAATCCTAATATTTAGAGTATTTCGTCTTCTTTTTGAATATGTCTGAATATTTGAATATTTACTTAAATTAATTTAATAAAAACGTGCTCCATAAAGAGGTTATTATGCGTAGGGGTTAAAAAATTATAAAAATGGTGTCTATCAAACGACAATAGCTAGAAATACGGTGTGTACATTCCTCTAATTGAATAGATACATAATATAAAAGTATCTTTTCCAAATTCGTACTAACATGGGAATAGACTACACTTAAAATAATGAAATTCGGTGTATACATTCCTCGGATTACGTAAACATGTAAAATAAAGAGATTTTTCGAAATTCGTACTTTTTGGAGTTAAAAGAGAAAAAGGGGATAACAATTGTACCAACCAAATTACCGCAGATAGAGTCATGAAATTCTGAGTATACATTCCTCTGACTGTGTAGACAGGAAAAATGAAGATTTTTTAGAAAGTTATACTCTTAAGGGGGTAAAATGAAAAAGGGGATAAAAATGGTACCAACTGAATGACTACAGCTACAATGAAAAATTCGAAATTCGGTGAGTACATCCCTCTAATTGCGTAGACACGTAAAATAAAGAGATTTTAGAAAGTCGTAATCTTAAGAGGCTAAAATGGGGTTAAAAATGGTACCAACCAAATGACCACAGCTAGAATCATGGAACTCGGTGTGTACATTCCTCTGACGGGCTAGCATTTAAGTTTTTTTTTGAAGATTGCTGTCCAGGGTTGTCAGATATGGCGATTTCTCGCCAAACGTGGCGAATTTTAAATATGTTTGGCGACTTTATTTTCGATTTGGCGATTTATAAAATAGTTGGCGATTTTCTTGCCTAATTTTAGAACATATTAAATCTGTCCTCCGATTTTATTGTATTGACGTTACTTTGTAGAGAAATATATTACAATTTTTTTTTGCAAGTCATAGATATGTGTTCATGTCAAACCGAACGCTTTTTAAATTACCATTTCCGATTCTATGCAAGGAGGATGAACAAAGAATTTTTTATTGTTCATACAATAGAGAATTAGTAAAATTAAGATAAAAGGTGATGAAGGCTTATTTTAAGATAATTGTATTTTGTTATCATTTGTGGTTTTCTTAAAAAGTCAAAAAGGCGTATTCCCATCGATTATAAACAAACCATGTACATTTTAGAATTGAGAAATAATAGTAATTAAAAAATAAATGTAGACGACCGAAAATGCTATTTATACACTCCACGAGAGTATTATGTCTTTGTGCACTTGTTTGTAACACCCAAAAGGAAGCGAACCCATTGTTAAGTATACCGATCGACTTAGAATCACTTTTTGAATCGATTTAGCAATGTCCGTCTGTATGTCTGTCTGTCCGTCCGTCCATCTATTTTTGTAATCGCGATACAGGTCGCAATTGTAGCCAGAACCAAACGAAACTTTGCACAACGAAGATTTGACTCTTTTCACGCTGGATACCACATATTTTAACAGATTTGGTCCAAATTTGGTAGAACATCTTATTTTTGCAATATAAACACCCATGATAAAAATGGTCAGATCGGTTCAGATTTATATATAGCCCCCATACAAATTTCGCTCCCAATTTGACTTTTTCCGCTCTAGAAACCTTATATTTTATCAGATTGTTTTAAAATTTGGCAAAACATCTTATATTTAAACTAGGAACACCTCTGGTGAAAATAGGACAGATCGGTTCAGATTTATATATAGCTCCCATTCAAATTTCGCTCCCGATTTGACTTTTAATGCTCTAGATACCACATATTTTAACAGATCTTCTTCAAATTTGTCAAGCTATCTAATGTTTGCACTAGAAACACCCATGGTGAAAATGGCTCAGATTTATATATAGCTTTATATTTATATTCGCTCACAGCTTGACGTTTCCCCCAGAAACCACGTATTTTCACGTTATACATGAACTGGAAGAACCTTACACAATAGGTTCTTCTAGGTGGGTCACATCATTCCATGTTTGGATATAGCCCCGACACAAATATTCTTCTCGATTTGACAAATTGGGTCAGGTCATATTAGCATATGATTAGAAAGCATAAAAAAATCCTTCCCGTTTTCAATTTTTTAACGAATTGAATTGTAATTGGATAGAAAGTGGAGTGTATCACAAAGTCGGCCCCGCCAGACTTTAGCCTTTCCTTACTTGTTTTGAATGAATGTATGCATTGACTTTTCTACTAAAACAGATTTTTCAAAATAAATCTAAATGCTTTTATTGAAATTTATTTCTTTTTCGTTCCATTTAAAATACCTGAAATAATATTTAGGAGACATTGGTCCATGAAAACGAGAGAAAGAGATCAACTCAATATTAGAAACTGCTTCACAAAGGAGAACAAGTATATTTTTAATGTTAATTGGTTTTTAACATTAACACGGTATAGGAAAATTATTAACTTTTATTAAGAATAATAAATACTAATAAAATATGTTTTAATTCTTTATAACGAAATGTTGACAATATTCAATTCAAATATGATATCTGAATTTCATACTTTTTTACAAGAACTAAATATTTAAATATTTTTTTTAACAAAAACTAAAGATGTCTACATTTGGTGGTTTTTGGCGATTTCTGACAAATGATTTGGCGATAGGGATATAAAATAATGTGACAACTCTGTTGCTGTCTTATTTTTACTTTTTGAATTGACTTGAAGTATTATTTTGATATATATAGTGTAAACTTGTATTTTAAAAGTGGTTTGAAATAATCGAAATATTTAACGTGGAAATGCCAAAATTGGACTAGGCGGATGGACAATTTGAGGCGCAGTCAAGGTCAACATTTGCATGAAATAATCTTCAAACATTAAATTATATGGACCGTACCATCGATTCAAATAAAGATTTCATGCATTTTTCTGAATTGTATGTGTTTTTTTGAAAAACTTTCCTATAGCTTTTAAAAAATCACCCTTTACTTATATATAAAATAAATTTTTCAATAATAAAATTTTTGTTATGTGACTTTTTCCTGTAATGTTACTGTACTTTTACGAAAATCGACAGCCACTGTTGAATGCAATCCTTAACTTAACACCGTTTTTACTTGTTATTTTTTTCTGTATTTTCTTAAAAATCAAAAGGGTACCTCTTCGATTTTTTCAAATATTTTTTATTAATAGATAATAGTGTAAGTAAGACGCTACATTAGTTTCATGATGGAGATTTTGAAAAATAGCACAATTCTCCGTACCTAATCACAATGAAGTTGTTGCTATTGCAAAAATTGGTACTTATTTTATACTTCTTTCTAAGACTAAATGATCGCCCTTCCCACATAGAAGTAAAGCCAACGCAGAGCCTTTAGGCACACATATCTAGTTAGTGTTTACGATATATCACATTTAATACCAACAACGAGCGTATACTTGAATATTTATGATATTTTCGTTTGTGTTCGTTTTGTATATCTATGTATGTATGTATTTGATACGATTAGTGCGGAGCAGCACTTCAAAAACTAATCACAATACTTTGTTGTTTTGTTTTTTTTTTGTTCGTTGTTTCGTTTGTATTTCAAACTTCAATACATACCGAAAATAAACAAAATCGCACTTAAACTGGTTGCCATGTCGTTGCCAAACAAGCAAAGGGCCAATCAAAAACAAATAAAAATTCTAATATTAAAACCGAAATCAATTGTAGTCGATTTACCGAAATCGAATTAAGGCCTTCTGAAGTACATTGTATGCATGAAAGTATGCACAAACAAAATCGAAAGCTGATATCATTGAAAATGTTCTAGCCTTCGTGCTTTATTTTTCGAGAAATCAGTTAAGCCACATACAACGAATACTTTGCATAGAAATTATTCAAATTACCTGCATAATTGGAACAATATTGCCTTGGGATAGGAAAATTTTAGAATTTTTCTGCAGAATAGATTTAACGAGAGCAGACACTTGTGTAATTAGCGGCAGAACCAAATCAAACTATTTATTTATTGTTTTATGGTATGGCTTTGGCTGCCTTTAAAAAGAACTTCAGGACTAAAATGTGTCCTTTTGTGTCCACAATGGATATCCTATAACACTGTCCGATATACGTCAAATAACACTTAAGCCAGACGATATACGTCTGAAAATATAGGTAAACTGGAGTTTTTAGTTTCTCATTTCCTCATCATGTTGTCCCTTAATCCATTATTGGCCGGTACCAGATCCTATTGAATTTTTTTCTGGATTTTTTGAGTACTAAAGGGTGATTTTTTAGCTGTTATCTTTTTGGCAACACTGGTTTAAACAGCTGACGCACGTTTCGTGTTTTGTTTCACTGTCAATCATCTTCAGTTTGGTCTATAATTTAACCATGAATCTTACAAACGAACAACGCTTGCAAATTATTGAATTTTATTATCAAAATGCGTTCATCGCGCGCTTCCACTTTATGGCCAGTTTAATCGACCCACTGAAACGGCTATTCGGGCTATTGTGACTAAATTTCGCACCAAATTTGCATTGTTGGACATTAAGTGCGAACTGAAGAAAATATCGTAGCTGTATCGGCCAGTGTTAATGATGGCCATCAATTATCGATTCGTCGCCATTCGCAGCAATTGGGCCTCTGTTACTCAAAAACGTGGAAATGCCGAAATTGGACTTAGCGGATGGGCCATTTGAGGCGCAGTCAAGGTCAACATTTGCATGAAATAATCTTCAAACATTAAATTATATGGACCGTACTATCGATTCCAATAAAGATTTCATGCATTTTTTGGAATTTTATGTGTTTTTTATGAAAAACTTTCCTATAGTTTTTAAAAAATCACCCTTTATAAGAATGGGACAAAACTTTAGCATTATAGTAACGAAAACTTTTCGATTTCGTGTAACAACAAAATTTTAATCTTTAATTCAAATTAGGTATTTTTGTGGTTTTTAAAGTTTTGCCTGTGAATCGGGGGAAGTAGGCTGTATATAGGGGTTTTGTTGGGATTACATTAAGGCAAATATTCTAAATATTTGACTAATATCAAGAAATAGTTGATACTCCCTCTAGTTTCACAGAAATCTCATTTTTAGTTCAGGTGTAGAAAACTACCAGTCTTGGCATTAATGGGTTAAAAGCTCCAAAGGATAAAATTTTTCAAAAATTATTTTAGTTACTTTCGCATCCTATAGTACCGGCATAAATGTCACATTATAGAAGAGAATCTGTGCTAAAAATACTTCAAATTGTAAGCTTCTTCTTCTAGATTAGTTTAACATTTATAACCATTTCAAGTTTTCCCTCTTAAAAAGTAAAATATCCAACCTACTTTTAGGATGGATTGTGATGGTATTTGCCCCTTTTTTATAAACAATTGTTCAAAGTCATTAAATATTATTCCTTTTCAATATGTCAACAAGGTTTCATCGTTGATAAGTGGAAAGTTACTGCTGTGACTACCATTTTCAAATCTGGTGCTAAAATAATTTTTTAAATTATTAAAGTTATATTTTGCTGTTTAGCATGTTATTTCTCCATCTCAGCATGGATTTGTCAGGGGTCGTTCTATAGCCCAAAATTTGGCGATTTTTTCACAGATTCAATTATATTTACAGGATCGAACCTGTTTTGTTTCTATTGACACTATTTTTTCGTTACGATTTTTACTCCACGAGAGTATTATGTCTTTGTGCATTTGTTTGTAACACCCAAAAGGAAGGGAGGTAGACTCATTGTTAATTATACCGATCGGCTTAGAATCACTTTGTGAGTCGATTTAGCAATGTCCGTCTGTCCATCTATTGTTGTAATCACGATACAGGTCGCAATTATAGCCAGAACCAAACGAAACTTTGCACAACGAAGTTTTTCGGGACAAGGACGAACGCTATTTAATTTGAAGAAAATCGGTTCAGATTTAGATATAGCCCCCATACGAATTTCACTCCCGATTTGACCCTTTTCACTCTAGATACCACATATTTCAACAGATTTTCTTCAAAATTGGCAAAATATCTTATAGTTCAGCTATAAACACCTGTGGTAAAAATGTGTTAGATGGGTTCAGATTTATATATAGCTCCCATACAAATTTCGTTCCCAATTTGAATTTTTCCGCTCTAGAATCCACATATTTTAATAGATTTTCTTCAAAATTCGCAAAACACCTTATATTTCAACTGTAAACACCTATGGTAAAAATGTGTTAGATCGGATCAGATTTATATATATCTCACATACAAATTTCGCTCCAAATTTGTATTCCGATAGAAAGTGGAGTGTATCATATAGTCGGCCCTGCACGACTTTATCCTTTCCTTACTTGTATTTATATTCAAAAGGGTATACATTTGTGCATTTACATTTTCCAAAAGGAAGCGGATTAAACCCATAATCGACTACATCATAATTTTTTCATAATCGATTTAGCTCTGTATGACTGTTCGCCTATCCACCTTTTATTGTAATCAAAGTACAAGTAAAAAAATGGTACAGGACTCTAGATGTTATGTGCTCTTGAATCCACAAATATTAATTGATTTTGTTCTAATTTGGCACAACACATTATATTTCACTACGGCTCATGTTTTGGTATCTGTCTATCTCAAATTATATAAAAACTCCAACACTGAAGAGTGAAGCTATACAAATTTGATCTGTCTGGTTGACATTTTTAAAGGCTCCGCGACACTAGCCTTTCCACTTCGCAACTTCTCTCGATTTATAACTAGCTTCCCCAGAGGTCGCTGTATATGGGTTCTTATCCTACGAGCATAGGTTGAACTGGATTAGTGGTAGCCCTTAAAAACTGATGAATAAACATAAAATCCAACGGCCACATACAATAATAGATTACCCGAACAAACAAAATTATTATTATATAAATTGAAAATACGGTCTGCATTACTTTATGCTTTCCCGATATGGTTCCAAATTTCACCATCTGTGATGATCGATTTCGGAATAATGGAAAGGAAAATCCTCAGATCTTGCATTGGGAAGAACTTCCAAAGTTACAATAAGCGTTTTTCAAACAAATTTATTTATGAAACTGACTGTTTACGTGATGAAACTGATGAAAGATTTTGTAAACAGAGTCTCGAATCATGAGAACCCTTTAATTCAGAACGTATTTAACGAACAAGTAGCATTCAGCTGGCATAATACAAATTATGTATCACCAATTGGTATCAATATGGCAATGGACTTGTCCTCCACCTTGTGTCCCCAATTTTACGTCAAATCTGACACTGGATCCCACAGGGGTTAAGTTTGTTGTTAGTTTTTGTTTATGTTTTTGTATATGTATTTAGATTAAGTATTTAGATTTATTATTAGTTTTTTTAGTCTTAAGCACACTCTTTTGTTGAGATATTCTCTCATGTTACGTTAGTGTCGGGAGCAAGCACGGATACTAACCTCTTGAAATATTTATATATGTTTTAACGATTTAAGATAAAGCAAGATGCTGAAATTTTTTAACTTTAATTAAATAAATACATTATAGTTTTAAGAAAATCCATTATATATTGTTATATATAACATACATGATTTCAAAAAAGCCTCAATAAATTAAAAAAAAAATAAAAACGGCCACATAGAAAGACTGAGAACCATAGAAGTGTGCCATCGCCGATGACGCTCTCGACTAACTCACAGGCCACCACACACTTACATACAAATATGTAGAAGAAGGAGCACTAATTGACAAAACAGTCGATCCTTTGATTGTTACGCTAGGCTTCTACCAGGAAACTGACAACATGTACTCACATGCATACATACTAAGTACAAACAATATATCGAAGGCTTATATTCATTCATAACTGGCTATGAACCATTTTCTCGAAAATGAGTTTTTGATGCCAAACTATTCTCAGATTTGGATGTCATCTGTCATATAAATTTGGAGAAGATATTATTTTTCTAAAGCCATTGTTTTCAAATTTTTCTGATTTGATTTACTCACACGTTAATTTGTGACTGCAAAATTGGCTATGAACACAAAAATAATATAAATAATAGTTCAAAAATGGAGCAGCATAAATTCGAAGGTTGTAATTCGCTACAACGATTTTGTTTAAAATATGTTTCTAGATTTAGGGCACATCGTACTATCAAATTCCATCATTATTAAAAAAAAAATTCAGTCGGATCCGTTATCGAGTTTACAATAAGCCTTATTTATATATTTGAGCATTAATGGCTATGTGCTTATTTCAAAATTCAGAGTGCTTAATTTTAAACGTGCTAAAGTGGCTATGAACCATAAAACTGCGAATAATAGGAAATTTCAAAAACTTTTTAATCGTTGCAATTAGTAATCCTCTTTAGATTAAACTGTAGAATAATCATTCATAAATACTCTTAAACTTAAGGAGTAAATCAGTTTTTTCGCTCTCCTGAAAAGTTGTGTTTTTGTTCATAGCCATTTATGAATATAAGCCATCGATATTCACAAACTTAGACAACACTAACCATCCAATACTATAGTCTTCACTTCGTTTTTAATCTCTCTATCAACCAACAGTCAACATCTTCATCCCCTCCACTCTATCGCCTAAACTTTCTCCCCTTCCTATCATTCTCTCCTGTCCTTACTCAATTTTGAGGTACAAAGGATATGCACAATGGATCCAGACGGTTCTCCGAGTGTACAGAACGCAGGAGCATTCTGGTCTTTCAGACGCTATTGAAGGTAAAATGTGATGTTCGTTGGCCAAAACATGTATTTGATGTGTTGAAACAGGCATTCAAGTGTTTAGGCATTTTAAAGTGATGCAAGAAATGTTTACACGACCTACATCAGGACCGCCCATTCCGCATGTAGAATCGATTCCTCATTAATAGATTTAAAACAATTTTGCATCTATTTCCCCCAAGCGCAGGACATCTCCTAAGTGTTGGTTCAGTGAGAAAATATTTGCAGGCCGAAAGTAAAATAAAGATTGTGATTAGCCAAGTTGCTATAGCACAGAAATCGACCCAAAATATTTCGAAATACTCCCAAAACCTTTATACCTTTTCCCCATAGACCCATCTCGCTCTTTTTATATCTATGAACTTATGTCAATCGAAGCGAATTTATATCAATAGATATTGATAAAAAATAAACTCTTACCCGCGATTTTACGCAACAGATAGCATTTCAATATGAGTGGAAGTGTAAATCTGTAACACTAGCAGCTTATTGGTAGCGTATGCGTAATATTACTCATACGTTCAAGTTGTGAAAAAATTGTATCATAACCAATCAATCTAACATTGCACCAGCAGCAACGAAACAAATGATTTTTTCCCATTTTTATTCTATTTACATCTGTTCGCTTTAATTTTTACAGTTTCAGGGTAATCCAAAACGGGGGAAGTGCCCAACCCATGTTGTACAATCACCAAGAACTAAAAATTTTGTTTCATATTTTTCAGTTAGAGATTAATAAAACAAAGTATTGATTGAAAGCGCCAATTTATTTAAAACAAATCCTTTTTAATTTGTATACCACAAGAATTGAGAATGAAAAATTAAATAATTTATGAAAAACAGTCTTGTAAATCCTTCATAAATTCTGCACTGGTGCCTGAAATCCACAATGACATGATACTTGCTCATATTTTTGCAATTGCTTTATAAATGTGGTAGCCGTGCCCTCGGGCCACGAACCTTCTAATACCTCGCACACAAATAATCCGCCACTGAGTAAAATTAAAGAACTTATAACTTCCGTTCTCTGAGAGTGAGGGTATATATAAGTCGGTTTAACCGACCGAAACATACTTGTTTTCATTTGAATCTGCCGAGAGCAGAACAGCGTACCATTCTAACCATCTCAGCTATCCTCTGTTGTGAGTGGTGAGTAGCTAATGCCATCCATTTTATTAGGTAGACAATAGACAATAGGAAACTTAAAACATATAAAGTATTTAATATATAATGTGAATACATTTATAAATTACGTTGTTAGTATTGAATTTATTAACACTACTTAATATTACACTGTAATTTTTCAGAATTAATTAAATATTTTAAGTACCTTAACAAATCAAAAAATTATAAAATTGTTTAAATTAAATTAATAAAAAAGTATACAAAATTAAACGATGTTTATTTTTCCCAAGTCACTATCAATACTCAAGACGGGTTGCACCCACTGGACAACTTACCTATGGGGCAAAAAATCGTTCTGATTCGCTTGTGAAAATGCTACGGGATATTAGCATATTATACAATTTTTCGGAAATTTTCTAAATAACTTCCTCAAAAGGAGAAATATGCACAATTAGAATTTACTTCAATTTTTGTTCCGCTGGGATAGGTTTTTTTGAAGCATGTTTATCGCAGAAATGTCCATTCATCGATCAATATTAATAGGTTTTAATGTGCAAATGATAAAATCACAGAACATTTGTAATCCATAAGGTTTATCCCTTTTACCCTATTTTGATGCTAAAAGTAAGAATTCGTTAATTTGGGTGCGTAGACGCCAGTCAGTGAAATGTCCACATCATCACTTCATCCAATTTAGTTTCTCAAAACAACTAGGGAAAGCTTAAAGTCGGGCGTGGGTGATTATATATTACCCCACGTCTAGTTCAGTTAAAATTATGATGAACTGCAAAGGTGTTTGGCTTAAATCGTACTAGAATTTTAAATTAAATAACTAACATATTCGGTTAAAACAATATCTGATTTATCTTCGTCTCAGTATTATGACTGCTTCGATGTAATTAAGGTATGGTCATATGGGACGGGTTTTAATGTGGTAGTTTAGAAAAAACTGCGGACTCTTTCCTCCAGTCATACATATATATTAAATTTTTGCGATATAAATGTTTGATGGGGTAAATTTGAAGAAAATCGGTTTAAATATAAGCTTTCTGGAACGGAGAAAGACAAACCAGGAAGTGAGAGTTAAATAAATCTGTACCAAATTTGAAAAAAATCGGTTAATAAATGTGGATTGTAATGTGGAAAGATTCAAATCGGGAGCAACATTTGTATGGGAGCTATATCTAAATCTGAACCAACAGACGAACGCCCAGACCGACATTGCTAAATCGACTATAAATTGTAAGTGGTTTCAATAAATTAACAAAGATCACTTTTAATTAGATATGTGTCAGCTACAAGTCTTTTTCTATACATAATTGATATGAAGTGAATATAACAGAATAAAAAGGTTACAAATAATGTTAGTAATATTTTGAGATAATTCAATTTAAGAATTTTTTACATCTTTATGAATAAAGTCCGATAAGCGATTCTCCTGATATGCTAGTATCTGTGGAGAAATCGTACGATTTTACAAATAAATTAAGTTGAAAAACTGGCCCAAAAAATAAATTTGAATTTCGAAGATAGACGAAAGATAACTGATAATTTAAGATTTATTAACAATTAATAATACAGGGTGATTTTTTAAGAGCTTGATAACTTTTTTTTTTAAAAAAACGCATAAAATTTGCAAAATCTCATCGGTTCTTTATTTGAAACGTTAGATTGGTCCATGACATTTACTTTTTGAAGATAATTTCATTTAAATGTTGACCGCGGCTGCGTCTTAGGTGGTCCATCCGCTTAGTCCAATTTTGGCATTTCCACGTTTTTGAGTAACAGAGACCCAATTGGTGCGAACGGCGACGAATCGAAAATTGGTGGTCATCATTAACACTGGCCGATACAGCTGCGATATTTTCTTCAGTTCGCACTCTACGTAAGCGTGTTGGTGGTTTAATGTCCAACAATGTAAATTTGGTGCGAAATTTAGTCACAATAGCCCGAATAGCCGCTTCAGTGGGTCGATTAAACTGACCATAAAATGGAAGCGCGCAATGAACTTTCTTAACAGAGCACGCATTTTGATAATAAAATTCAATAATTTGCAAGCGTTGTTCGTTTGTAAGACGATTCATGATGAAATGTCAAAGCATACTGAGCATCTTTCTCTTTGACACCATGTCTGAAATCCCACGTGATCTGTCAAATACTAATGCATGAAAATCCTAACCTCAAAAAAATCACTCTTTACATCTCTCGAGTGTACAATATCATTCTCTATCGCGGTCACATTCTCACATAAATTTTTAAACAGACTATCTGATGAGTCTATAAATGCTTTGTCTGGTCTAAGAAGGTTTTATATTTGAAGAAACTCTTAATTTAAAAAATATGCTTCAGATATATACTTAATTATTTTTTCATCCTTGGAAATAGTTGATTCAATTTTTTATTCTTTTATAGGTTAGACTAGGCTAACTAAATTCCGCCCATTGTGATTACCGTCAGTAGTATAGGAGAAAAGGATTTAGGGTGAAGAAATGAATGATGAATGAAAGGAAAGGTGGGGTTTTTCATATTTAAGTCTGCATTGCTATCGACTCTTTTGAACCAGGACGATTTCTCTACCAATCGGATTAGGGTTATTTTTTATAAATCCTTTAAAACTTTATTTCAATATGTTTTTTTATGCAATATGTATTAATTTACTTTATTAAAGTTCAAATGTTTTATTCGAAAAAAAAATAAATTTTTATATAGCAAACAATATGTTGACGATTGTAAGTCCTGTCCCGGGAAATAGAAAAAATAATTCCCGTTTCCAGGGAAATGAAAAGTACGAAAAAATGTATTTAAAATTTTATGTTAGCTATAAAAAATTTAAACAAATATACATATTTTTTCTAATGTTATCCTCTCTCTATGTGAATGTGATATTGGCAATATTAGCAATATTTTTAGCCATCATAAGTACCTTTAATTGAACATGTAAGCGGGTAAGATCCGACGTATTAAAATCAGACTGCAAATATGTATCTTCGACGAAATTCGAATTTTAAATTTTTTGAAATTATCCATAAAATTATCATAAATTGTATCAGTACACGCTAAATAAATTTGTAGGTCTTGGACACAAAATTTTTATTTTTCTGTTGCGTAGTGTTAATGCCCAGCAAAAAAGAGCATCCCATCTTGTGATCCGGAAGATGTGAAAAATTGGATCTTCATTCATGAATTTAACATGGGTTTGTCATAGGAAGGAAGTCCGTTTTTTATGGAGCCTTTACATTGTTCATTGGTTATGCTATTTCTATTTAGTTGGTGTTCTTTTTCGTCGGTGAAATGAAGCCGATTTGTATAAAAAATTAAATTTTCTTCTTGCGAAAATGTGAATATTTAAAGCAAAGGAGTGATTTTAAAGTAATTATTAGGAACTGTATTATAACAAGGTCCAGGACTCAAGAAAATTAAAGTATCAAATGGGTTCGAGAGTAGTAAATCTGACTAAATAATTTCTTCGGATGGGAAAAATTCGAAAAATTTTAAAATTTAATGCCATTTCTGGAAGTTTATTAAAAAAACTTTCTGAGAAACGTATGGGCATTCCGCATCTTAGGATGCGAATAAAAAGTAAATCTCAGTTACTTTGTTGGGTATTAAAGTTTTATTCATTTTTTATGGGTTTTTCGTGTTAGCAAAAATGAAGCCGATTTGTATACAAAATTAAATTTTCTTCTTGCGAAAATGTGAATATTTAAAGCAAAGGAGTGATTTTAAAATAATTATTAGGAACTGCATTATAACAAGGTCCAGGACTCAAGAAAATTAAAGTATCAAATGGGTTCGAGAGTAGTAAATCTGACTAAATAATTTCTTCGGATGGGAAAAATTCGAAAAATTTTAAAATTTAATGCCATTTCTGGAAGTTTATTAAAAAAACTTTCTGAGAAACGTATGGGCATTCCGCATCTTAGGATGCGAATAAAAAGTAAATAAATATCAGTTACTTTGTTGGGTATTAAAGTTTTATTCATTTTTTATGGGTTTTTCGTGTTAGCAAAAAACGATATTTTTTCAAAACAAAAAAATCAGTTTCAATTTTCGGACACTGAAAGTAATCGAAAAGTGAAATTGCCTATATATAATTTTTTTAATTATTTTTTTTCTTTACTTCAACATTGAGATACTCTGCTATCTTTTACAAAAATACGTACTATTAATATTAAATGCCAGACATGACACCGATCCCCAAATCTTTGGGGCCAATAAAAAAGTGCATGACTTTTGGCAAAACTGGGAGACAGGGGTCTTTTTTGGTGCTTTATCACGTAGTGGCGACCGAATATGGTTTTATTTTTTCGTGTTGCACTGTGTAATTTAAAAAAATAAGACGACTAATATATAGATATGCTTAAAGAAACGCGATCCTTTCACATATTGAACATTATTTCAATAATTTTACACAGGAGACACTTTCTGAATGATTCTGAGTTATGTTCTCCATGATGAAGGCATTTATGCTCTTTCAGGCCCAACGATAACCCTTTACAGCGAATTTCCTTCAATAGTAATTACAAACAACATAAAAACATATCGTTTGGAATTTTGATTTACTCACTGAGGCGAAGTTGTAGCTCTTGTCATAAAGAACAAGGCCATAATCGCAAAAAATCGTTTTTAACCTTTTTCCCCTATTCAGGTCCATAGGTAGCAAACCGTTCAAAATTCCAATAAACAATTAACTACAAAAAATTACTTAAGATCTCAAAAATCAACTTTCTGGAAGATAAGAATTTCCTAGGAATGATTCTTAATACCGTTTAGGTATCCGCAAAAGTAAAAAATTTCCCGAAAATTTTTTAACTTCATTTGTTTTTTCTTTACTTCAACATTGAGATACTCGGCTATCTTTTACAAAAATACGTACTATTAATATTAAATGCAAGACATGACACCGAGGCCGAGGCGACTAATATTTAGATATGTTTAAAAAAATGCGATCCTTTCACATATTGAACATTATTTCAATAATTTTGCACAGGAACACTTTCATGGACATGACATGCATGATACTGAGTTATGTTCTCCATGATGAAGGCATTTATGCCCTTTCAGGCACAACGAACTTGATTTTCTATTAAAAATATGAAATATTTCAGTCCTCACTTGATAACCCTTTACAACGAACTTCCTTCAATAGTAATTACAAACAACATAAAAACTTACCAATGCAATGAAATCCTTGCGGAGAACACATAACGTTGTGCGTATTTGGGGATACTCGTCGTACTTGTATCACAAAAAAATCAATCAAAAATTCATGCAGTAATTTAAGGAAATTGCAGCTACTTTTCCCTCGAACAAATCGCAGACAAATTGCTGCCAATCAACTGCTGCCTGCCGCATAATATCGCAATTATTGATTTTCCGGTTTTGGCATTCGAATACGAGACGCACGCGGCGTATGAGGGCGGCCGGGGTGTTCGAGACGCCAGTAAATCCATTTTAAATGTATTTCAATGCAGTCCTGGGTGCTACACTTTAAAACTGCGCAAAGTAACACATGAGAAACTAAACACTTGAGAACACTTTTCCGAAATGCTTCCCCGTTCCGTCTTTCAAATCGAATCGTATCGTATCGAGTCGAGTCGTATTGTTCCGTTTCGTTTCGTTGTTTTTTTTATGCTACACATTTTCTTATTTATTTGTGGCAGATGTTGTTGGTTGCTGTTGTTGTCGGAAGTAAGTTGAAAAACAAAATAACATGGCCCACATTAACCGCACAAAAATGAACTTAGGCTGGCTGACTGGCAGACAACCGACGATGTGGTGCGGTGCACCATGCCACTAGCCGCCACCAACACCGCCAGCGCCACACAGATACTAAAGTTTACAATAATTTAAGCAGAGTCTTCTTATAGCACAAACTCTCTCACACACACACACATATATTCACAAAGGTCCACAAAGCCACAGAGTATGTTCTACAATATATATAGTCCATATTTGTTCAGATTGTGATTAGGGCACAATTGTTCAATTGGAGAATTGTTTGGCGGTGTCTCGGCTTCGGTGTCGGTGGCGAGGAAGGTGCTGGATTAGGACACAACCACTCCAGTCGATATGCTACTATCAACTGAAAACAATTGATGATGAAGGATATTTTGTTTGCTACTACTATTACTGACTGCTGTTGGGCCACCAACAATGCCGACAACAACGACGTCGTCGACACCAACACCGACCACGACCACGACAAGGACGACGACGGCAACGACAGCGACACAGCAAACAGCCAACATAGATACTCCAGGATGAAACGAATAAACGAACGACGAACGAGCGAACGACCGAAGCTCAATGTATCGAACACATACACACCCAGCCAGACAGACAGGCAAACGCAACATGGACACACACCGACATCGAGGGCATTCATAGATACCTTCACACAGGGTTGCCAACTCTCAATGTTTTTCGACATTTTGACGATTTAATATCAACATTTTTTCTAAAGACTATTCCTCAAAAATTAGCAGTCTGAGTGCTCGTGCAATTAAGTTTATATTCACATAAAATAATCCAAATCTATATATGTATACTAGCTGAACCCCCGCCCGCTTCGCCAGGCAGACGGAAATTAAAATCAGGTTTTATATTGTTTTTTCTTGTGATCGGTAATGTGCCACTGTAATAAAGGTACTTATCTGAGATACTAAAAAATGGATATGTTCCATGGAGAAATGAAGGCAAAAAAGGAAGAATTGCCAAAAAGCAAATTGATTTTAGGTTGAGTGTAATTTTCCTCCTTTCCATTACCAAAACAAAACAAGTAAGGAAAGGCTAAAGTCGGGCGGGGCCGACTATATGATACACTCCACTTTCTATCGGAATACAATTCAATTCAGTAAAAAAGTGAAAACGGGAAGAATTTTAGTATGTTTCCTAATCACAGGCTAATATGGCCTGGTCAAAAATTTGTCAAATCGAAATGAATATTTGTATCGGGGCTATATCCAAACATGGAATGAAGTGACTAACTTTCACAATAAGTTCTTCCAATTCAAGTATAACGTGCTCAATGCTCAATTTGAAGAAATTCGGTGAAAATGCGCAGGTTCTGGGGAGGAAAAATTAAGCTGGGAGCGAAATTTGTATAGGAGCTATATATAAATCTGAACCTATCTGACTCATTTTCATCCTGGGTGTTTCTCGTAGAAATATAAGATATTTTGCCAAATTTGAAGAAAATGTGTTAAAAAATGTGGGTTCTGGAGCGGAAAAAGTCAAATCGGGAGCGAAATCTGTATGGGAGCTATATAAAAATCTGAACCCATCTGACCTTTTTTCACCATAGGTGTTCCTAGTTTAAATATAAGATGTTTTGCCAAATCTGATACAATAACTGGTGTCTATAGTGAAAAGAATCACATCGGGATTGAAATTCGTATGGGGGCTATATCTAAATATGAACCGATTTTCTTCAAATTAAATAGCCTTCGTCCTTGTCCCGAAAAACTTCGATGTGCAAAGTTTCGTTTGGTTCTGTCTACAATTGCGACCTGTATCGTGATTACAAGAATAGATGGACGGACATTGCTAAATCGATTCAAAAAATTATTCTAAGTCGATCGGTATAATTAACAATAGGTCTATCTCGCCTCCTTTTGGGTGTTACAAACAAATGCACAAATACTCTCGTGGAGTGTATAAAAAGTTCTACGTCATAGAACTGGCAATATTCAAAATTGGGTTTTAACTTCGTATGGGAGGTGCCACGCCCACTTTTCCAATACCGCCCATTTTTGACACAACCACGTACATTGATGCTAGATGCACTTACACAAAATTACAGCACTCTAGGTGTCATAGAACTGACAATATTCGATAATAGGTTTTAACTTCGTATGGAAGGTGCCACGCCCACTTTTCCAATACCGCCCCATTTTGGCACAACTATGCACATTGATGGTATATGCACTTACACAAAATTTCAGCACTCTAGGTGTCATAGAACTGACAATATTCAAAATATGGTTTTAACTTCGTATGGGAGTTGCCACACCCACTTTTCCAATACCGCCCATTTTTGGCACAACTACGCACATTGATGCTAGATGCACTTACACAAAATTTCAGCACTCTAGGTGCCCTAGAACTGAAAATATTCAAAATTGGGTTTTAACTTCGTATGGGTGCCACACCCACTTTTCCAATACCGCCCATTTTTGGCACAACTGCGTACATTGGCGCTAGATGCACTTACACAAAATTTCAGCACTCTATGTGCCATAGAACTGACAATATTCAATAATAGGTTTTAACTTCGTATAGGAGGTGCCACGCCCACTTTTCCAATACCGCCCATTTTTAGCACAACTGTGTAGCTAATAATTAATGAACTTCCACTCTAGCTGCAACAGTACTCCGAATATGCTAATTTATAAAAAAATAGTGAATGGCTGATCACTCCCCAGACCAAACAGCTGGAGATTTTTTTCGAAATTCCTACAGTTAAAGGAAAAAGAAGATAAAGTTATCGAAATTATCGTGTACACCAGTTAGCCTGACAGACGTACGGAAGGGAGTCGTGAACCATCATACTCTGTACAGCTTTGCCAATTCATTTTAATGGACGAATTATTAATAGTGAGATAAAACACAAGAAATTCTATGGTAGATGCGAAAATTGTCCGTGTACGAAGTTGGAGGCATTTGACATTTAATTGACTTAACACTGGTCTGAGTCCTGAAGAAACGGCTGAATCCACCCTACCAACCATAAAATTTGGCGGGTATGTTTTAATTAATTATTCAATTAAGTTTTAATTTATTAATATTTTTTAAATTCATAGTTTTAGTGAGAAATTCATACTTTAGAAAGCAACAAAATGGGATAAAAGGGTTACACCACCCAGACAGCCCCAAAAAAAAACAGACATAACAAGTAAGTAAGTTTCAGTCGGCTAAAACGACTTATATATACCTTCACTCACAGAGTAATTCCATCTGCTGACTAAATGATAGGAAAAGTTCTAATATTAAAGAACCAAATTTGTACCTCTTATTACCACGTATACAGGCGAATATCATGATTTCTGCTACAACCTCAAAATTTAATTCCATTTAGATCCTGATGCTACGAATATCGGAAGATCTCTTTATTATTCGCGTCACCGCAGTCAGAGAAGTGTACACACCGAATTTCATTATTAAAGCTGCAGCCGTTATGTTGTCACCATTTTTATCCCCATTTTCCGCCTAAAAGTACAAATTTCGACAAATCCTTTTTATTTCACATATTCACAGTCAGATGAAAGTACATACCGAATTTCATGATTTCAACTTCAGCGATTTTTATCGCCCTTTTCAAATCGTATCACTTAAAAGTACGAATTTGTATCTGCGCAATTAAAATGAAACTATTTTTAATGGAGTCCGTTTCTGCCATAATTCATAATTCACAATTCTTTTAAGATATCTGTGCCTCGAACCATTCTTTTTAATGAGTGGAATAAAAGCAATAAAGACGAAAGTGGCTTGAAAAGCCTAATTTTAAGCATTATTGGGAGGGATGTGGACGATCAGAAATTGAAATATATTATATTCACAAGGTTGGAAAGTGCAAATCGAATGGAAACTCGCTTTATGGAAAAATACTCTGATTGGATAGCATAAAATCAGGACTTGGCCTTCTTGATGTTAGACCATCGATTAGCAACAACAACATAGGCAGATTTAAAATTTCGCCATAGATGTTTCTATTTGAAATTTGTCCAAATATGCTAATTCTGGAGCGGAAATAATTAATTCGAAGGCGAAATTTGTATTCAAGCTATATATCTGAACCGATCTGGCCCTTTTTACCAAAGCTGTTTCTAGATGAAATATAAGTTGAAAATGTAAGTTGTTTTGTCAAATGTGAAGAAAGTCTGTTAAAATATGCGGCTTCCAAAGCGGAAAGAATCAAAAAGTGGTTCTACACTGAAAGAAAAATGCTTCATTACATCAATGCAACAGTTTCATTGATGTGTTTACATTGATGCAAAGAAATATTTCATACTTGTAAAGAAATGTTTCATTGCCGTAATGAAATATTTCATTAACAATATTTTTAATGATTTTGTGTGTCATTAATACAACGAAATGGTGTTCATTGATGTAATGAAATCTATTTTTGTATAAATCGAGGCAAATATGGATAATATTATGAGAATATTTGGCTGGATTATAATGTAGAGGATTAAGTTTGCTATTACAATACTTGTGTAGCCGATTATATTCAGTTTTGTTTACTTTTTCCGTCACAAACAAAATAATGAAACTCTTTCTTAACCCTAATGTAACATTTCATTAACTGAATGAACTGGTTTCATTATTGTGTTATAATTTTTTAGTGTGCGTATTTTTGGGTGGCTTACAAAAAGTAAGATATAATTCTCATTCATTTTATAGTTCACTTAGCTTAAGTATTTTGGTTTCTGCGACAAATAATTGCTGCAAATTATAAGTAGATGGTCCACAGCTAAATAAGCAATATTAAGGATATTTGTAGTATTAATTGTTTTTGATGCAGCAATGAAATATTTGCATTATATCAACGAATCAATGTCATTAAATCAATGAAACTATTTCATTACAACAACAACAAAAAATCATTAATGAATATTTCGTTAATGAAACGTGGCAATGTTTCATTGCATTAATGACTCTTTACATTAATCTAACACTAATGAAGCATTGTTCATTGATTTTTAATTTAATGAAACATTCTACGTTGTATTAATATAGCTCTACGTTGATCCAAAAACAATGACAGATTTCATTCATGCAATGTAAGATTTCATTGAGGGAATGAAGCATTTTCTTTCAGTGTAAGTCGATCGGTATAATAAACGATCTCGCTTCCTTTTGGGTGTTACAAATAAATGCACAAAGTCTTTATATAAAAAGATACTGTAAGTTAGGAAATAACTTAAGACGCTTAATATATTCTTTAAAGTATACAGGATTTTTTGAGAACACAAAAATCGAAAAAAGAAAAGTCCATCTTTCAGAGTAGGTATTTGTGAAATTTCAGTCAAATCGGACCACTTCCTTTCTACTATACAGCGGAGCGAATGAATAATATTGATTTCATATATATAACTTATACGCCATACTATCTGTCTGTATTTTGATGTAATAAATATTGTATGGGACACATATAAAAACCAGTTACACATTTCCAAACTACCCTAATTCTATTTTAACAACGAATTGTGCTTATAGCGTTTTTATGTTATATTGCAATTGGCAACACTTGCACCCACTTCGAACACCTACCTTACTCCAACAAACGGCGGAATACATAGTTACTAACAGTAACTATAGCAGAGCTGAGCTGAGCGAGTATTAATAAAACATTTGTTGCCCGAACTCTCTGCAACTTAACTGAGTTGTTATGCTTGTGCAGACAGGCAGCCGGAACGACAACGACACGAACATGACCGACTGCAGTCGACCGTTGTTCTTGTTGTTACCGTTGGCACTTTGACGATGACGATGACGACTTCAGCGTAGCTGGGACACGATGTTTAAATTAATGGCATTACAGGGATACCGGGATACAGGGATTCAAAGTGTGCGAATATTAAGTATCCGCCCTCATCACTGTAATGCTGGGCACGAAAAGCCCATTAATTGAATAGAGTTTTGAACTCATCACCGAAAATCCATGTTTTAGGATTTTCCGCACCACTGAGAGACAACCCAGGCATTAGCCTCCTACACCAGACACGGGGTGTCCTAATAAATGAAAACTCATGGTCCCTTCGTTTGTTTTTTGCTCGAATGGCAACGACGACAACAAAAGCTGCAAATCCATTGCATACATTATGTACGCAAAATCATCGACACCATTATCAGGCCAGTGGGCAGGCGGCCGGCCAACCAACAACCCACCCACCACCACCACCACCACATCGACGAAAAGTCATTGCAACCCATACAACAAAAACAACCCATTTACCCACATTGACACTAAATATGTTACTGGTGGAACTCCTTCCTCTCACTCCGACACACTGTTCACTGACTGTTCAAACCTACCGAATTGTGAAAAGTGCATCAATTTGTGGGTGCGTACGAATGTCCGCCCGCCCGTCTGCATGTCTGTCTTTCAAACATTATGCTTTCATTGTCCTTTATCCCGTTCTCAGCGCGGGCGTTCGCTTCCAACCATTAGTGCTATGCGAACTTGTCGTGGTTAAATGTTGCACTCATTTCATTCTCTCACACATGTTGCTGTCGCTTAACGGGGAGATGGTTGCGGCTGCTTTATTACATTTCAATATATGTGTTCAATTGTGCTGTTCGGGTTGTTCGCTAAGCCATCCGACAAGTTTGATATTGGATTCAATAAATTTGTCCCAGCAAACATTTTTATTAATAACCTGAAATTTTTATTATGAGAAACAAATAAATAAAACGACCGATTAGGAAAGTGATTCTAAATTAAACGACACAATAAACATCCTTTTGTGCGTTAAGGATATAATTCACGTTTGAGGAATTAGCGTAGGAGGGATATTCTTCTGGGGGTGGCTATAACCCCCCACAATTAGCTTTTTAAAAAGTCAAAAAAATATTTATAGCTGCAGGGCTGTTATTCTTTAAGACTTTAAGACAAAATGTTAAAATTTCACTCAAAATAAGAAAATAGTATAAATACTTTTCCACGAGAGTATTATATCTTTGTGTATTTGTTTGTAACACCCAAAAGGAAGCGAAATAGACCCATTGTTAATTATACCGATCAACTTAGAATAACTTCTTGAATCGATTTAGCAATGTCCGTCTGTCTGTCCATCTATTCTTGTAATCAAAGTTCAGGTCGCAATTGTAGCCAGATCGCAGATTTGCAGAATGAAGTTTTGCGGGATAAGGACGAACGCTATTTAATTTGAAGAAAATCGGTTCAGATTTAGATATAGCCCCCATACGAATTTCACTCTCGATTTGATTCTTTTCACTCTAAATACCACATATTTTAAAAGATTTTCTTCAAAATTGGGAAAGAATTTTATATTTCAACTAGAAACATCCATTGTGAAAATGGGTCAGATCGGTTCAGATTTGTATATAGCTCCCATACAAATTTCGCACTTAATTTGAGTTTTTCCGCTCTAGAAACCACATATTTTATCAGATCTTCTTCAAATCTTGCAAACTATCTTATATTTCAACTAGAAACATCCATGATGAAAATGAGTCAGATCGGTTCAGATTTATACAGATTTATCCCATACAAACTTCGTTCTCAATTTGAGTTTTTCGCTCTAGAAACCACATATTTGAACAGATTTTCTTCAAATTTGGAAAAATATCTTATATTTCCACTAGAAACACCCAGGGCGAAAATGAGTCAGATCGGTTCAGATTTATATATATATTTATCCAATACAAAATTCGCTACCGGCTTGAGCATAACACGTTATATTTGAACTGGAAACACCTATTATTAAAGTGGGTCACTTCATTTCATGTTTGGGTATAGCCCCGATACGAATATTCTTCTCGATTTGAGCAATTAGGTCAGGTCATATTAGCCCATGATTAGGAAACATACAAAAATTCTTCAAGTTTTCACTTTTTTACTGAATTGAAGTGTATTCGGATAGAAAGTGGAGTGTATCATATAGTCGGCCCCGCTCGACTTTAGCCTTTCCTTAGTGTTTTTGTTTTTAATTTCCGCCAACAGCAGTATCAATGTGATTATGAAAACAAATTTTTAAAAAATAATTTGTGCTACAAATTTGGGACAAAAATTTCAACACAAACTATTTTTTTGAGCATTTCTTTGAATACAAATATCTATATTGTAGTTTGCGACAATTAAAAAAATATTTTTTTTATTTTGAGCAAAAACTTAAATTTTTATTTACGTTTTGGTTATCGCAGTTTGTTATCCTGGCTTAAAGAAACAGTCCAAATTTAACATTGTACCACTGTTCTGCTCAGTACACTGATAACGGTATGAATATTACAGTTAAAGAAATCACTATCATTACCGAATGTTCCTACAACAATTTGAAGCATTAGAGATGTTTACACATGAATATGTTTAGTATTAATTTATTCAAACACAGTTTTATGTTTGACAATTAAATTTTTTATAAAATTTTGGTAAATAAACAACAATGCAAAAATATCTTGGCAGCGGCTGTAGCCCTAATTTGCGAAATTATAAAAAATGTTGGAACAACTTCGATTAAATTCAACCTTTTTTCACGTTCAGTTAGAAAACTCGTACTTTTTGTGTTGATTTAGCAGACTTTTTCCAAAACTGAAAAAAATAAGTACTTAAAAAATTAGATTTTTGTGTGACGCAGACAAATAGTACAAATTGTATTATAATAATTTAAAATTCTGGGAGCTAAAATTTTCTGGGGTGGGCTTAGCCCCCCTAGGACCACCCGTCCTACGCCAATGGTTTGAGGTTTTACAAAAACGTTATCAAATACAAAAATATTGCTGATTCCGAATATCCGTTTGGAAGTTACATTGGTTTTAATTTAGCACAGGAATATAGACTATTTGTGTGGGAGGTACCAGAAGGGGCGTGGCAATTTCGTCCATCTTCGAAATTAAACTAATTCTGGGAAAAATACACCAGCCACATAGACGGGCGGACGGACATGGCTCAAACAGCTTAAAAATCGTGAACGGTATTGGGAATGCTAATTACATGAATAAGCTGATTAAAAGTATTGAACGAAATGTGAAACCTTAATATCATCTGAGTAAGCTTTAAAAATTTCTTTCTACTGGGTGCTGTTCCTGGTATAACTTTTATGTGTATGTATGAGAAGCAAGAATAAGATGATTCATGAAATTTTTGAGTTCATCTCAATTTTCCTGTTTTGTTTTTTCATTTGGACAAAACGGATGACACGTGTGGATGAAATATGCAAATTTCAGTAATTCATTTGAAAAATCCTTTATTTTAGATTTGACAGCAAGGTATTGCAAGTTCCATGAACGAAAGAAAAAATTCTAGTACTTCAAAGATAGTTTAAGCAACAGTTCCAGGAGTTGTGGCATCAAAAGGCTAATGAATTTGCATTGAATGCATTGAAGTGGAAGGGAATAACCTGTTATTCAAATAAAATATGTCTTCTTAGAACAACGACAGCAATCGCTTATTGGAGATGAAAAGCAAATGTATTGTTGTTGTGTTCAGCTTCTTATAATAATTGCAAATCACCCAAGTAAATGTGAATTTATTGACTTCATTATAAATTAAGTAATATTTAATGAGTTAAAACAAGTAAGTAAGCTTCAGTCTGCTAAACCGACCGACCCACACTCTCAGAGAAATTTAATTATGTAGGGCAGGATAATTTGTATGGAAGGTACTAGGAGGTTCGTGTAACATGGTCCCAGCATCTACATTTATATCACAATTGTAAAACCATGATCAAACATCAAGTCATAGTGGATTACATGCACTAGTATAGAAGTTTTAAAGAATTTAATTTTATAGATAGAGACAATGGTGTGGGTGGTACAAGAAGGAACGTGGCTAAAGCGTAAATATTTTTATATCTTCCACCTCCAGGATGGGCGGTATATTCACTTTGTCATTCCATTTGTAACACCTTGAAATATTCAAGGGAAACCCCATAAAGTATATATATTCTGTATCCTGGTAAAATTCTAAGCCATGTCCGTCTGTCTGTCTGTTGAAAGCACGATAGAGGCCGAACGAAATGAGCTAGGAGGTTGAAATTTTCTCTAAATGTGTCTTATGGTTGCAGATCGGTTGGGATTGAAAGTGGGCGAAATCGGCCCAGAGGGAAATTTTTTTCCCTAACAAGGACTGAAAATACTCCTAATATTTAGATTATTTAAGCATTTTTTTTTTTGAAAATTTCTAATTTTTATACACTTGAAATTGGTTTCGTACCTTCCTCTAGTAACGTGTAATCACGAAAAAGTACAAAAAAGATTTAGCGGGTAACATCGGACAAAAGGGATAAAAATAGTACCAATGATACGACAACAGCTAGAAACATGAAATTCGGTGTGTACATCCCTATAATTACGTAGACACGTAAAATAGAGAAATTTGTACGTTTAAGGGATACAATTGGAAAATAGGGATAAAAATGGTACCAACCAAACCGCTGAAGTTAAAATCATGAAATTCGGTGTATGCATTTATCTGACAGTGTAGACGCGAAACATAAAGGATTTTTTCGAAATTTGTACTTTTAGGCGGAAAATGGGGTACTTTTATGGCCAACATTTCAAAAAATTGTAAAAAGTGGTACCAAGCAAACGGATATACCTAAAATCATGAAATTAGATGTGTCTTTGAAATTTGTACGTTTCTTATCAAAATGATACAGTCGCTCTGTTTGTTGCTGAATCACGAAATTTCAAATGGGAGAAATCGGCCCTCAGGGAAAATGTTGCTCTCTAATGACGACTGACAGTACACCTAATATTTAGAGTAGATTTTTGAAGATGGCTTTCTCATGTTCACTTTTTGAGTACAATTGCAGTATTATATGTATATAGTAGTAGACTATTAATATTATAATAATGAAGCAATGAAATTTATGTAAAACAGTGCGCATAAGTATACTTTATAGTTTGAAAAACTACAAACATTAAAAATATCACAATTTTCAAAATATGTTACTTCACTTCTTTGTAAAGTCGACAGCCTCTAATATACCGGAATTACTATGGAAAGCACTCCTTGGTGGAGGGCCGAACTTAACGCCTTTTTACTTGTTTAGATTTAAAGTGATTATAAAACCTTTTTCAAATATCACATTGCAAATGACTTTGACTATCCGCATGGATGTTATGTCGGTTTTATTGTAAACAAATTTTATGGCACTTTGTGTGGGAGGTACCAGAAGGGGTGTGGCAATATCGCCCATATTCCATGCGAATATAAATTTTGTAAAAGCATTGTAAAATATAACATATCACAGTCGGAATCATTTGTATAGAAGTTATAACAATTTAACGTAGATTAGTGTGATTTTTGTGGAAGGTACTGGAAGGGGCGTGCCAAAACCCGCCATATTTTGCACACTTAAAGTGATTATAAAAACATTATCATATACCAAAATGTAGCTGATTCCGAATATCCGTGTGATAGTTGCAATGGTTTTAATTTAGCGTAGGAATATGGGTCATTTGTGTGGTATGTAGCAGCAGGCTCAAACTCCTTAAAAAGTCGTGAAACGGATTGGGTCCAACATACTTAGGGTCTTAAGTCGCTCCTTCAATGCGTTAAACTTTTTTCTGACCCAAATGATAGATATGCCCTCCTACTCGGTAGAGTGAGGGTATAGTGATGAGTAATTCCAAGTAATGTCGACCCATTTAGCATCATGACCACCAAATAATATGAATTTTAAGGCAAGTTTTTGTATTTGACTACTACGCTAGACACTCAAATCATTCATAATGCCCCAGCAAAGCGTCGTCTTCGAGTTCCATTTGAATACAGGTGTATAGGATTTTCAAGGTATTGCAGAACTGGGATATTGCCCTGACTCAAGACCATTTTGCATCTATATTTTACAGAAAGTAAACTTATTTACAACTGGTAGAAAATGTATAGGCAAAAGCGTAAAAATCGTAGTCGGGTCTTATGTTTTTATGAAAATCGTTCGGACTCTAGAGTCCATTAAAAAATCTCTGAACGATATTTTAAGGTGTGCAAACGGAATAACATTCTTAGTATCTCCAACCTATGGACTGTAAAACATTATTATATATATTAGGCGGTACTGCGGTCACCACCAAGAAATGAAAATTTAATTGTTTAATGATTGTGAGCTCGACGCTCCTGGAAACACCTCTAAAATATTTTTTTGTGTAATTATACCCCACACCACTTTGTGGAATACCCTTAAGTTGCCCTACAGGATTTGCAGGATCATGTTGTATTTGAACTAGAAACTGCTAAACTGTGAAAGTGGACTACATGTTAACACCAAAAATGATGATGATAGAATTAACTGGAGTTGTTTACCCGGAAATAATATTTAGTCATTTATTTACCATTAGAGCAAATATTGTTGTTATCATTTAGTTCTGTTATAAACACTGTAGAACACAAACACCTTAGTTAAAAACATATTCAATAGCATTAATCGAAAAACATTTCTTCATGTTTCACAATTTTTGTAAAATAGATTATTCTAATTCTGACATCAGAGAAAAGAAGTTCTACTTTTTATTATTTTATTAAAAGGAACGAATAAAATATTAACTGGCGCCCATCGTGAATATCCAGCACCTCAATAAGCTGCACGGATAAATCCAACCTACACGGCACCTCAATAAGCTGCACGGATAAATCCAACCTACACGGCATCTCAATTAGCTGCACGGATACATCCAACCTACACGGCATCTCAATTAGCTGCACGGATAAATCCAACCTACACGGCACCTCAATTAGCTGCACGGATAAATCCTACTTACACGAGTAATACTGACGCGGAGTTCCAGCACCTCACTTAGATGCGCAGAGAATTCTAACGTCGAAGATCCAACACCTCGGTAAGCTGCAAGCACGCACCAGATACTGTAATCAACCGGTTACTAGACGAACTCCTGTGAACTTGCTGACGCCCAAGTATAAAGAGAAAGGGATTTGGTCGGAGTTCTGAGCCGTTATACTGGAGTTAGTTGTAAGTTAGAGTAAGTAATACTTAAGAAACTATTACCATAAAAATACACAAAACGAAGTTAAGAATTAGTTATTGTTTTATAAAAAAGTGAATTCATTAGCGATCGGTCCACACAAAATAATTAAATAATTCAAAAGACTGCTTTATTTTAATGGCAAATCCAAGTAACATTATAAGACCACCAATTCTTCAAGTTCCCCCTCCGGGAGAACAAATCATTAATCAAAACGGACTGGCCTCTAATATGGAAGAAACAATAGCTCGAATTTGCGCTCAACAATGTCAAATCGCACTTAGACAGTTCATGAGACCAAGCTCAGACATAGCTGGGGTTGACCAGGTGATTGAGGAAAGATTTCGTAATAACCTAAACGATTTGGACAAAGTTCCTGACGTGGTAAGGAGCTTGAGAGATTTTTCGGGATATTCTTCAGAGTTTAGTTCATGGAAAAAGAGTGTGGACAGAATATTAAAGTTATATGACTCAATTAGGGGAACTCCAAAATATTTTGCAATTCTAAGCACGATTAGAAATAAGGTTGTTGGAAACGCAGATGCTGCGCTAGAGTCGTACAACACTCCCCTTAATTGGGAGAGCATTTCTAAGTGTCTAACTCTGCATTACGCTGACAAAAGGGACTTAACTACATTAGAATACCAGATGACAAAATTAGTACAAGGAAATAATAGGGTCCAAGACTTTTACCAAGAGGTGTATGCTCATCTATCTCTTATTATGAACAAATTGTCATGTATGGACATAAGCAGGGAATCTCTTGACATCCTGTCACAAACATACAGAGACAAGGCTCTCGACACATTCATTAGAGGTCTCAAAGGTCAAATGTCACTACACCTTGGCATGAAGGAGATAACAGATCTTCCACTTCAATTGTGTCTCAAGATGGAAAATCAGTTTGCAAGGGCTCAATTTGCCAACGACCATAACCAAGCTGGTAGAAACAGCAAACTAAACTTTCAATCATACCCATCATTTCCTCCAAAACCTCAATATCAAAGACAATATCAGACTCCTTTTTACCCACAATTGGCACATTTGCCACAACCTTCTGCAAATATGCAACACTATGGTATGGATACGCCAAGGTATCAGCAAAATACTGTTCCTCATTATCAAAGCCGAAATCAACAATATCAACCACCTAGACCTATTGCACCAAAACCACAACCTAGACCCGAACCGATGGAAATAGACACATCTATGCGGACACGAGCTATAAACTATATGAATCGTCCGACGCAGGATAAAGGATATTTCGGAAAAAGACCTACAGACCAATCAGATCAACTGCGAAAACCTGATAAATTTCAAAGAAATTACCATTTGGAAACAGAAGACGGACAGATTCAAACTCCGCAGGAGTACGAATCAACATTAAACGACTACGAAAATGAGGAAAAACTACCTCCACTGGACGATTATGTCCATGACCAATACGATGCTCTTGAAAAAGGCAATCAACTAGAAACACAAGATTTTGTAGATATCCATTTTTTAGATTAATGTATTCGTCTCTACCTTATTTCGAATGTAGGACGAAATCTGGAAAAGGCGTCAAAATTCTAATAGATACAGGGTCAAATAAGAATTATATTAAACCCACACTTGTAAACAAACCTTTGCAAAACGAAAACTCATTTTTCGCGAACTCAGTTGGGGGTAAAACACCAATTACACAGCACACATTAATTAATCTTTTTTATGAATCATGTGAACCACTAAAATTTTTTTTATTGCCAACTCTAAAATCATTTGATGGCATACTAGGTAATGATAGTTTGAAGAGATTAGATGCAGTTATTTATACATCAACAGATTACATTAATGGACAATCCCGGAATCTCAGCGGCACATACGTTTTGCAATTTCATACAATTTTTGAAGCAATGACTATTCAACCCTTACCAGCAATATTGCAGCAAAAGCTCAATATAGAGGAAACATTGTCTCTCTAAATAATTAAAGAACTTCACGCAAACACCATTGAAGCCATCGACTTATTAAGGGGAAAAATAAATGGAGTATTTTCAGTAACAATTGTGCTACTCATTAAATCTGAAATTCGAAGATTCTCACATGTTCCATACTTTTGACCTATCGAGGACGTTCGGTAATAAGAGGGGAGGTGTTAACACCAAAAATGATGATGATAGAATTAACTGGAGTTGTTTACCCGGAAATAATATTTAGTCATTTATTTACCATTAGAGCAAATATTGTTGTTATCATTTAGTTCTGTTATAAACACTGTAGAACACAAACACCTTAGTTAAAAACATATTCAATAGCATTAATCGAAAAACATTTCTTCATGTTTCACAATTTTTGTAAAATAGATTATTCTAATTCTGACATCAGAGAAAAGAAGTTCTACTTTTTATTATTTTATTAAAAGGAACGAATAAAATATTAACTTACATGGGTCCAGCCCCATAATAATGTGCCTCCGATTAAAACTACAACTGTTCTAAAATGCACATTTCACATCGGATCTGGACCATGTTGTGTTTCAACTAGAAATACCTACAATGAAAGTCATGTTTTGGTATAGCCCCTATATACATTAGGATGGTTCACGAAAATAACTTCCAACTGCATTTTTTCATGTTGCATTTTTGTCCAAAATCTTTTCTGAATAAATAGACCCTTGGAAGCACTTTTCTTAGAATAACTCATTGGTCGTATTACCGGGCGTTTAGATTGGTTTTTCAAGGTGACAGCTAAAAACTCATATTTCTTGGAAACATTTTGTAAGAGGTGTTATGAGAAATAAATAGAAGGAATCAATACCTTTTGAAAGAAGCCTAAATGATGGATATAGGACGCAAAATGACGTCACTGACTCCATTTTTGTGAAATAATTTAATGCACGAGATGATTTTTCAGAATTCAAAATCTTTTCACAAAAATGAGCGCTGCGGCGTCATTTTCATCATTTAGGCATCATTCGAAAGGTATTGAGTTTTTATAAAATACTAGCACCAAACAGGAAAAACTGTACAGTTGTCACTATGAAAAAACATAAAAAATTACTATAAAGTTTCAATAATTCGACCAATTCTACTCTAAGACAAGAATCAAAAATTATATTTAAAGTGTCTTCGACAAAAATGCAGCACAAAAAATGACACGAGAAAAACATGATTCTTAGCGGTATTTTCAGGAGCGTTTAGCTCACAGACGGCTTGATCTAAGAACGACATATTTTGCAAATTATCGTTAAACAATCCAAACTTCATTTTCGTGGAGTGACTGGAAATTGTTTTTCCATTTGTATGTACCGTGAACCAGCCTAATACTCACGATTCCCTGTATTGAAGTAGACCCCTCCCAACACTTAAAGGAAATTGGATCATTGTGCAAAGGTATACCCCCGCTCATATGTTTCTTCCGATTTGTTTACAAGGCACCTCAAATTTAACTTAGATCACATTTGTGTTTGGTTGAAAAGTCGCTGCGAAGCCACCTGAAGAAGGCTTTCACAGGCCACAAATCATGATAGTGGTAGTGTGCAGTCGAGTCATAAATGCCACCATTTGTAAATAAATTGTGCATTCTATAAAATATAGATGCAAAATCGTCTTGAGCCAGGGCAATGGGGTCACAGAGGTAAGGTGTCCGCTTTGCACCCAGAAGGTCTCCTTGCTCGTTATTTTGTTTTTTTTATATTTTATAAATAAACAATGTTTAATTTTGTATAATTTTAACAATTTAAAAATTTTTTCTTAGAAAAACACAAATTAATTGATTTATTAATGTACTTCACATATTTTATTTTTTTATAATTATTAATACTAAATAATATCAGTAAATAAATTAATTTATTTAATGCTGATTTAATTTAATATTAATTTGCTTTATATATTAATTCATACTAAATCAATATTTTTTTAAGTTTTAATTAATGGTGTCTTTTGAATTAGTTATGGCGAGTTTTGAATTTGAAATGACGAGTTTTGAATTACAAATGACGAGTTTTGAATTTCAAATGACGAGTTTTGTATTTCATATGACGACTTTTGAATATCAAATGGTGTCTTTTGAATTACAAATGACCAGTTTTGAATTTCAAATGATGAGTTTTGAATTTCAAATGATATTTTTTGAATTTCAATTGATATTTTTGGAATTTCAAATGGAATTTTTGAATTTCAATTGATATTTTTGAATTTCAAATGGTGTCTTTTGAATTACACTTGAAAATGGTGTAGATAATAGTCTAAATTATTTAGTCCAGAAGCAGTTTTTTCAACTTTTCAACGACTATCAAATTCTCCTTCAAAGTATTATTTTTTTCTTTTCTTATCAAGATCATTTATATTTTGACAAGGATTTTCATTTCGGAGATTTTTTATGTCAAACACAGAATAATTCATCTTGTATCTGACGTTAACGCAAATATCCCGATCATATGGTTTTGCCAATATGAACCCATCTTGGCCTACCATGAATAAATTTTAAATTGAGTTCATCTCCACACACGCACACACAATTTTTCTTTAACATACCCAATATAAGGGAAATCTGTAGAAATACTGGAAGGAGAAAAAACTAATTTTCTCTTATACCTCCACCGATAGATAGTCTGTCTCTATGAAACTGCAACACGAAAGTACCCCTGCAACATGTTTCATTCGAACTGCAACTTATATACCTTTTCCCAATACTAACTAACAGTCTGCCAAGTATATAGGTTGGCTCACATACACATAAGCATATGTAGGTGTTGGTGTGGTGCAACCAAAAGTCCATATCGAGGACCTAGACCTACACCACTAAACACATGGAACATGAGGAATTTGTGAATGCCATGCCACGCCAGACACCAACGAGTTGGTGGCACACAATGCTTGCGGTGGCCGTCTAATATGTATGAGGCGTGTGCGTATGTGTGGGCGACACGTGACGCTGCGAACGAGCAACTAAAAATATTGGCAGATGGAAAACTCGTATAAATAAAATGAAAGTTGTCTTTTATTTGTCTCAAATGTGAATGGTGCTCGAAATAAAAGAGTTGGAGATAGCTCGTCATGTCTGCACACGGATATGTAGACAAAAGCATGTTATTTTATAGTCATCGATTTGAAGGTGTAAGGTAAAATAGAGGGGGAGGCAGAAAACTCAAAGTTAAACGTACATGATAAGACTTGATACTTGCAGCAATTAGTGAATAAATAGTTTTTTGATTTGAATTCGAAGAGAGGGCATTTTCGGAATGTGAACTTAGCTAAAAGGGCAACTGAGTAAGATCCTAAATTATTATATTTAATTATTATATTTAACGGAATTATATTTAACGTAGGGCAGGATAATTTGTGTTCCACATTTATAAAACAATTGTAACAAGTAAGAAGGCGTTAAGTTCGGCCGGGCCGAATCTTATATACCCTCCACCACGGAGTGCATTCCACAGTATTACCAGCAGATTAAACGATGTCGCCTTTACATAGAAGCACAGTACCATATTGTGTGTGAAAATTGTGATATTTTTATGCACATTTACTATAATTGTTTACTATTTCAAACTATAATGTATACTTATGCGCACTGTTTAAAAAAAATAAAATGCTGAAATTGTGAAAGTGAACGTGCCTAAATATTAGGCGGTTGTCAGTCGCCATTAGAAAGAAGCATTTTCAGATACAGACAAAGTGATAAGAAAAGTATAAATTTTAAAGATATCCCCATTCGCCCATTCTCCGCCCAAATGTACAAATTTCGAAAAAAACCCTTTTTCGAGTCTTCATAGTCAGGATGTATACACCGAATTTCATGATTTCAACTTCAGCGGTTTGGTATGTCCCATTTTTATCCCTCTTTTTAATTATATCCCTTAAAAGTACGAATTTCGAAAAATCCCTCTATTTTACGTGTCTATGCAATTAGAGGGATGTACACACCGAATTTCACGATTCTAGCTGTTGTCGTATCATTGGTACCATATTTTATCCCTTTTTGTCCCATTTCGCCCGCTACAACTTTTATTTTCTTTGTGGTGCTTCCAAGCTACAACAGGAATGTCCGCAACAAATTTTAACTGTATGAAAATAAGAAATTTAATTAATAAGCCAAGGCTACCATTATTTGTATACTATATATATATATAATGGATATAATACTTCACTTCATAAAGTAAATATAAGGGAGCAATCATAAATACACTAAATATTGGGGGATAGAGAGTGTATTTTCAGCTACAGTCGTTTGGTTGGTTGTATTTCCATCCTATTTTAATTTCAAAAGTATAAATTTTGAAAATACCTCTAAGACAACTTCATGATTCTACCATTTTTTGTCGTAAAAGCAACAAAATAAAGTACGAATTTGGAAAAAATATTTTACGTGGCTATGCAGTCAGAGGAATGTATACACCGAATTCCATGATTCTATCAGCGGCCATTTTGTTGGTACCATTTTTATCCCCTTTTTCAAATTTTGCCCCCTCAAGAGTATGAATATCTAAAATCTCTTTATTTTACGTATCTACACAATTAGAGGGATGTACACACTGAATTTTATCATTCTAGCTGCATTCGTTTAGTTGGTACTATTTTTATCCCCTGTAGCCATTGTATCCCTTGAAAGTACAAATTTGAAAAAAAAACGTTTTATTTTTCGTGTCGACGTAGTCAGAGGAATGTATACTACGAATTTCATGATTCCAGCTGCTGTCATTTGGTAGGTACTATTTTTATCCCCTTTTTCCATTTGAACCCCAAAAAGTACGAATTTTGGAAAGTTCTTTTATTTTACGTATCTACGCAATCAGAGGAATGTATATATCGAATTTCATTATTCTAGGTGCAGCCGTTAGGTTGGTACTATTTTTATCCCTCTATCCCCATTTAACCCCTTAAAAGTACGAATTTAGAAAAAATACTCTACTCTATTAGAGGAATGTACACGCCAAATATCGTGTTTCTATCTGTTGTCGTTTGATAGGTATCCCTTTTATCCCTTTTTGTCCCATTTCGACCCCTACAAATAAAAATCACTCTATGGTGCCCTTTTATACTATAAAGGGAATGCTCATTGCAAATATCTACTAAATACAAGCTAATATGTTCAAAAACAGGCTGAAATACTCTAAATATTAGGGGTATTTTCAGTCCTTGTGAGGGTAAAATTTTTCCCTCTGGGCCGATTTCGTCCACTTTCAATCCCAACCGATCTACAACCATAGGACACATTTAGGAAAAATTTGAACCTCCTAGCTCATTTCGTTCGGCCGCTATCGTGCTTTCAACAGACAGACAGACAGACGGACAGACGGACATGGCTATATCGTCTTAGAATTTTACCACGACCCAGAATATATATACTTTATGGGGTCTCCGATGAATATTTCAAGGTGTTACAAACGGAATGACAAAGTGAATATACCCCCATCCTGGAGGTGGAGGGTATAAAAACATGGTCAAATATCAAGTCATAGTGGATCCCATGCACCAGTATAGAAGTTATGAAGGATTTAATATTACCTAGGATAGAGACAATTGTGTGAGAGGTAAAAGAAGGGGCGTGTCTAAAGCAAAAATATTTATAAGGTTTAAAGTGATTATAAAAACATTTTTATGTATCAAATTGCAAATGATTTTGACTATCCGTATGGATGTTATGTCAGTTTCGGTGTGACCGAAGTTTATGCCACTTTGTGTGGGAGCTACCAGAAGGGGTGGGGCAATATCGCCCATATTCCACACGAATGTAAACACTATACGTACGTAAAATTAAACCTAATATAACTTCTATATTTTCCTCGCAAATTGACATAAGCTTTAGTCAAAATAAAACTGATATAACTTCCATACGTATGGTTGAAATTAGTTGCAATTCGAGGTTTTAAAATGTTTTTATAATCATATTAAACCTACAAAATATGTATGCTTATCCAAGTGAAAATTAAAACCATAACTTCTATACCGGTGCGTTACTTGAAATCTGAACTTATAAATGGAACAAACATTTTGCATCTATCTTTTATTTTGCCGGGTATAATGAATATAATAATCACACATAACTCTTTCTGTGCCTCTTGTGCCCTTAAACATACAAATTTCGAAAAATTAATTTATGTACCCGGAGAAATGTACACACCGAATTTCATTCCATATTCTAGCTGAAAACTTTGGTTGGTACTATCTGTATCCCAAATCCCCAATTTTGGTTGGTACCTTTTGCACCACTTTTGATCCGCTTCCCCCTTTGAAGTATACATTTGATACAATGCAATTGTATTGCGTGTTGTTGGTACCATAGGAATATAAAAAGGTACGAATTTCGAAAAATATATTAATTTTGTGTTTCTATGCATGTACAAACCGAATTTCATGATTAGTACCGCTGTTATCCGTTTTTACCCAATTCCACAAGTACAAAAGTACGAATTTCGAAAAATTCCTTCAATTTGCATTTTCAGGGATGTACACGCCGAATTTCATGATTCCAGCTCCGTCTGTTTGATTGGTACCATTTTGTTTCCCTTTCTTCCCAATTTCACTCACAAAAAGTACGAATTTTGAAAAATATTTTCTTAGTCGCATTCGTGCTGTAAAAGTAATGTCAGTTCCGAATTTCATGATTCTAGGCCCAGTTGCTTGGTCTGGGTTGTGGTACAATTTGTATCCCATTTAATCCCTTAAAATTACAAATTTTGAAAAATGCCTTCTTATCAGTGATGTGCGCTGCAAAACGAATATACATACCGAATTTCATTATTGTAGCGTCATCCGTGTTGTTGGTACCTTTTTATTCCCTGTTCCGCGTTTACCTATTAAAAGTACGAATGTAAAAAAATTGGGTCATTTTGCGTTTCTAAGGATTTTGAGGTATGTACACAACGAATTTTATTATTCCAGCTCCATCCGTTTGATTGGTACCATTTTTATCCCTTTTTACCCGATTTCACCCACAAAAAGTACGAATTTAAAAATATTTTCTTGGTCGCATTCGTGCTATAAAAGTAATGCCCGTTCCAAATTTCAAGATTCGAGGCCCTGCCGTTTGGACAGGGTGGTGGTACAATTTGTATCCCATTTAATCCCTTAAATGTACAAATTTCGAAAAGTGCTTTCTTATTAGTGATCTGCGCTGTAAAACGAATATACATACCGAATTTCATTATTGTAGCGTCATCCGTATCGTTGGTACCTTTTTTATCCATTTTCCCTTTAAAAGTACAAATTTCGAAAAAATCCTTTATTTTGCGATTCTAAACATTTTGAGGGATGTACACACCGAATTTTATGGTTTCAGCTCCATCCATTTTATTGGTACTATTTTTGTCCCTTTTTACCCGATTTCACACCCAAAAAGTACGAATTTTGAAAAATATTTTCTTGCGCGCGTTGAAGCTATAAGAGGAATTTTTTTTACCAAATTTCAAGATTCTAGTGCCAGCCGTTTGGTCATTGCGTTGTAAAAATTTGTGTCCCTCTTTAACCCATTTTACCCCTTAAAAGTACGAATTTCGAAAAATCCCGTCTTATCACACCTCTACACTGTAAGAGAAATGTACACACCAAATTTCATGATTCTAGCTCTAGCCGTTTGGTCTGGGGAGTGATCAGTCAGTCACTCAATCACGCAACTCTTTTATATATATAGATTAAAGTTCCCCAACTCTGGCCTCTTCTTGCAACATATCGGTGTATAAAACTATGTTTTCTTTACATCTGAGGCATAGGGTATGTTCAGCAACTTTGTAGATAATGATATGGCGAATATATTTTTTAGAACATATTAACCCTCTAACTACCCCTCATAACGGCATTTTTTGGCTTTATTTTAACAAATTGTAAAATACACCCCGAAAAGGGGAAGGGCAGGGATGAAATGTTCTACAAAAATGTTGGCCATAAAATTTTACTAAATATGTCAGAACACACCAAAACCCAAAACTTAACACCAACGCCAAAAATCAATCAAATTCAAGATTGCCCATTAAGGCTTAGTTTTGTTATTGTTCAGTAGGCGTGGGATAGTGTACGACTTTTGGATTTTGATATGCTAGAACACCATATTTTGTGAGGTTCGGAAATAAAATTCATAAGCCAAAAAATGGGGGTGGTGGGGTGAGTGTAAGTGGGCACTCATCGGGGTCAAAGGTAAGTGGTAAAAATACAGGAAAAGTCGCAAAACTGCCTCGGCGTCGCCCCCAGAGGGGTTAAATGTAAGACCGACCCCCATTAATTTTCCCTCCCCAACATTTATTTCGAACACACATACGAACACACGTCTATCGTAACTCGTTAAGGGGGCTCCCATACAAAAAACATTTTTTTATAAAATTTTGGAGTCAAATGTAAGACCCACCCCTAATATTAATTCAGCCCCAATTTTTTTTCAGAACGCATATACCCTCCATCTGCAACCCTTAAGGCTGCCCCCATACATTTGAGTATTTTTTTGTATTTTGTTATGAAAGAAAGGCCAGCAGTAGACCCTAGAGGGGAGAAGTGTAAGACTGACCCCAATTAATTTTGCCTCATCAACATTGTCCCTAAACATACCTCCACTTCTCCCCACTAGGGTCTACTGCGGGACAGTTTCGAGTCTTTCTTTCTTTTGGATTCCATATATGATTGAAAACCTACGCGTTAGGGACCAAATTCAAATTAAAATTCCTTATTTGATCTTTAAAGAAAAATGTAAAAATGAAATGTATGACAAAGTCGTCCCTCACCTACGCCATCACAACGAATACTTCACAACACAAATACGTTTCATTTGTAAAACTTTTAATTCTCACCTCCGTGCCAGGTAACTTTGTTTTGTCCTGAAATATACACAAACACAAACGTTCACATTCACTAGTCATACTCTAGCCATGGATTTCTCAACTTTTAACCAAATAAATATTCACAATTACGAATATGTTTACATGTAACATGAACGTGTATTATGATATGAAATTATGTTGCTGTTTTACATTTTTATTAACGTTACTGAAGTACACTGAAAGAATTATCTCCGTAATAATTAAGGAGTGAAAAATTCATTAAAAAATCGAAATAACCTTTAATTAAAATGCATGATATATGTTCAGAAAACACATGCCAATGTTTGTTGAAACATTTGAAACCTAAAACTTTTCTTTCAAAAGATTTGTGTCGGTAAACTTTTGATAAAAGTTGATTGTAGCTATGAAATTTTTCTCAAAAATAGGAAACTGTTTATCGAATTGATGAAAGTTTTAATCGTTTTTATAATGAACCGTCTGAATGCTTTTCATAGCTGGTTCCCGGCAATTTGTTCGATTTGATATTTTTCCGTTCGATTTTTAATTTTTTTTAAAATATTTTTATATTTCACGAGGCTATCAAGTGGAATGATAAATAAAATAAACAGAAATTAAGAACGCGTGTTTTTAATTTATTTATTTAATTTAATTTTGCATTTCGATGGGATTTTTGGAAATTGGAAGATAAATAAGGCGATTTCGTTTTACACATTCGATCTAAAGGTTTCTTTAGGGGTTTAGGGGTATATTTATGTGAATGTCAAATATGTGGGTCCACGTATACCCCCCATAGTTGATATCAAAGAACCAAGTATAAATGATTTAGCCTTTCCTTTCTTGTCTTTGTATACTGAGCTCTACCGAAATATCCACTTTTTGCCAAAAAAAAAAATAGAAAACATTTGATCAACATTTGTGGTAATGTGAATTTAATTCAAATATTACTATTTTGTGAAGGGTAAAAAACAAAATATGTCTGTCAAAATAATGAAAATTATAGTCTACGTCTGTTGTGTGATAATTTAAACCTCCAGATTATGTCATGTATGTGACAGCAGGGTATTTTTTAAATCATATTAAAATACTAACGTCATAAAATTATCATTGTAATAAAGAATAAAGTCATTTGTTTATAAATACCTCACAAGATGGTGGTTAACCATACTCTCCATAACCGCACACATCCGTGTCTGCGGGACGATTATATGGGTTCCTAATAATGCTTCGTCCTTGGTTAAATACAAAGTATCTTCATCTATCCAGAAAATAGAAAACTAACAAATATTGTATAGAAATTGCGATAATCGAGACCATAAGATGCGCTTATAAACCCTCCAATGCTAATATTTAATTGGTGGCAAAGTGGTGGTGGAGCGAGCAGTTAAGATAATAGGCGGTTGCGATCATCGAGCTCGCACTGTACTTTAAGTTGGCTTCAAAATTTCCCGACTAAAATTAATCGCTAGTTTGTTTTATGTGTTGCCTTAAAAAAAGTTGGCTTTATAAGATATCCATTCACAAACTAGACATGTTTATTAGGATTGTTCAAAACAGATTGTTCGTGATGGCCTGATGAGATTGACAACACAGGTTAATGCTGTTGAAATGTATTTATTTCTTTATCGCCAAATTTGGCTCAACCTAGTGTTTTTATTCCATAAAATAACATGGATTTCCATTAAATTCAGTTTAATAATTTCATAAAATTAGTACATACTTTTTGGTATCAAACCATCAACATATTTCGTTAAAGAAAATGTATGCATGTTGCATGGGTAAACAACTATTGTAAAAAGAAGAAAGTAATTCTATGTAACTTTACTTATTACAGAATTTAGTAGAATGAATAGAAAGTATAAAAGAATAGAAAAATTATCGATAACTCTATTTGAGCATTAGATTTATACGTATATCCTTGAAGAGTTGTATTTGGGAACGATTAAAAACAGTGGCGGTAACAAGGATTTTAGCGATATGACTTTTACATTTTAGGGCTCGTTGCAAAGGCACTCATCGGTAATATTCAAACAAAATTGTAAGATTTTTTTCCTACGTCAAACGAACAATGTTTTTGTACGGCTTGACATGGAAATAGTCATTTTAATTATACCCTCCACCTACAGGATGGGGGTATACTAACTTTGTCATTTGTAACACCTTGAAATTTCAACCTGAGACCCTATAAAGTATAACTATTCTTGATCGTCATAAAATTCTAAGACGATCTAGCCATGTCCGTCCGTCCGTCTGTTGAAAGCACGCTAAACGAAAGGAGCTAGGACGTCCAAATTTTCCATAAATGTGTCTTATAGTCGTAGATGGGTTGGGATTGAATTGGGACGAAATCGGCCAAAATTTTTTCCCTCACAAGGACTAAAAATACAAAACAATATGTCTGCTTGTACATAATTGATATTGGGCATGTGCATTCCCCCCATAACAAAAATGTGCACCATAAAGTGATTTTTATTCGTAGGGGGTGAAATGGGGCAAAAAGGGATAAAATTGGTACGACAACGGCTAGAAACACAAAATTCGGTGTGTGGCCTTCATAGCTTAGTGGAAGTGTGCGCGTCTTGCAATCTGAAGGTGCTGGGTTCGATTCCCGGCCGGCGCACTGGCAAAAATTCAACATCAACAAATTTTCACTTTTCATCATAAAATAAGAGTTTCTGCAGCCAATTTTCTCATCCGAACACACTTTCACATACAACTTGTCATTTCGATTCTTCCAAGGTCCAGGGAAGAAACTAATAGCCATTAGCGATACATAGCATGGCTGTTAACATAAAAATGCAGCGCCCCTAGTAGAGGATAGTGGTACAACTCGATTAACATCCAATTCCCTTAACATTAACATCAACCTTGAAGAAGATGCAAATAACAGCCGGACAACATGAGAACGATGATAAAGAAAGATTCCCGCGATAATCGGATACATGCCGCAACGAAGTCTAGTACAATTCAGACCTAAGGATTATCACCTCAGCTTCCTCTAAAGCTGTTACAACAACAACAACAAAATTCGGTGTGTACATTCTTCTAATTGAGTAGATACATAATATAAAAGTATTTTTTCCAAATTCGTACTTTTAAGGGGTAAAATGGGAAAAGAGGGATAAAATGGTACCGACCAAAAGGCTGCACCTAGAGTAATGAAATTCGGTGTATACATTCCTCTGATTGCGTAGACACGTAAAATAAACAGATTTTCCGAAAATCGTACTTTTTGGGGTTAAAATGGAAAAAGGGGATACAAATAGTACCAACCAAATAACCGCAGTTAGAGCCATGAATTACATTCATTCATACATACATTCCTCTGACTGCGTATACACCAAAAAAAGTTTTTTTTTTAATTCGTACTTTCAAGGGATAAAAATAGTACCAACTAAATGAATACAGCTAGAAAATGAAATTCGGTCTAATTGCGCAGATACGTAAAATAACGAGATTTTAGAAAGTCTAACTCTTACCAACCAAATGACCGCAGCTAAAATCATGAAATTCGGTGTACACATTCCTCTGAATGCATAAAACGCTTTTTCCAAATTCGTTCTTTTATACTTTTACGGCAAAAATAGGTTGACTCATGAAGTTAGGTTATATTACCCTGTGTACGTCAGATAATGGATTTTTAAAATTTGCACTTTTGGAATTAAAATAGGATGGAAATACATCCAACTGTAGCACCCACTATCTACCATTTTTTATGGTATTTAAGCTTTTTTGCAGATTTCTGTTTTATAAATATTTACATTTTGAATTGACTTGAAATGTAAATTCCTCTCACCACACAGTAGCGGAATATAAATGCATTTTGTACTTTTAAGGGTTGCGCGGGATAAAAATTGTACCAACTAATGTATTGCAGCTAGAATCTTGAAATTTGATATGTAAGTTCTTCTGCCATGTAGAAGCGCTGTAAAATTGGATCTTTCGAAATTTTGTACTTATAAGAGGTGAGCGGCACAAAAACGGAAGAAAATGGTACCAACTAAAGTATTGCAGCTAGAATCTTTAAATTTGATATGTAAGTTCTTCTGACCATGTAGAAGCGCAGTAAAATTTAATTTTTCGAAATTTGTACTTATAAGAGGTGAGCAGGACAAAAAGGGATAAAAATAGTACCAACTAAATTATTATAGCAAGAATCGTGAAATTTGGTAGGCTAATTCCTCTTATCCTCTGTATAAGCGCATTAAAATTGGATTTTTCAAAATTTGTACTTTTAAGGGTTACGAAGGACAAAAAGGAATAATAATGGTACTAATTTAAGTATTGCAGCTATAGTCGTGAAATTTGGTGTGTCAATTCCTCTGACAACGTTGAAGAACAAATCCAAATTGATTTCTCGAAATTTGTACTTTGAAAGGGAGAGCGGGACAAAAAGGGATACAAATGGTACCAACTTTAGGATTACAGCTAGAATCATGAAATTTAGTATGTAAATTCCTCCGACCATAGAAGCGCCATCAAAATGGATTTTTTTTGAATAAAAGTCTCTGCGGTTGTAATTTTTTGTTAAAAACTGGGTAGAAAATGATAAAAAATATTTATACGAAGGGAGTTCGGCTAAAACAGTGCACATCGACAAGTACATTCCTTTGACTGTATATGAGTGCTATGTTTCCAAATTACTATTTTAGAAAAGAAAATCAAATAAATACTATCCTAAAACAGAGACGGATAAAACTAATAACAAATACCTGGCTTTTTCGCGTGCGAAGCAGCGGGTACTGCTAGTATAGTATAAACGTATTGGTAGCCTTGCCTTATAAGCGTGGTTTTAAATAATAAATATGTTATATTTATTTATAAAATTATTTTTTCAATATTTTTATTTGTTTTGGTTATACTTAAAAATTAATTTTCACGTAATGTTACTACGAAAATGTACAGCCGCTATGGAATGCAATCCATGGTGGAGGGTATATAAAGTTCGGCCCGGCCGAATTTAACGACTTTTTACTTGTTTTTTCTTACGAAATGTTTCTTTATAAAATGTGAGTTTAAATAATTTTAGAAGTCTTGTCTGTTGAAAATGCGAATTTACATCTGCCATTATCTCTCCCCATGAGTGGGAAAAACAAGAACGAATACGTCTGCTAAACCGACTTATTTATACCCTCACTCTCAGAGGACTTAAATATTACTTACTATAAAGTTCGTGGGCCATGTGCCAGCTTCTACATTATAAAACACTTGAAAAGCATGATCAAATATCAAATCATAGTGGATTCCAGCCACCAGTATAAAAGTTAAGAAGGATTTAATTTTTAATAAGACAGGGACAATTGTGTGGAGTTCTAAGAAGGGCGTGGCAAAAGCATGAATATTTTTTAGGATTTACTTTTTCAAATATCAAATTTATATCGGTTTTATTTTAATCAGACCCTATGCCAATTTGTGTGGGAGGTACCAGAAGTGCAGTGGCAATATCGCCTATATTTTAGGTGAATACAACATCTATAAAAACATTAATATAGACTAACTTACAGAGTATTCTGATCATCCGTATTTTAATTTTAGGTAGGTTAGGGTGATATTTGTGGGAGGTACTAGAAGGGGTGTAGCAGTGATCATAAAAATTTTATCAAATACCAAAATTCCGAATATCCGTTTGGAAGTTACATTGGTTTTAATATAAGATAGGCTTATAGACTATTTGTGTGGGAGGTACCAGAAAGGGCCTGACAATTGCGCCAATCTACGAAATTAAACTAAGTTAGGGAAAAATATTGTCATGTGCAAAGTTTGATTTGATTCCTTAACTGCTTTCGAGAGTTATCGTGTACACCATCCAGCCAAACTGACAGACGGACGGACGGACATGGCTCAAGCATCTTAAAAAGTCATAAACGGGATTTGGGCCAAACATACTTATGGTCATACTTAAGTCACTTCTTCAATGCGTTACACTTTTGTTCTGTCCCAAAAGATGTATAGCCTGATATTCTTTAGAGTTAGAGTATAATTTATTCGATGACCGGAAAGCTTAATTTATAAGAAGTCGGTGGAAGAGTGGATTCCCGGATGTGTCATGGATGGAATTTCCTCTCAATCCGCGGTAATCAAATCGTTCCAATTGCATTCGAACCATTGATGGCAATTGCAACTCTTTTACATTTAGACCCCTGTTTTGGTGCAACATGGAAGTTTTCCTGCCGAGACTCGTCATGCATATGGGAATATGTATGTACGTATGTATGAATAGGTAGTTGTGTGTGTATGTGTATGTTGACACATTGCCACATCACGTACATTTGTTTGCTGAACAACTTCATTTTGAAGTTGACGATTTTGTTCTTTTTTTCGTTTAGTCAAATTTCTGTCTTATTCATTTAAGTTGAATGTACAATGTTGTTGTAGTTGTAGTTCCTGTTTGGGCCGACGATGGTGGTGATGGCAGTGTTTGGTGGGCACAAAAAATCTGGGTTTTTTTCGGATAATATGAAAGCATACATGCAGGGTGTTACCCCGCACACGACAGCTACATACCTGGCTACCTAAGTACATATTGGCATATCAATGTAGTCGATACTCACAGGTACACATTGTGTGTGTGCGTGGCTATGCGATTGTGGTATCACACAACGAGACGATAGCACAGTGGAACATTGTTAAATGAATAAATAACTAAAGCTTAACTTATAAAAACACATTAAAAATAACTAATATTCTTTTTCATTCTTATTTTCAGGTTTATGTTTGGCATTTGCTCGAACAATATTGGAAAATATTAAAAACTTACTTTCAAAGTAGTGGGTTTTTAACGCAAACTGTGGAAATTTTTCGAGAAGAGATCGTTCTTCAGTTCAGCCTTCATGAAGTTCATTTTCATCTCGATGGCTATGTCAATAAACAAAATTGCCGCACATGGGGTTCAGAGAACCCACACGTGACTATATGAATCATATTGTGTTCCATTATTAAAGGACAAAGTTCAACCTTTCAATAAATTTAAATAAAATTTAAAAATAAATTTTAAAAAACAATCTGTACTTTTTTATAGCAGATTCTACATTAGCTGTTAATAAAAAATAATTTTAAAAAATTGTAGAGAATTATTAAAATTACTAATAATTATATTTGTATATTCTCCACAAAAAAGCTTTGGATTTCTTAAAATTACCTTATGACAAAATTCTTAATTTTCGATCAACCTTAGTGTCTAATATTTAATATTTTTTGAAAATCGAGAAATGTAGCTTTATTCGCCATATAGAAATTTTCAAACTTTCATTTCAATCGGAGAGCACAAGCAAAATTTCTGTTCCGTTTCACATGGCATTAGTCTTTCTTGAAAATTAAGCTCGTGGTCAATGCATGAAATGAAAATAAATTGTACATGCAAGATTCAGTCGCCTAGCTATTCCCTCCTTGCGAACAGTGAACCGCGACAACCTTCTGAAAATATGCACCACTGTTCTTCATCTATTTCGCTAATAACGCATTCGAAATGTGTTGTAATTACGTCTACAAATACATGTATGTCTATCAAATATACATACATACACACATATATTTCGCATGTACAAATCCGACAGTAGGCAATTTGCCAAACAAAAAAGGAGAAAAACATACCAGAATATGGAGTCAAAACAAGAAACCCTTTTAACTTACACAGTGGCTCAAAGTTTTAAACGAGGAATTGCAGTTTAGAAGTTTTCACCTGGGGTTAAAAATGGTGGCAAAAATAACCCAAAAAAAGACAAAAAAATTGCCCAAGGTAGTCAAAAACAAATGTAAAATAGTCCAAAATATTCCGGTTATTGGCTGAATGGATAATCGTCCAAAACCAAAAGTGAACAATCACCCAACAGTTTTAGTTATTCGTCATAATATATCCAAAATTAGACATGAACCCAAGGATTATTTTGAGGTGTTAACATTAAAAATCGGGTAATCGGATATATTTTAGAAATCGGCCCAAAGTTGACTATATTTCGCATTTTTCGATTAAAAAAAAATAAAATTTTTATTTTTTCTTTTAACATATTTTTACGTATTTGTTCATAATGCGAATAAAAAAATATTTTTTTGTATTACAGATTTTGAAAATTGAAAAAACGTATTTTTTTGACTTTGTCGAACTGCTTCTCACACATTTTAAGAGATTTCGCATTCAAATTATTTTTATTAGAAATTATGATTTCTTAGATTTATTATGACGCCAAACCAATATTTGGGCCAAATATAGATTGGTGGTAATGAATATTGTAAAAAAATATCCTTTTTGAACAAATGTCTGAATTTGAAACAAAACTAATTTTTTTCCTTCAAAAGCCGAAATATATACATATTTGGAAAGGTTGAAGGGTTCCTGCACGAAATTGTACCTTTGGAAGATATTCAGTGCAAAAAGTCAGATTTCACACATTAACTTCTGAAAAGTAGGTACGCAGATAAAAAGATGAGATGACGCTAAATTTTATAACAATCGGAGTTCATTTGCCGTAAATATTCTCAAAAAACCAAAATAACACCTGATTTAGCAGACAACTGCACACAGGTCTCTTTTTTTGACTTCATCGAATCTCGAGAACCGAAAGTTGGAATTTCGAAAATCCAATTCACAGTGAAATTTTTTTCTCTGTCACCCTAAAAGTACAAATTAAAGGAAAATAAAAACGTCGTTAAGTTCGGCCGGGCCGAACATTATATACCCTCCACCACAGATTGAATTCCACAGAGGCTGTCGATTTTCGTAGAAGTCCGGTAATATTACGGGAAAATATGATTTTTCCTAATATAACAAATGTCCAAAGTACAAATTTCGAATAAACATGGTCAGAGGAATTTACATACGAAATTTTTTCGATTCTAGCAATAATGCAGTAGTTACCATTTTTACCATTTTTATCCCTATTTGTCCTGCTAACCCCTTAAATGTACAAATTTCGAAAAGTACATTTATGTTACACGTCTACGTGGACGGAGGAATGTACACAACGAATTTCACGATTCTTGCTACAATACTTTAGTTGGAACAATTTGTATCCCTTTTTGTCCCGCTCACCCCTTATATTAGATCGAAAAAGACATCATTCCTTTAGGTATAAACCAATAAAAAAATTAGCAATATCAGTCAATGGCTTTCGATGTTACACATCAAGCTCCAAACGAAGCCATTTGATGTCTTACTTGGTTTTTTCAACATCACAAATCAATATTTTGGGAAAATCTTAAACCTTAAATCTTATTTGCAGCTAATAAGCAAATCATTACTTACATTTCTTGCGTATATTTATTGCAGAATATATCCACGATATGCAAAAGTTGACGTTGGTTAACCGGTTTCCGGTTTCGGTTTTGACATCCCTAATCCGCACTTCATGATTCAACCAATTTTTGCCGTAAAAGTAAAAAGGTACGAATTTGGAAAAATCATTTTACATTTCAAGTCTATTCAGGCCGAGGAATGCCACGATTCAAGCTGCGGCCATTTTTTTTTGTACCATTTTTATCCCCTCTTTCCCATGTTATCGCCTTAAATGCACGACTTTCTGTAATCTCTTTTATTTTACATGTCTACGCAATTACAGGGATGCACACACCGAATATCAGCATTCTAGCTGTAGTCGTTTAGTTGGTACTATTTGTATCCCTCTGTACCCATTGTATCACTTCAAAGTACGAATTTGGAAAAGCTTTTTATTTTTAGTGTCTACACATTTAGAGGAATGTATACTCCGAATTTCATGACTAGCTGCGATTATTTGGTTGGTACAATTTGTATCCCTTTTTCCATGTTTAACCCAAAAAGTACGAATTTCAAAAAAAAATCGCTTTATTTTACGCGTCTACGCAATCAGAGGAATGTATACACCGAATTTCATTATTCTAGGTGCAGCTGTGTGGTTGGTACCATTTTTATCACTCTATTCCCTTTTTATCCCTCAAAAGTAAGAATTTGGAAATATACTTTTATATTATGTATTTACTCAATTAGAGGAATGTACACACCGAATTTCGTGTTTCTAGCTGTTGTCGTTTGATAGGTAACATTTTTATCCCTTATTGCCCCGATTTCACCCCCCTTGAATAAGAATCACTTTATGGTTTTTGTTATAGGGGGGATGTGCATATCCACCACCAAGTAAGTACAAGCTGACATATTGTAAAAACATGCTTAAATACTCTAAACTATTAGGGGTTGTTATGGGTATTTTCAGTCCTTGTGAGGGAAACATTTTTCTCTTTTGGCCGATTTCGCCCCATTTAAATCCCAACCGATCTACGACTATAAGACTTATTTATGGAGAATTTGACTTAGAATTTTATGACGAGCAAGAATATATATAATTAATTGGGTTTCAAGTAAATATTTCGAGGTGTTACAAACGGATTGACACAGATAGTGCGCACCCATCCTGGAGGTGGATGGTATAAAAAATATACTGGTTTGTACCGACTCTTCTGCTCCAATTTCAAGGCATTTAACATCGGAAATAACTTGATTTTTTATGCGGAGACGCTTAAAATATTCTTTAAAGTAGATATAATTTTTAGAGAAAACTAAATTTATTTTCAAAGTGGTGTCTTATACTGTCAAATGGTAAATAACTTCGTCAAAATTTATATAATTATAAACAAGTAAGGAAAGGCTAAAGTCGGGCGGGGCCGACTATATAATACCCTACACCACTCCCTGCGTATGTACCTCACTTTGATTACTAAACCCAGGTATTTAATGGAACAATTTTATTTAGTTCATACAAATTATATAAATTATATGAATATAATGTATATGCTATAAATTCATCTTTAGTCAAATTTAACGAATATGGTAAATAATATGGTAATTGATCCAATTGTCCGACAGACAAATACAAATTATACAGTAGTATACCAAAGTCATACCAAAGTATGGACATATGGGCATCACCCAAACAATTCTCATTGCAATTCAATTCGGTAAAAATTGAAATCGGGAAGGATTTTTGCATCCTGTAAATGTATGTGTTTAACAAAAAATGTTAAATCGGAAAGCACATTTGTATGGGGGTATATTGAAACCAGGACCGATGTGACGCGCTTTCACCATGTCTGTTTATTGGTGAAATATAATATGTAAAATTTGGCCAAAATCGGTTAAACATTCGGGAGCAACATTTGTATGAGGGCTATATCTAAATCTGAACCGATCTTACCCACTTTCACCATTGGTTTTTTAGTTGGATTATAAGATGTTGTGCCAATTTTAAAGAAAAACGGGTACAATATCTGGATTTTAGAGCGGAAAAAGTCAAATCGGGAGCGACATTTGTATGGGGGCTACATCTAAATCTTAACCGATCATACCCACTTTCAGCATAGGTGTTTCTAGTTCGATTATAAAATGTTGTGCCAATTTTAAAGAAAATCGGGTACAATATGTGGTTTCTAAAGCGGAAAAAATGAATTCGGGAGCGACATTTGTATGGGGGCTATATCTAAATCTGAGCCGATCTTACCCAATTTTTGCATACGTGTTTCTAGTTGGATTATAAGATGTTCTGCAAAATGTAAAGAAAATCGGGTACAATATGTCTTTTCTAGAGCGGAAAATGTCAAATCGGGAGCGACATTTGTATGGGGGCTATATCTAAATCTGAACCGATCTTACCCAATTTTTGCATACGTGTTTTTAGTTGGATTATATGTCGTTTCTAGAGCGGAAAATGTCAAATCGGGAGCGACATTTGTATGTATGCATACGTGTTTCTAGTTCGATTATAAGATGTTCTGCAAAATTTAAAGAAAATCGGGTACAATATGTCGTTTCTAGAGCGGAAAATGTCAAATCGGGAGCGACATTTGTATGGGGGCTATATCTAAATCTGAACCGATCTTACCCAATTTTTGCATACGTGTTTCTAGTTGGATTATAAGATGTTGTGCCAATTTTAAAGAAAATCGGGTACAATATGTGGTTTTTAAAGCGGAAAAAGTGAAATAGGGAGCGACATTTGTATGGGGCTATATCTAAATCTGAACCGATCTTACCCAATTTTTGCATACGTGTTTCTAGTTCTATTATAAGATGTTCTGCAAAATTTAAAGAAAATCGGGTACAATATGTCGTTTCTAGAGCGGAAAATGTCAAATCGGGAGCGACATTTGTATGGGGGCTATATCTAAATCTGAACCGATCTTACCCAATTTTTGCATACGTGTTTCTAGTTGGATTATAAGATGTTGTGCCAATTTTAAAGAAAATCGGGTACAATATGTGGTTTTTAAAGCGGAAAAAGTGAAATAGGGAGCGACATTTGTATGGGGGCTATATCTAAATCTGAACCGATCTTACCCAATTTTTGCATACGTGTTTCTAGTTCTATTATAAGATGTTCTGCAAAATTTAAAGAAAATCGGGTACAATATGTCGTTTCTAGAGCGGAAAATGTCAAATCGGGAGCGACATTTGTATGGGGGCTATATCTAAATCTGAACCGATCTTACCCAATTTTTGCATACGTGTTTCTAGTTGGATTATAAGATGTTGTGCCAATTTTAAAGAAAATCGGGTACAATATGTGGTTTTTAAAGCGGAAAAAGTGAAATAGGGAGCGACATTTGTATGGGGGCTATATCTAAATCTGAACCGATCTTACCCAAATTTTGTCATACGTGTTTCTAGTTCGATTATAAGATGTTGTGCCAATTATAAAGAAAATCGGGTACAATATGTGGTTTTTAAAGCGGAAAAAGTGAAATAGGGAGCGACATTTGTATGGGGGCTATATCTAAATCTGAACCGATCTTACCCAATTTCGGCATAGGTGTTTCTAGTCATATTGTAAGATGTTGTACCAAATTTAAAGAAAATCGGGTACAATATGTGGTTTCTAAAGTGGAAAATGTCAAATCGGGAGCGACATTTGTATGGGGGCTATATCTAAATCTGAACCGATTTCCTCCAAATTCAATACCAATGGTCCTTGGCCAGAAAAAATAACTTCAGCCAAGTTTCATGACAATCGGACAACAATTGCGACCTGTAGAGTGCGAACAAGCTTAGATGGACAGCAGACGGACGGACGGACGGACGGACGGACGGACGGACAGACGGACAGACAGACATCGTTAAATCGACTCAGCTGGTGATTCTAAGCCGATCGGTATACTTAAAGGTGGGTCTAGCTCGATTATTTCTTGGTGTTACAAACATTTGGGGCGAAACTAACTTATAATACCCTAGCCCACGAAGTGGTGTAGGGTATAAAAACAATTAAAAACGGCGTTAAGTTTGGCCGGGCCGAACTTTATATACCCTCCACTATGGATTGCATTCCACAGAGGCTGTCGATTTTCGTAGAAGTGCAGTAATATTACAGAAAAATATATATTTTTTTAATATAGCCAAACCAACGCAAATACTGAAAAAATAATTTCATAAATAAATATAATATTTTCATTATTTCAAACCACGTTTTTAAGGCAAGGCAACCAATACGTTTACATATCGAAATAATAGTTCAAATTAATTCAAAAAATAAATATTCTTATATTTATATTTTCAAAAAGCTTAAATACCATAAATATTGGTAGATAGTGGGTGCTACAGTTGGTTGTATTTCCATTCTATTTTAATTCCAAAAGTACAAATTTTGAAAATCCATTATCTCACGTACATGTGCAAAATAATCTAACTTCATGGTCATATTGAAAAAATATGCTTAAATACTCTAAAATATTAGGGAATATTATGGGTATTTTTAGTCCTTGTGAGGTAACATTTTTTCCCTTTGGGCCGAATTCGCCCAGTTTCAATCCCAACCGATCTACCACTATAAGACACATTTATGGAAAATGTGGACAGACGGACGGACATGGCTAGATCGTCTTAGAATTTTATGACGATCAAGAATATATATACTTTGTAGGGTCTCAGGTCGATATTTCAAGGTGTTACAAACGGAATGACAAAGTTAGTATACCCCCATCCTGGAGGTAGAGGGTATAATAAAGATACATTAAAAATAAAATTTTAATATCTTATTCGAGTTTAGAAAGTCCAAATAAAGAGTGATTTTTTTGAGGTTAGGATTTTCATGCATTAGTATTTGACAGATCACGTGGGATTTCAGACATGGTGTCAAAGAGAAAGATGCTCAGTATGCTTTGACATTTCATCATGAATAGACTTACTAACGAGCAACGCTTGCAAATCATTGAATTTTATTATCAAAATGCGTGCTCTGTTAAGAAAGTTCAGAAAGAAAGAAATTGTGTTCAGCGACGAAGCTCATTTTTGGCTCAATGGGTACGTAAATAGGCAGAATTGTCGATTTTGGAGTGAATATCAGCCAGAAGCATTGCAAGAGCTACCAATGCATCCAGAAAAAGTCACAGTTTGGTGCGGTTTATGGGCTGGTGGCATCATTGGACCGTACTTCTTCAAAGATGATGCGAATCGTAACGTAACTGTGAATGGTGAGCGCTACCGTGAGATGATATCCAACTTTTTTTTTGCCCAAAATGGAAGAACTGAACTTGGTTGACATGTGTTTCAACAAGATGGCGCTACATGCCACACAGCTCGCGATTCTATGGCCATTTTGAGGGAAAACTTCGGAGAACAATTCATCTCAAGAAATGGACCGGTAAGTTGGCCACCAAGATCATGCGATTTGACGCCTTTAGACTATTTTTTGTGGGGCTACGTCAAGTCTAAAGTCTACAGAAATAAGCCAGCAACTATTCCAGCTTTGGAAGACAACATTTCCGAAGAAATTCGGGCTATTCCGGCCGAAATGCTCGAAAAAGTTGCCCAAAATTGGACTTTCCGAATGGACCACCTAAGACGCAGCCGCGGTCAACATTTAAATGAAATTATCTTCAAAAAGTAAATGTCATGGACCAATCTAACGTTTCAAATAAAGAACCGATGAGATTTTGCAAATTTTATGCGTTTTTTTTTAAAAAAAAGTTATCAAGCTCTTAAAAAATCACCCTTTACATCAGAATGTTATACATAACCCTTCGACAAAATTATAAGATTACACCACGCAAAAATGGTCGAACTTGGAATATAATAGTGGCCAAAGTTTTTTGGCGTTCTAAACTCGAAAATTATATTAAAAAATATAAATAAATTGTTGTTTTATTTTGTTAAATTTTTAATAAAATTTCAATTCGTATTTGTATTTCGTATTTCAAATAGCATTTGTACTATAAGATAATATAGACCAAAAATCTATAAATCTTCAAAATATAGAACATAGAAAACATATGAGAAAAAATATTGATGCTCTCATTTTTAAAAATCGATACCAAAATTAAAAATAATTAAATGTTTGTAGAACGGATATTTTCATAAATTATTTAATAGACACAGAACTTTATAATCGCTTAAACTAATTACGAAATACAGGTATTTGAATATGTACGTGTCAGCTGGAGAGTCTAGTTTTCTAGTAAAAGTGTAAAATAGATTTTATGGAAGAATATTTAATGAGATTTTCAGAAAAATCATTACCTTGGGCCACTGTATATTTTCGTACGACTTCGAACTATGCGAATGATACAAACGTGTAATCATACACGTATACTCATAAACATATGTGCATATGTGTAGTCACCACACCGTATGCGTCTACACTTCAAAATTATGTAATCGAAAGCCAAAACATACACCGGAGTACAAAGCAAAACAACCCAGAGACAGACAGACAGACAGACAACTGCAATGTGAGTGGTATTCAAAGTCAAGACCGTGGTGCAGTTTAGTCTGGAATTGGGACTACGACATGGCCTTCATTTGCTTGTGTGGCGGGCGAGTGGGTGATTGCGTTATGACCTACCACACCTCCCCCCCACCATCACCCACTGCTCCTTTGACGATTGCATAATTGTCTGCGAAATGTTGCTTATTTACATTCGAAATATGCTAAAGTGTGTAAAAAGTTCGCTCGTAATCATATTTTAAAATAGGACGACGCGGTCGCAGTACGCGTCCTGTCTGCCAGCCAGCCTGCCTGCCTGCCTGAATGTACGTATGAAATGCGATGACAGAAAGTGTCTATATGGTTATGGGAAACGGGAACCAGCAGCATGTTTTTATCATATAATCAGCCTTGAAATATCATAGAAATATACGATAATGATTATGTGTATACACAACCCTCATTTAGTTACCGCCGCAAACTATTATGAACAGATAAATCGAGACATACGTATCTACACGTAATCATGGGGTATGTAAATGTAAATATGCCATTGACATTGAATATTTTCGAGAATGACATTTGAAGGCAATGTCTTGGACGGTGAAATAAGCTGACAATCAAAAGAAACGCTTTGAGAAGTACTCAAGGGTTCCCAATATTGCGATTTATTTATAATATTGCAGTTGTTTGTAGTCTACATATATCGTCCTGTAGAAAAATTGATCTGGAATAACCTCAAAGTACGTCCGTTTCGTTAGCTTATTAACACAAAAACCAGTGTTGCCAAAAAGATAATAGCTAAAAAAATTACCCTTTAAAAAGTACGAGTTGCTAGAGATCGCATTCTTGCTGCTGCTGTTTAATTGGTACCAATTTTATTCCATTTCTCATCGTTTCTTCAAAAAAGTAAACATTTTTTAAATTTCCTTGATTTTTGCACGTCTATACAGTCATAGGAATATACATTATATTTTATATACATATTTATATATTTCGTTATTCTAGCTGCAGCCATTTGGTCGATACCAATTTTATCCCTCTTTCCACATTTTCCCCTTTAAAAGTACGAATTTTGAATATCACAGAATTTCATTATTGTAGCTGTGTTGTAGTCGTTTTGTTAGTACCATTTGTATTCCTATATTGTCATTTTACCCACTTAAAAGTACAAATTGGAAATCGTACTAGAATTTTATGACGATCAAAAATATATTTACTTATAGATTTCCAGGTCGACATTTCAAGCTGTTAAAAACGTTATAATAAAGGTATATATAAAGTATGAACTTTGCCAAAAAAAATCACGTACGTGTTTTTTGTGTAGCGAGTTCATTCACTTGAACTTGCTAAGACAGAAGTCTTCTTTCCAGCTGCTTGCTGAATGCGGATATACGTTATCTTCCGAACGAAATTAGCTCTGAAGTCTAAATCGCCCATTCATTTAAAGAAAAACATCAATAAATTTCGAAGTTCCCTGTAACTCTCTATATGTTGTTCTTGGACCGCTTTGCACTCCCATAACAAACTCCATGCTAACAACAATTAAACTAACAACCTATTTACAATTACAACAATTATTTGGACACACTGATCAAAATCAACATTAAAATTTGTTTATGGTTTATGTTTATTTAACAATTTTATCTTAAAATTTGTGAAATTATATACCCTCCACCACGTAGTGCATTCCTCAGTATTACCGGTAGATTAGAGGCTTTCGACTTTACAAAGAAGTGAAGTAACATATTTTGAAAATTGTCATATTTTTAATGCGCATTACTATATTTGTTTACTATTTCAAACTATGCAGAAATTTCATCGTTTCATAATTATAACATTAAAAGTCAACTTCTATATATAATACTGCAATAGTAATCAAAAAGTGAACATGAGAGAGCAATCATTAAAAATGTACTCTTATCTGTCGTCATTAGGGAGAAACATTTTTCCTCAGGGCCGATTTCTCCCATATTGGAATGAACGCATTTAATTTCATGATTCTAGATACATCCGTTTGTTTGGTACCAAATTTATCCAGTTTTCATCCTAAAGGTACAAATATCGAAAGATATCTTTATTTTTCGTGTCTACGCAGTCACAGAAATGTACACACCGAATTTCACTATTCTAACTGCAACCCTTTGATTGGTACCATTGTTATCCCTTTCCGCCCATTTTCCGCCTAAAAGTACAAATTTCGAAAATCTGTCTATTTTACGTGTCTACGTAATTATAGGGATGTACACACCGAATTTCATGTTTCTACCTGTTGTTGTATCATTGGTACCATTTTTATCCCTTTTGTCCCATTTCGCCCGCTAAATCTTTTTAGTACTTTTTGTTGATTACACGTTACTAGGGGAAGGTACAAAACAAATTTCAAGTGTATAAAAATCAGAAGTTTTCTAAAAAATTGCTTAAATAGTCTAAATATTAGGGGTATTTTCAGTCCTTGTTAGGGAAAATTTTTTCCCTCTGAGCCGATTTCGCCCACTTTCAATCCCAACCGATCTGCAACTATAAGACACATGCACGGAAAATTTCAACCTCCTAGCTCATTTCGTTCGGCCGCTATCGTGCTTTCAACAGACAGACAGACGGACATGGCTAAATTGTCTTAGAATTTTACCAGGATACAGAATATATATACTTTATGGGGTCTCCGATGAATATTTCAAGGTGTTACAAAAGGAATGACAAAGTAAATATACCCCCATCCTGGAGGTGGATGGTATAAAAATTATATATTTTTTTAAGATTTGACAATTTTCTGTAAAACTAGATTTTTATCTCCTACCACAAAAAAAGTTATCTCGGGGGCTTTTTGGAAGAGATACCTTCCTTATCGATATCATAACTTTGGATCGCATCATCAGATTTTTAACGATATTGATATCATCTGAAAGATTTACACCTCCTCTTTCCGAATCTGTATAAAATATGAATGTCTTTGTGATTCAAACTAATCCAAAAATAAAACTAATTTTAATCCTTGAATATCCTGAAAAATATATCTTAGATATATAATATGTTTACGATGCAAATGACTCCATATGTCAGCTGTTATTCACATTTAAGCCATTGAAAAAAATGTGCAACCCTCAATCGGTTAAGAAGTTCTTAAAATTGCAATCAATACCTCTCCAACGAGCCCATAAAAACACAAGTCGAACTAAAAAGTGTAAATTGTAATCGTACAAGTATGCCCTTTATACTGGGTCACATTGCAAGTTTTTGATAAGGTTTGACAAGGCTCGGGCCAGATTTCAATTTCTAATGGATTTTTTTCTCAGTACCATTCTCTCTTTTCAAGGAAAACCTGTTTCATAGAGGTTTATTTTGAACGTGTCCAGCCCACGAACGGACAATGATAAAAGCGAAATATTTTTCTGTTTAGCTCACAGATGGCTTTACCCATATATTTTGTCGATCATCATTAAACAATCATATCTTCATTTCTGGAGGGTGACAGCAATTTATTTTCGTGACCCATCCTATTGTACATATATGTTTGAAAAAACTTTTCATTCGATCGATACTGTTCGGTTTTAAAGTAATAAATGTTAGAAATTAAAAAAAAAATCCCACTAAAAAAGAGCTCCGGTGATTAGATTATTGGATAGGCCAATATAAGGTAAAAAATCCTAGCGTAAAATGAAATTTATTTGAATAATAACAATTACAAACAAGTAAGAAGTCGTTAAGTTCGGCCGGGTCGAATCTTATATAACATGCCGAAAATATTAGGCGATTGTCAGTCGCCATTAGGGAGAAGCATTTTCAGATACAGACAAAGTGACTGCATTATTTTGATAAGAAAAGTACAAATTTTAAAGATATCGCCCCATTCTCCGCCCAAATGTACAAATTTGGAAAAAACCTTTTTGTTTCGAGTCTTCATAGTCAGACCACCGAATACACACCGAATTTCATGATATCAACTTCAGCGGTTTGGAAGGTCCCATTTGTATCCCTCTTTTTTAATTATATCCCTTAAAAGTACGAATTTCGAAAAATCCCTCTATTTTACGTGTCAATGCAATTAGAGGGATGTACACACAGAATTTCATGATTCTAGCTGTTGTCGTATCATTGGTACCATATTATATCCATTTTTGTCCCATTTCGCCCGCTAAAACATTTATTTTCTTTGTGGTACTTCCAAGCTACAAGAGGAATGTCCGCAACAAATTTCAAATGTATGAACATCAGAAATTTAATTAATAAGCCAAGGCTACCAATATTTATACCCTACACCACTTCGTGGACTAGGGTATTATAAGTTAGTTTTCCGCCAAATGTTTGTAACACCAAGAAATAATCGAGCTATACCCACATTTAACTATACGGATCGGCTTAGAAACACCAGCTGAATCGATTTAACGATGTGTGTCTGTCCGTCCGTCCGTCTGCTGTCCATCTAAGCTTATTCGCACTCTACAGATCGCAATTGTTGCCCGATTATCATGAAATATGGCGGCAGAAGTTACTTCTTTGGGCCAAGGACGATCGGTATTGAATTTGGAGGAAATCGATTCAGATTTAGATATATCCCCATACAAATGTCGCTCCCGATTTGACTTTTTCCGCTCTAAAACCCACATATTTTACCCGATTTTCTTTAAAATTGGCACAACATTTTATAATCGAACTAGAAACACCTATGCTGAAAGTGGGTAAGATCGGTTCAGATTTAGATATAGCCCCCATACAAATGTCGCTCCAGAATGTTTAACCGATTTTGGCCAAACTTTGCATATTATATTTCACCAATAAAGCGGGTCACATCGTTACAGGTATCAATATACCCCCATACAAATGTCCTTTCCGATTTAACATTTTTTGCCAAACAAATACATTTACATGGTTCAAAAATCCTCCCCGATTTCACTTTTTTACCGAATTGAATTGTAATGAGTGGGGTGTATCATATAGTGGCTCCGTCCGTCTTTAGCCTTTCCTTAATTGTTTGGGAGATGCCTATATGTCCATACTTTGGTATAACCCAAATGGGTTATACATCTTACATCGGATCTTCATCAAATTTTGCAGATCATTATATGTTTCAACTAGGAATATCTACCGTGAATGAGAAATATATAGGCGCATGTTTTGGCACAGGCTTCACGTGTTGTTATAGGCCTTCAAATGTCCGTCCGATTCACTGTATAATCTGTATTTGTCTTTGGATCTTGATCAATTTTTCCAGATCATGTTATATTTACTTTACTCGGAATATCTGCTGGCAAATCGGATCAATTACTTTATTATTTACCGTATTCGTTAAATATGACTAAAGATGAATTTAAAGTATACGGTATAATTTATATGAACTACATTAAATTGCTCTCATGAAATACCTGGGTTTAGTAATCAAAGCGAGGTATATACGCAGGGAGTGGTGTAGGGTATTATATAGTCGGCCCCGCCCGACTTTAGCCTTTCCTCACTTGTTTTATACTATGTATATATATAATGGAAATAATACTTCAATTCATAAAGTAAATATAAGGCAGCAATCATAAATACCCTAAATATTGGGGGATAGAGAGTGTATTTTCAGCTACAGACGTTTGGTTGGTTTTATTTCCATCTATTTTAAATTCAAAAGTATACATTTTGAAAATACCTTATCTCTCATATACGCAGTATAAGACAACTTCATGATTCTACCATTTTTTGTCGTAAAAGCAACAAAATAAAGTACGAATTTGGAAAAAAAATATTTTACGTGGCTATGCACTCAGAGGTATGTATATACAGAATTCCATGAAACTATCTGCGGCCATTTTGTTGGTAACATTTTTATCCCCTTTTTCGCATTTTACTCCTTAAAAGTACGACTTTCGAAAATTTCATCATTCTAGCTGTAGCCTTTTAGTTGGTACCATTTGTATCCCTCTGCTCCCATTGAATCCCTTGAAAGTACGAATTTGGAAAAACGTTTTTTTCGTGTCACTCAGTCAGAGGAATGTATACCGTGAATTTCATGGTTCTAGCTGCATCCATTTGTTTGGTACAATTTGTATCCCCTTTTTTCATTTTACACCCTAAAAGTACGAATTTTGAAAATTTCCTTTATTTTATGTGTGTGCGCAATCAGAGGAATATATACACCGAATTTCATTATTCTAGGTGCAGCCGTTTGGTTGGTACTATTTTTATCCCTCTATCCCCATTTAACCCCTTAAAAGTACAAATTTAGAAAAAATACTTGTATGTTATGTATCTACTCGTTTAGACGTATGTACACGCCAAATTTCGTGTTTCTATCTGTTGTCGTTTGATAGGTACTATTTTTATCCCAAACCAAAATTTTAGTACAAAATTAAAATTTCAATACATTGAAAAAATTATATTACAGTTCACACTTGTCAGATGTAAGGATTTGCCCAAGGGTTTTGAAATTTTTATTTTTGTGTTTACTTCTGTATGTTCTACTATCGAGAACTAATATCTAGGGTATTTGAGCACATTATTGAATATTTCTGTTTAGATTTACTTTTTCACTTGTTAAAGTCGATTTTGCGTGCGGCCGTATTACAACCTGACATCATATATTATAAACCTATATAAGACACTCAAAGATCGTCACCGAATTTTAGCACCACTTGGAATATATACTCGATTGCCTATACGATGGTTGGTTCGATGTGGTGGCTATAAAAAGTTAATTTTCGTGTTGATTTCTTTCCAAAAGTAATGACGATAAACCACAAGCATTTAGCACAGGTTGACTAACATTCTGATTTTGCCTTTTTTTCGTACGGCAGCTAGCAACAACAAGATATATTTTTGCCAAATTTCAGCTGCATATCTCCTTACCTTTGGTCGCCAAAATGCTTTCAACACAACCATTCTATAGTAAACAGCTACTTCACTTCAATCACCCGCAAAACGCAAATAAAGCCAATATAATCTGATATATACATACATACATATATGCACATTAGGGCGTACCTCAAAAAAAAGTTCGCCGTACACCTTCGAATATGAAGTATTATTGAAAGGTAGTTTCAAAAAAAAATTTATTTTTTTATGCCGAACGTAGGGGTCGCGCTTTTACATTTTTCTATATAACTTCTGCATTTATAAACGGATTTTAAAGTGTGATACATCGATGTTTTTGTCTCGACGAGTCCGATTTTTTTGTCTTTGAAGTCATTGAGCTCAAGCACCTCCTTCTGGTACTTACCCATCATATCTCAGTTGATACTACCCTAATGTACCACTCTAATATCAGAAAATTAAAGCTCGCATAAAATCATGAAACTCTTCCTAAGGAAGAATGTCGATTTTCAAAAAAATTGGCCTCGTCGAGACAAAAACATCGATGTATCACACTTTAAAATCCGTTTATAAATGCAGAAGTTATATAGAAAAATGTAAAAGCGCGACCCCTACGTTCGGCATAAAAAAATAAAAGAAATTTTTTTGAAACTACCTTTCAATAATACTTCATATTCGAAGGTGTACGGCGAACTTTTTTTTTACTTGTAACCTGGTACGCTCTAATGCACATATGTCCAATTGCCCTGCAAGAAGTTTAATTTATATTTAGTGTTGCGAAACTATTCCCTCCCCCCCTCTCCCTATCTCTCCAGCGATTTTGCAATAACTGGACGGACTTGCACAACAAATATTAGGAGCACAACTGCACTGCAACCAACAAAGAAACCCCTTCCTTCCGATGTGGCAAACAAAATTCCAGACAATTTTATTACTTTAAACATTTTTCAACATTTGCATTTAAATCACCAAAATGTCACCCTGAATTACAGAGAGCTAGCTAGCTGGCTGTACGCTGCATAATCAGACACAGTCGTGTTTAAATTCGTATTCTTCGTATTGTCACACAAACACACACACGTTTACAATAGGCCTAAATGCAGTTGTATGTGTGGTGTGCTGATTTCAAATGTTGAAAATGTTCAGGCGAACAACACAACAAGGAGACAAACCCGTGCCGGAATAGCTATTACCAACACCCAAAAATATACACGAAAAATTGCTTCATTTTTCCCATCAAGATATCAACGTCTTTTCCGTATAGAATTCGTTTCCCTTTTAGGAAAAGTAGACGAAAATGCTGATGACGTTGGAGGGAATGGCATGGCATGACATGGAAAATCAACTGTTATAAATGTTGTAAATTTCAACATAACAGTTTGTCTGTTTTCGAGAGCCCCCACTAAGAAATACCCGTCTGTCCGTCCGTCCGTCCGTCCGTCTGCTTTCCTGTCTGTATGTCTTCATGTCTGTCCGATTGCCTGTCTCCTTTGGTTGCGACATTTCCAAACGACTACACTTCATTACGTGCATTTTTCTCAACGTGCCTGTTTGTTTATTTCACCCTTCAAGTCCGACCGCCCGAACGTACGCCCACCCGCCCGCTCGCTTGACTGCCTGGCTGCCCGCGTGCATTCATCGAAGAACAGGAGTCATCATATCAAGAAACTAGTACGAGTACATAAGATACTCACTCGTACATGGTTACTTTTTGGTTATTTTCTCTGCAATTGCATTGAAGAAGAGGACAAACACTTTTTTGTCCGCCAAAATTTAAACGAGGGTGTAGCGCGCAAAACATGTGCGCCATATTCAATGGAACATCGCTACCCAGCAAAATATTTTGGATGTTTTCTTTCTTTCTCTGCAAATCAAAATAACCAGAAGTTTGTGTCAAATTTTAATTTGCCGCCACTTGTGTGCTAATTCTTATGTACCCTCTACAATGGAGTGATCGAATTTCAAGCGGTTTTTTTGGAACCATTTGTATACCCTTCCACCAAACGTGCGTGGGCACAATTCAATGAATGAAGGCTTATTTTAAAGGTAATTACAAGTACTTTTCGCCGGCGTTCTTGGCTGTTGACTGCTACTGGCAACAATTTTATGTATTTCTGATTTGTCTCTTTCTTTTGTATTTTCACCATGAAAACACCAACCCAAAAATTCATAAAAAATATAGGCATATTCTCTGGTCGATTCTAAACAAACCCTGAAGATTTCAGCTTGGAGAAATAACGGTTTGTATTTTAAACAAGTAAAAACGGTGCTAAGTTCGGCCGGGCCGAACTTTATATACCCTCCACCATGGATTGCATTCCACAGAGGATGTCGATTTTCGTAGAAGTGCAGTAATATCACAGGAAAATATTTTTTTTTTAATATAGCCAAACAATTACAAATATTGAAAAAATAATTTTATAAATAAATATAATATTTTTTGTTGTAACTGTAATAAATATAATATTTTAATTTCAAACCACGCTTATAAGGCAATACCTCAATTCAAAAATTAAATATATATTTTTTCAAAAAGCTTAAATACCATAAATATTGGTAGATATTGGGTGCTACAGTTGGTTGTACGAAAGTACGAATTTGAAAAAAACTTTATTATTTGCGTGTCTATGCAGTCAGAGGAATGTATACACCAAATTCCATGATTCCAGCTGCGGCCATTTAGTTGGTAACATTTTTACCCCCTTAAGAGTACGACTATCTAAAATCTCTTTATTTGACGTTTCTACGCAATTATATATATATATATAATTTTCATCATTCTAGCTGTAGTCGTTTAGTTGGTACTATTTTAATCCCTCTGTACCATTGTATTCCTTGAAAGTACGAATTTGGTAAAAAACCTTTTATTTTCTATGTCTACGTAGTCAAAGGAATGTATACTCCGAATTTCATGTCTCCAGCTGCGGTCATTTGATTGGAACTATTTTTATTCCCTTTTTTCATTTTAACCCCATAAAGTACGAAAATCCGTGTATTTTACTTGTCCATGCAATCAGAGGAATGTATACACCGAATTTGATTATTCTAGGGGCAGCCGTTTGGTTGGTACCATTTTTATCCCTCTATTCCCATTTTACCCCTTAAAAGTACGAATTTGGAAAAAAATACTTTTATATTATGTATCTACTCAATTAGAGGAATGTACACACTGAATTTCGTGTTTCTAGCTGTTGTCATTTAATATGTACCGTTCTTATCCCTTTTTTTGCCCCATTTCACTCCCTACAAATAAGAATCACTTTATGGTGCACGTTTTTGCTAAAAGGGGAATTCGCATACCAAATATCAAGCAAATAAAGGGTGTCCCAAGAAGAGCGCAATTTTTAAATCTGGCAACATTCGAAGTGTCATTGTTTGACATTTGAACAATTGTTATTGTTTGTTAGTAGAAGGTACGAGGTTAGTAAAAATGGAGCGCTACACGAATGAACAACGCATTCTCATTGTGAAATTGTTTTACCAAAATGGTGAAAGTTTTGCGGCAACAGTTCGCAAATTGCGATCAATTTGGGGTCACAATAATGCTCCAAAAGAGTCAACTGTAAAGAGATTAATGGATAAATTTGCCGAAACTGGGTCTGTTAGTGATGTAAAGACAACAAAGCGCCATCGACCAGGTCGATCGACCGAAAATGTCGCAGCTGTACGTGATGATGTCGCTCAAACTCCATCCACCTCAATTCGACACCGAGCTCAGCAAATTGGTGTCTCCAAATCCACTTTGCAGCCAATTTTGACGAAAGATTTGCATCTTCATGCATACAAAGTTCAATTGACTCAGGAACTGAAGCCAACTGACCATGGACAGCGAAGGGAGTTCGTTAATTGGGTATTGGAGAGACAACATGAAAATGCTGATTTTGCCGATAAAATCATCTTCAGTGACGCCTAGATCGTGCGATTTAACACCATTAGATTTTTTTCTTTGGGGTTTTTTGAAGTCGATGGTTTACGCGAATAAGCCGACGACGACTCAAGCCTTAAAAGACGAAATTGGACGCTGCATTAATGAAATACCGCAGCATTCATGCAAAACGGTCATTGCAAATTTCATTAAAAGATCGCGTGCATGCCAGCAAAGCCACAGCGGCCATCTGCACGATATATTGTTCCATACATAACCTCATTCTGTCTACTTTACGATATAATAAAGTTTCACGATTTTTTCTTAAATATCTGTGTTTTATTTAAAATTAAAAAATTGCGCTCTTCTTGGGACACCCTTTATAAACAGGCATACTCAAAAATATGCTTAAATACGCTAAAATATTAGGGATTATTATGAGTCTTTTTAGTCGTTGTAAGGGAAAATTTTTTCCCTTTGGGCCGATTTCGCCCCAACCGATCTACGACTATAAGACGCATTTATGGAAAATTTGAACGTTCTAGCTCCTTTCGTTTAGATGCTAGCGTGCTTTCAACAGACGGACAGACGGACGGACGGACATGGCTAGATCGTCTTAGAATTTTATGACGACCAAGAATATATATACTTTATAGGGTATTTCAAGGTGTTACAAACGGAATGACAAAGTTAGTATACCCCCATCCTGGAGGTGGAGGGTATAAAAAACATTTACTAAATATAAATAAATAAATATTTTCTGAACGATTGTTCATAAAATAACACACATACGTTTGTTCATTCTTAAACGGCAACTATTACAAATTCTTTTTTTCCGCTCAAAGCATTTGTCCAACGTAAACATTTTATAGGTTTCTTTCATTGTTTTGCATTTTTTTTTTTTGATGTGGAATGAACGATATACCCGCACTCTCAGAGAACATATATACGGAAGTTATAAGGAATTAAATTTTACTTAGGGCAGGATAATTATTGTGGAAGGTACTAGGAGGTTCGTATCACATGGTCCCAGCTTCCACATTTATAAAACAATTGTAAAAACATGATCAAATATGAAGTCAGGAGTTGTAAAGCATTTAATTTCACCTAGGATAGAGACTATTGTGTGGGCGGTACAAGAAGGGGCGTGGCTGAAGCCTAAAAATTGTTTAGGTTTAAAGTGATTATAAAAATATGAATGTTATGTCGGTTTTAGTGTACCAGAAGGGGTGTGGCAATATCGCCCATATTCCATGCGAATGTAACCACTATAGAACCATTGCTAAATATCAAATTTCACAGTATTGCGATCATCAGTGTTTACGTAGTTTTGGGTAATTTGTGTGGGAGGTACTGGTCTTCGAACTTAAACTAAATTTGGGAAAAATATTACTATGTGCAAAGTTTGAATCGATTCCTTAACTTCTTTCGAGAGTTATCGTGTACACCAGTCGTGAAACGGTCTAAACATACTTACGGTCTTAAGTCACTCTTTCAAGGCGTTATACTTCTTACTTTTCTGTACCAAATGATATATACCCTCCTACGCTGTAGAGTGAGGGTATAAAAAATTGGAAGTACTTCAAAGTCTAAATTTACATTTCTCCCTCTCCAGGAAGTTCTTTTAAGCAACTTCCAAAAAAGTCGATAATATGTTAATGTCCCGTAACATTTTTCGAATATCATCTTCACAAGTGAATGTGAGCGAATTTTTGGTATGGGATCACATAAGTATTTTTGATTTCATGTCATTTCTTCCATTTCCACCTACCTAAGAGTTTTAATAAATTCCATGTGATTCTAGATTCTTCTAGCTGCCCTACATGTGCCAATTATTGTTCATCTCTCATTACACTGTGTGTAATTTAAATATAGCCATATTGAAATATAGCCCCATGGGGACCCCACTACGTGATAAAAGACTAAAAAAGACCCGTGTTTGCCCAAAGTCATGCTCTTTTTATGGGCCCCCAAAAATTTGGGGCCTTGGTGTCATTTTTGCGAAAAAGTGATCATATTCTAAGGCATATATCTTGCAAACCGCTTGGAATTTTGATTTACTCTCTGAGGCAAAGTTGTAGCTCTTGTCATAAAGAACAAAAATTGTGAACAAAAAAACTTCATCTTCAAGGTCAAAATCGCAAATGTCGTCGAACAAATCTTATAGGCTGGTGTGTGTAGGTAGCGTATACGTGCTGTTGATTAAGGATAATATCACTCATACGCACTGTAGTCGGACTGACCATTAACAGAAACAATCCTGCAAGTTATATGTTTCCTACCTAAACGGCGTTAAGAATCATTCCAATGAAGTGACCTAGAAAGTTGTTTATTTAGATCTTAGGTACATTTTTGTCGTTGATTGTTTCCTAGAACGATTCGCTACTTGTGGATGATGAAAAAATTTTAACAAACCAAATTAAAGTTTTTTGCGATTTTGACCTTGAAGATGAAGTTTTTTGATTTTATATGCTACAACTTTGCCTCAGAGAGTAAATCAAAATTCCAAACGGTTTGCAAGATTTGAGCCTCTGAAAATCATCAATGACACCGAGGCCCCAAATCTTTGAGGGCCCATAAAAAGTGCATGACTTTGGACAGAACTGGGATATACGCGTCTTTTTTGGTCTTTTATCACGCACTTTGTCAAAGACAATTCGGACAATGGCGCACCAATATATTAAAATTCTTCGATAATTTTTAATGTCGACTTGTAGGGACTCACTCGTTGTAATCCGCTGATGCAAAGATCCGCTGATGTGATGGCTGTCGCCGTCCACTACAATGACTTACAATAGTATTGACCGAACTATTGCAAAGTATATATGCCTTATAGTTTGAAATAGTAAACAAATATCGTAATGTGCATAAAAATAAAGTTAAGTCGACGGGTATTTAAGATTCGGCCCGGACGAACATAACGCCTTTTTACTTGTTATACCCTCCACCACCCGGATGGGCTTTGTCATTCCGTTTGTAACACCTTGAAATATGGAAAAGGGGATACAAATTGTACCAATCAGCTAGAGTTTTGAAATTCGGAGTATACATTCTTCTGACGGCGTAGACACGAAAAATAAAAAGGTTTTTCCACATTCGTACTTTCAAGGGATACAATGGGAACAGAGGGATAAAATTGGTACCATCTAAACGGCTACAGCTAGACTGATGAAATTAGGTCTGTATATCCCTCTAATTGCGTAGACATATAAAATAAAGAGATTGTAGAAAGTCGTACTTTTAATTTGGTAAGAGGAGATAAAATGGTACCAACCAAATGGACGCAGCTAGAATCATGGAATTTGGCGTATACACTCTTCTGACTGCACAGACACGTAAAATAAAAAGATTTTTCCGAATTCGTACTTTATTTTATTAATGTTACGGTAAAGATGAGAAAAGTGATAAAACTGATTACGAGCAAATGGCTAGAATCATGAAGTTTGGTTATCTTGGAAAATATAATATAGCTCATTTTGTGAGAATTCTTGCTTTCTGGTGCGGAAAAAGTCTATTCGAAATTTGTATGGGAAATTTTTGGGGCGAAATTTGTATGGGAGCTATATGTAAATCTGAACCGATGACCCATTTTCACCATGGGTTTTCCAGTTGAAATATTAGATATTTTGAAAGATTTGAAAAAGATCTGTTAAAATATGTGGTTTATAGAGTGGAAAAAGTGAAATCGGGAGTGAAATTTGTGTGAGAGCTATATATAAATCTGAACAGATCTTACCCATTTGCGCCATGGCTGTTTATAGAACAAATATAAGATATTTCGCTAATTTGATGAGAATCTGTTAAAATATGTGGCTTCTAGAGCAGAAAAATTCAAATCGGGACCAAAATTTTAATGGGAGCTATATATAAATCTGAACCGATCTGACTCATTTTCATCTTAGGTGTTCCTAGTTTAAATATAAGATATTTTGCCTAATTTGATGAGGATCTGTTAAAATATGTGGTTTCTAGAGCGGAAAAAGTCAAATCGGGACCGAAATTTGTATGGGAGCCATATATAAGTCTGAACCGATCTGACCTATATTCATCATGGTTGTTTTTAGTGGAAATATAAGATGTTTTGCCAAATCTGAAGACAAGCTAATACAATATGTGCTTTCTAGAGCGGAAAATGTCAAATTGGGAGCGAAATTTGTATGGGTGCTATATCTAAATCTGAACCGATTTAATCCATTTTCAACACAGATGTTTCTAGTAGAATTATAAGGTAATGCAAGGTAATTTGAATCAAATCAAGTGAAATATGTGGTCTCTAGAGCGGAAAAAGTCAAATCGGGAGCGAAATTTGTATGGGAGCTATATATAAATCTGAACCGATCTAACACATTTTTACCACAGGTGTTTCTAGTTGAAATATAAGATGTTTTGCCAATTTTAAAGAAAAATTGTTGTAATATGTGGTATCTAGAGTGAAAAGAGTCAAATCGAGAGTGAAATTCGTATGGAGGCTATATCTAAATCTGAACTGATTTTCTTCAAATTTAATAGCGTTCGTTGTTGTACCGAAAAACTTCGTTGTGCAAAGTTTCATTTGGTTCTGTCTACAATTGCGACCTGTATCGTGATTACAAGAATAAATGGACGGACGGACATTGATAAATCGACTCAAAAAGTGATTCTAAGTCGATCGGTATAATTAACAAAGGGTTTATCTCGTTTCCTTTTGGGTGTTACAAACAAATGCACAAAGACAATACTATCGTGGAGTGTATAAAAACGTATACCATTTTGGAAAGGATAGAACGAGTGCTTTCACAATATGAAACAGGCAATGATTACGGCATCACTTTTTGAACTTCATTAAAAGCAAAACTAAAAATCTCATCGAATTATAAAAATTTTGGAAAAAAAAACATATCGAACGTAGCGTCAAATCTATAAGAATTAAGATATTGTAACGAAATTTTTGGCATCATGCAGCAAAAAAGGTCTACAAAACTAATGCGTTACTAGTTATTGCACTTCTGCATTTTCCAGAGTGGGGAAAATATGTTCCAAAATTTGGGTTTTTATACTAAAATGGTCGTCATTTCTTTATTTTCGGAAGTAATGTGGTAATACGTTTAGAGTAAGAACTCAATATTTGAAAAACACCTTTACTCTTGAGATGTACAAATTCATCAAGGTATCTCTCTCCGTTCCAAAGTTACAGAATTAATTCTAAAATTTATAGATTTGGAACCTCTAGAACAGTGGGACCCAACCTACAAAAGACTTTCTCGGTAGTTCACAAACATATGATAACAATTATATCATACACTGCTCCACAGACGGCTGTAGGAAATGAATCGATCATAAAAGAATTTTAAGTTATGTACAGAGCTCGAAAGTGTTCCAATAGTTTCGCTGGTTTGTCATTTAAATAAAACGACATTTACACATCAATACGAGGGTTGTTGAAAAATTACATTTTTAGTCAGGCTGATTGTAATTTTCAAAATGCATCTTCGTATTATAATCTTCTTCTATGTAATTGTTAGACAAAAAAATAATTATTTCATTCAAAACTAAGTTATTTAAATTTTATTCTAAAGTGCACGCAGAATATATTACACCGTCCGACAAAATTAAAAAGATTTGGTGGGAAGCTGACACAAAAACCGCCATATTTTTTCAAAAATGTAAAATTTTAAAGGACATTTTCGACTTCTTTGTCCCACTTCTTAAAACCACAAAATTTATTTAGATTGTCCAATCCGTCGTTGGGTTGTGGGATTTACAATTTGCATCCAAAATATCATAATTTTTCAAAAAAAAAAAAGTTACCGCACCACTACGTAAAATCGAAAACCTCTAACTTGCCTGTAGTAGCATACTACAGGGTGGCGCAGAATGAGCTATGTAGTTTGAATTCTTTATAAGATATGCTAAAAAGAGCACGTATGTATGTGCGAAGCAGAAAATGGACATCACTTACACGATATAATTTTTCAAAGCTAATTGCAAAAAATTACCCAATAATATACTGTATTTAAAAGTATATAATAATATATATAATATTCGCATACATAAAAAACCATATAGCTCACCCTGTATTTAGCCCGACCGAACTTAAGTTAATTTTTAATTGATTTCTTTGACATGTTCAATTGAAAAAACTCTAAATTTCAAGATTGTTGCTCACAATTGATGATTGCAAAAACCTCTACGATTTCTAGCATATTAAGTTCGGCCCTCGTATGAATGCACATGTATGTATATGTATGTATGTGCAGCGTATTTATGAATGTTTGCAGTTTTTGTTATCTTTCTTAGGCTGAAAAATGCACTTGCACGCTGCACGAATTCGAATACGACGACGACGACGAGTATGAATAGACAGACAGACAAGCCAGCACACAGAGCGAAATGGCAGGACAGACAAAAGGACGGACAGACGAGCGAACAGGCAGACAGACAGCTGTATGAGTTTCATTTTGTGTCTAGAAAATGTTATTTTTGCTATGGGAAATATTCTCCTTTTTGTGCATTTTTGTTTAATTTTGTTATATTTCGTTTTTTCCTTTCCTTTTTGGGGAAATATTTTTTGTTTGTTGTTGTTGTTGCTGTAGCTGGTGTTCTGTTTTAATTCATTCGCCATATCAAGCGGAAATATTCCAAAAAAAAAAAAAACGGTACTGTTGTTGCTTGTAATAAAAACGTTAAATTTAAAGTTTTAGGAAGGCACTAAAAACTACTAAAGTACAACCAATCTAATAAAAACAGCCAAGAGGCAAGAGCCAACTACTGACTGCCCTGCTACCACCTTCATCATCCCCTGCCACCGACACTGCCACTCATGCTCATCGCACTGTAGTGTGTTTTATGTTTTGTATTTTATGTTTGCCACTGCGTGAAATAATATAAATATTTTTAAATAGAATATAAAATAGAAAAATAATAATCGGAGATTCTCTAAATCGTTGTATAATTCTGGGTCGATCTAGGCGCGTCCATTTGTCCATCCGTATATCTGGCGAAATAAAACAGCACGAAGTTAACTGTGACGTTCAAGTTATGCACATCCAATAGCAGCAAATCGGTTGGAATTGTAAATCGGCAAAATTGCTCCGGGAGGAAAAAATCACCGACTGAATCTTTTACGATATCTAGCCCTTAGCTCGGAGGTTTAAATATATATTTTTTAATATTTGCATAAAATTATATACGTTTTAATGCAATTTTTTTAATTTCGGTTAATTTGTAACTAGAGTGATTAAAAACTCGGTTTTTTATAATGTAGGTTTTCGGGTTTTCCGAAAACCGTGATTTCAAAAAACTCGGGTTTCTTTTTATTTTTGAAAAAAAACGGTCGGACCGGGTATTTTCTGTTTTTTTTTCTTGTAAAAAATGTGGGAATTTTTTCATTGTAGGGTAATTCCATTATTATTTAGTATGACCATTGTTTATACTCATTTTTGGGGATAGGATATTTCATAATCAGATTCAGTCCACTGAAGTCTTTCAAAATTGACTCCAAACATTCCTGCCTGAATTAGCATGAGGTCAATTGCCAAAAATTCATTTGGAAAAAACCCCATCATTACCATTCGGCCTGCAACTATTTTCCCAAAATATCAGTTCAGATCAGGTGTTAACGCGGTAAAAACTACAAATAACGTCTTACTGAAACACAGCTATAATTTTTGAGCCAATTACCCTATTCTGCAATTCTGATATCTTGTAGAAAATAAAATAAGCTAAAATACATAAAAAATAAGAGAATAAATCATATGTTTGAAATTAAATTCAAAGATTATCCGTATTTTTTGACTACTTGAAATACCTTTCACTTTTCTCTTATGTTCGCCAAGGGGAGTTCATCAACCTTTGAGACGATACCAACGATAAAATTGGAACCACGTACAACTTTGTCCAAAGGTAAACGTCATTTTTTGTTTTATTTTTAAAAAGCTAGCGTTATACATAGACGCGAAGGTTGAAAATTGGGCGACATGGAATCGGATGAAATGGAACAGCAAAAACCACTCGAGATGGTAATCCATTTGGCTGGTCAACGATGTGACGCACACCAAAAGGCTCATTTCCCTCGACAAGACAACACTCAGTATTATTACTGTCACTGTTAATGTGCGCATGAAACATCCACTTCAAAACATCTGTAGAAGTTGTTTAGATCGAACATTTCGAAAAAAGTCTTTTATTAACAGCAGCGATTATCTGCTGTCTATTAACAGGCGCTTTTCTGTTATTACAGCAGGTTTTTCTGCCATAACAGCAGTTTTTCTGTTATCAGAATCAGTTTTTCTGTTATATCGAATCAGCATTCACACCGTTTAAAATGGCAACTGTTAATAAAAATATAAAAATAGATAAATCAAGTAAAAAGACGTTAAGTTTGGCTGGGCCAAACTTTATATACCCTCCACCATGGATTTCAATCCACAGAGATTGTCGATTTTCGTAGAAGTTCAGTCACATTACAGGAAAATGCTAATTGTGTAATACACTTAAAGAAAAAAGTCTGTTATTAACAGCAGCGATTGTCTGCTGCCTATCAGCAGGCAATTTTCTGCTATTACAGCAGTTTTTCTGCCATAACAGCAGTTTTTCTGCAATCTTGCATCAGCATTCACACTGCTAAAGTGTTTGCAGTCTGTTAAAAATGGATGCTGATAATTAAATTATTATTTAAAAGCCTTCCATATTTTTTCAGCCCCAATATTTTTTCAGAACACACCTACCCTCCATCTGCAACCCTTAAGGCGGCCCCCATTCATTTGCTTATTTTTTATATTTTTTATGAAAGAAAGCCCCAAAACTGCCCCGCAGTAGACCCTAAAAAAGACCTATAATGAAAAACGAAATTTTGTAAAATAAATTGGGCGATTGCTTACACATTTTGGGTGATTTGACATTTTTAAATATATTGGAATTTGTTCACAATGGAAAATTATCCAAATTTCTACACATGTCAAATCGTCCCAAATTTTTTTTGGGCGATTGTTCAATTTTCCTATTTATGGCTGACTAGCTAATTTTGATTAAGTGATAACTGCGTATATTGTAAATTCATGCAGATTTCCTCTTCTGGGTAATATCCAAAGTCGGCTACGCTAAATAAAGGCTTCTTGGATTACCGACCTTCGGCTGGGATTAAAGATTTACGCCTCTGGGGTATGTCCAAAGTTGGTTATGCAGAGCAAAGATTTTCTGCGTTGTCGGCTTTCGGCAGAGCACAGATTTTCTGCGATGTTGACTTTCGGCCGGGCTTTATGACTTTCTCCTCTGGGATATACACAAAACCGAACATATTGAATCTTCCTTGCATGTATTTTCAAATATATAAAATAATAATGTAAGAAATATCGTAATGCACAATCAAAATACAGTATAACCTCTCTAATCCGGAAAGATATAGTTTCGACCTTTGTCCGGATTACTGAATTGTCCGGGCTATAGTACAAAATGTAAAATAAGGAAATGGAGGTCGTTGTTTTATTAATAAAGACGTTTTTGAACAAAGATAAATAATAAATAATCAAAAAATAATAAAAGAAAGAATTACGCATAAAATCAATAATAATGTTTGAAGTATGATCTTGATTGTTTTCTGATCAGCCCATAAAAGTCTAGAGCAAATACATTATCCAAACATTAATTTCTGCATCGTAAAAATTAGGTGGAAAAGGGTTAATACCTGCCATATTCTGACAGGTCGGATCTAACGTTCTTTACTGAAAAGTGTTATAAGATCTTGCTGTGGAAATCTCTTTCTGTGGAAGCCTCCGGCAGCAACTCTGACTAACTTTTAGTTTATTGCTTTTAGTAATTCTAGCCAAGAAAAGGAGTTTAAAGTCAAAATGATATTGTGTAGATCGAAAGTGGGGATCGGTATTGATTGATTTATTTTTGGATTTAATTGCGCGAAATTCAAATTTAGCTACTTGTTGCCATTTCTCTGAAATTCTTTTACATTTTTTTATAGACCACTCATCAAATACGACGTCTAGTTATTTTTGATTAACTGTAATTTTTACTAAAATAATTTTGAAGTTTTAGCAAAGTAATATTTCAATATGTAAATCCTTTAAAAGTTTTAGACATATATTTTCTTATTTTTTTTATTTGAATGTTAAATTATTTCGCCACTTATGTTCTAGAATTTTCACTTTCAGTTGCGTCCGTCCAGTTGCTTCGTGTTGTCTCTTATTTGTTGGTGCCTGAGCTGTCCGGATTATTGGATAGTCCGGACTAGCGAGTGTCCGGATTAGGAATGTTATACTGAAGTAAGAAGGCAAGTGTGGTTGTCCTGCCTAAACTAAATATTTATACACTCCACGAGAGTATTATGTCTTTGTACATTTGTTTGTAACTCCCAAAAGGAAACGAGTTAGATCCATCGTTTATTATACAGATCGGCTTAGAATCACTTTCTGAGTCGATTTAGCAATGTCCGTCTGTCTCTCTGTCCGTCTGTCCATCTGTCCATCTGTCTGCCCATCTGTTGTTGTAATCAAATTACAGGTCGCAATTATAGTCCGATCTTAACAAAAATTGGTACAAGTAAGTTTTGTGGCTCAAGGACGAACGCTATTTAATTTGAGGCAAATCGGCTCGGTTTTAGATATAGTCCCCATACAAATGTCGCTCCCGATTTGATTTTTTCCGCCCTATAAAGCACACACAGTACCCGATTTTCTTCAAATTTGGCTTAACACCTTATAATCTAACTAGAAATACCTGTGGCAAAAGCGGATTAGATCGGTTCAGATTTAGATATAACCCCCATACAAATGTCGCTCCAGATTTGACTTTTTCCACTCTAAAAACCACATATTGTACTTGATATTCTTTAAATTTGGCAAAACATCCTATAATCCAATTAGAAACACCTATGCAGAAATTGGGTAAGATCGGTTCAGATTTAGATATAGCCCCCATACAAATGTCGCTCCCGATTTGACTTTTTCCACTCTAAAAACCACATATTGTACTTGATATTCTTTAAATTTGGCAAAACATCCTATAATCCAATTAGAAACACCTATGCAGAAATTGGGTAAGATCGGTTCAGATTTAGATATAGCCCCCATACAAATGTCGCTCCAGATTTGACTTTTTCCACTCTAAAAACCACATATTGTACTTGATATTCTTTAAATTTGGCAAAACATCCTATAATCCAATTAGAAACACCTATGCAGAAATTGGGTAAGATCGGTTCAGATTTAGATATAGCCCCCATACAAATGTCGCTCCAGATTTGACTTTTTCCGTTCTAGAAACCACATATTGTACGCTATTTTCTTTAAGTTTGGCACAACATCTTATAATCCAACTAGAAACAGTTAAAATTAAAGATCGGGTAAGATCGGTTCAGATTTAGATATAGGTATAGCCCCAATACAAATGATGCTCCCAAATGTTTAACCGATTTTGGCCAAACTTTACATATTATATTTCACCTATAAACATACATGATGAAAGCGGGTCACATCGTTCCAGGTTTCAATGTTCAAATGTTCTTTCCGATTTAACATTTTTTGTCAAACACATACATTTACAGGATACAAAAATTCTTCCCGATTTCAATTTTTTAACGAATTGAATTGTAATGATATAGAAAGTGGAGTGTATCATATAGTCGGCTCCGTCCGATTTTAGCCTTTCCTTACTTGTTTTAATTTAATGTTAGTGAATTCGGACCGCCGTCGCCCCACAATGTACCACTGTGCATCGTCCATCGTAACTCGTGGCATGGCAAAGCGTTAACAAGCATAATGTGTCGGAGTACTCCTCGTCCGAGAATACGAGTATGTGTATGGATGGGCATGAATGCGAGCAAGTGTGTGTACACGCCGTTTAAGCTTGCATGTGTGTTTGTGTGTGCAGTGTACACTAGGAGGGCATCCACACGTAGAATGCTGAGGTTGATTGTGTTGCGCCAAAAAGTATGCTGCTAAAGTGTAAAATTTAACAGTCGCGGTATAGCAACAACAACAACAAGCACAACAATTACAACTGCAACTACAAAATACTACAACAGCACCTACAACACACACTCTCTCTCTCACACACACATACAAAGTATATGCTTTTCAGTTTATTCTCTTTCTAAGGCCAAAATGCCTCTTAATGTGTGTAGATGTGGATGAGTGTGTGTGGGTTTGTAAAGCACTCGAAGCTACAACTCGCGACTGGCTAAAATGCGGTTGAAGATGGATTGTTTCAGTTGAAACAAAGTTATGATTTGTTTATGAAACGAACAAAATATACCATTAGACTCTCTGTTATGTATGTATGTGTGAAGAGTAGGATACATACCTTCAAAGCTCATCCCAACAAGTGCAGATTAGATCATATATCATTTGCGTTTGGTCGGGGCACGAGCACGAGCCAAATGAGCCTTTCAGGATGCACACAATGTTGAGAAAACGTAGTAATTTTCGGCTATGCTTGTTGGCTTATTTCAGCAGGAACCCCTAAATATGGCACATAATTTTTGGAAGCTAATATTTCCTTATAAACAAGACAATGTAGTTATATCCGCATGGGGTGCACCATGAAAGTGTACGGGAATCTACAAGGTTTGCTAAGTCCTTCAGCAAAGGATGGAATCACCTGAATGGCCAAAATAGAAAATATTAAAATGGTTTATAAGGGGAGGATAAAACACCAATTTCATAAATGTTCGTAATGATATAAAGGATGTTTCTTTAGAGGTTCCATTTTCCACAAATAAGACAGTCATGTTTCAGCCATTTGCAAGAATTAAAACGGAATGACCATCATTTGCGCTGTAAATTCGGCCAAAGACCGCAACTAGAGATCAACTCATTGTTTCAACACAATATTCTGTTCAGTGATGAGTCTCAGTTTTGGCTCAAGCAGTTTTGGCCGATAAGCAAAATTGCTCCATTTGAATTAAAGGGAACCACGAAAGATTCTCGAAGCTCTATAACATCCACAAATAACTTACTATTTGGTGTGATTTCGGAATCGTTAGCTCTGACTTCTTTAAAATTCTTAAACAACGAAATAATCGACTCTATATTATTTTGTGTTCCAATTGATTGATTGATGCCATACAACTCTTCAAACAGTAGACTTATTAAAGGAAACATTTGAAAACGCGCTATTTATCCTGTGCTTTAGCAATTCTAGATTATTTTCTAGATCATTGATTGCATTCCATTGCATGGAAAATTAGTCGAAAAATACTAGCCAGCCGCGGAGCAAGCATGTCCCAAATTATATTCAATGCAAAAAATTTGCAGTATTTTATTTAAATTAAAGGACGTCTAAAAGAAATCCCTAAATATTAGTTTGTATGTAAAGGGTGATTTTTTAGCTATTATCTTTTTGGCAACTCTGGTTTAAACAGCTGACGCACGTTTCGTATTTTGTTTCACTGTCAAATATCTTCAGTTTGGTCTATAATTTAACCATGAATCGTCTTACAAACGAACAACGCTTGCAAATTATTGAATTTTATTATCAAATTGCGTGCTCTGTTAAGAAGTTCATCGCGCGCTTCCATTTTATGGACCACTGAAGCGGCTATTCGGGCTATTGTGACTAAATTTCGCACCAAATTTACATTGTTGGACATTAAACCACCAACACGCTTACGTAGAGTGCGAACTGAAGAAAATATCGCAGCTGTATCGGCCAGTATTATTGATGCACATCAATTATCGATTCGTCGCCGTTCGCAGCAATTGGGCCTCTGTTACTCAAAAACGTGGAAATGCCAAAATTGGACTAAGCGGATGGACCATTTGAGGCTCAGTCACGGTCAACATTTGCATGAAATAATCTTCAAACATTAAATTATATGGACCGTACTATCGATTCAAATAAAGATTTCACGCATTTTTCTGAATTTTATTTGTTTTTTTGAAAACCTTTCCTATAGCTTTTAAAAAATCACCCTTTATATGTATAACAACAAAAAACGATTTTTTATAATTTAACGTGAAATATCAAGAAAATTCTGGACTGAATATAATAACAAAACTTACCATATCCCCTCTTAGCCAAAATAGAAGGGACGTATCAATAGTGAACGGTTCCCAATTTGGGAATTGACAATTGCGGTGACAACAGTAGACCGGTCCACACAAGACCATGTGGGAACAAGTGCTACACGACATTAATATCAAACTAGAATCTGACATCTTTTAGGCAGCGTATAACAGTATTGTGGTCCGGTGCCACAAAATAGTCCCCATTGAAAAAATTAAATAATTTCCAATAAAATAAGCTCCAAAATCAAATGGAGTAACACCCAAAAGAGAACAAGTAAAAAAGCTTTAAGTTCGTCCGGGCCTCCACCACAGATTGCATTCTACAGTGTTTTTATTTTTCTCATCTTTTATTTTACAAGTCTACGCAGCTGGAGGAATATATAGATCAACTTCATTTTAACTTCGCCCATATGATCGTACCATTTTATCCCTCTTTTTTTAGAATACGAATTTCGAAATATCCTCTTAATTAGAGGTCTACACAGTTAGATGGTCTTAGAACTTTGCCAGGATACATAATATATACTTTATGATATTGAATATTTCAATGTGTTACAAACGGAATGACAACATGAATATACTCCCATCATATTTATACCTATACATTACCAAACAAGTAAATAAGCTTCAGTCGGCTAAACCGACTTATATATACCCTCACTCTCTGAGAACATATATCGATCATTCCATGTCAAACCGAACACCTTTTTTACATCACCATTTCCGATTTCGTTGGAACTTTGTACGATAACTAAACTTTATAAAATATTTGATCCGTAGAAGACGAAAAAACCGAAATTTTTTAAAAATATATGACCAATTGAAAATTGGGAAAATCAAGAAAAACGTGCCGAGGTATGAACATTGAAAATGGAGTAGTGAGAAAACGCGCGAGCACAATTTAAAGAATGAAGGCTTATTTTAAAGGTAACTACGGGTACTTTTTGCCGACGTTCTTGGCTATTGACTGCTACTAACAACAATTTTGAGTATTTCAGATTTTTCTTCTTCTTTTGTATTTTTTACTATGAAAACAACAGAAAAAATATAGGCATATTATCTGATTGATTCTAAACAAACCCTGAAAATTTCAGCTTGGAGAAATAACGGGTTGTGTTTAAAAAGAAAAACATTTAATAAATGTAGTCGCCCGAATAAAAGTATTTTCTGAACGATTTTTAATAAAACACACACGTAGTTTGTACACTAGATACACACACATTCGTTCAAAAATAGTAGTAATGGAAGTAGTGATATTTCTACCACTTTCCTATAAGTAAAACTGCCAAAACTTTTATGGTCACCTCCTTATATTATGAGAAGACAAAATATGCTTGTCTGGCAGGTTTACGGGGGTGACTTTGGCCCCCTGCAATTTTTAAGGTAAAAAATGTAGTATGTTTTGAGGTATTTGATTATTTGGAAAGCTCTTACACCTACGAGTTATCAACCAACCCGCCAGACCAGTCTGGGGGTGGAAAGTGCGTGCCAGACAGGCTTAAAGTCCGGGGGCCAGAAACGAAAATCCTTAAAGTAAAACGGCCAAAACTTTTATGGTAATTTCGTTCCATTGTACAAAGAAACCAAGTAAAAAGGGCGTTAATTTCGGCCGGGCCGAACTTAATTTACCCTCCACCATTGATTGCATTCCACAGAGGATGTCCATTTTCGTAGAACTGCACTAATATTACAGGAAAATAAGTTTTTTTTATACAGCCAAATCAAAGCAAATACAAATATTAAAAAAAAATATTAATAAAGATAATATTTTAATTATTTCAAACCACGCCTATAAGGCAAGGCTACCAACACGTCAATTCAAACAATAAATATTCTTCTATATATTTTCAAAAAGCTTAAATACCATAAATATTGGGTGCTACAGTTGGTTGTATTTCCATTCTATTTTAATTCCAAAAGTCTAAATTTTGAAAATCCATTATCAGACGTACATAGTTTGCACTATATATAACCTAACTTCATGATTCAACCAATTTTTGCCGTAAAAGAAAAAGCAAAGAAAAAAGCAAAATTTACCCCCTTAAGAGTACGACTATCTAAAATCACTTTATTTGACGTTTGTACCCAATTAGAATTTCATCATTCTAGCTGTAGTCGTTTAGTTAGTACTATTTTTATCCCTCTGTACTGTACCATTGTATCCCTTGAAAGTACGAATTTCGAAAAATCCCTTTATTTTCCGTGTATACACAGTCAGAGGAATGTATACTCCGAATTTCATGACTCTAGCTGTCGTCATTTGGTTGGTACTATTTGAACCCCCTTTTTCATTTTAACCCCAAGAAGTACGAATGTAGAAAAATCCGTTTATTTTACGTGTCTACGCAATCAGTGGAATGTATACACCGAATTTCTTTATTCTAGGTGTAGCCGTTTGGTTGGTACCATTTTTATCCCTCTGCACCCATTGTATCCCTTGAAAGTAAGAATTTGGAAAACAACTTTTATTTTCCATGTCTACGTAGCCAAAGGAATGTGTACACCGAATTTCATGACTCTATCTGCGGTCATTAGGTTGGTACTATTTTTATCCCATTTTTCCATTTTGACCCCAAAAAGAAACAATTTCGAAAAATCCCTTTATTTTCCGTGTATACACAGTCAGAGGAATGTATACTCCAAATTTGATGACTCTAGCTGCGGTCATTTGATTGGTACTATTTTTATCCCTTTTTTCATATTAACCCCAAAAAGTACGAATTTTGAAAAATCCGTGTATTTTACTTATCTATGCAATCAGAGGAATGTATACACCGAATTTGATTTTTCTAGGGGCAGCCGTCTGGTTTGTACCATTTTTATCCCTCTATTCCCATTTTACCCCTTAAAAGTACTAATTTGGAAAAAATACTTTTATATTATGTATCTACTCCATTAGAGGAATATACACACTGAATTTCGTATTTCTAGCTGTTGCCGTTTTATATGTACCATTTATATCCCTTTTTGGCCCCATTTCCCCACCTACAAATAAGAATCACGTTATAGTGCAATTTTTTGTTATCGGGGGAATGCCCATGCACATTATCAAGCATGTAAAAGCAGACATATTGAAAATATATGATTAAATACTCTAAAATATTAGGGATTATTATGGGTATTTTTAGTCCTTGTGAGGGAAAAAATGTTCCCTTTGGGCCGATTTCGCCCCATTTCAATCCCAACCGATCTACGACTATAAGACGCATTTATGGAAAATTTGAACGTTCTAGCTCCTTTCGTTTAGATGCTAGCGTGCTTTCAACAGACGGACAGACGGAGAGACGGACGGACGGACATGGCTAGATCGTCTTAGAATTTTATGACGATCAAGAATATATATACTTTATAGGGTCTCAGGTCGATATTTCAAGGTGTTACAAACGGAATGACAAAGTTAGTATACCCCCATCCTGGAGGTGGAGGGTATAAAACTCAATGTCTGGAAAACCTTCGAGGGCCGCCTTGCACCTCATGCACCTTTAACACATTTCTATGCAAAAAAACTACTAAATCAAAGAAAACTGTTCTCTATTGCGAAATTGTCCAGAAATCGACGGAATTGTTTGTTTAAACTACATATGTTTCGATAAAAGGTGAACAATTCAGAATTTAATTTGTGTTTCCAATTTTCCTTTCTGAAGAAATGCCCACACATTCCGTTGAATATTTCAAGGTGTTACAAACAGAATGATAACATGATAATACCCCCATCCTAAGGAGGAGGGTATAAAAATGAACAAAATTTTCAAAATAATCTTTTGATGAATAATTATTAAAACATCCTTTTACTCATGTCCGGTATGAATTAGAAGACCAAAATCTCTGTAGAAATCATATTTAGAACCATACATCATCAAAGCGAAAGTGATAATATAAATTTCCGACACCTCATCAATGTCGTGAAGTAAATGTTTCCCGAATATCCTGTGTCGTGAGTTGGGCAGTACCATCAAAATTACTCGTCTGTCTCTTCTACATCTTCATGAACGCAGTTTCAGCAGTGTTTGTTGAATTGAACAAATTGAACAACGGTCCGTAAGCACTGCGACCTGCTACGTCCATTCTATTTTGCCTTATGGTTTTCAGATCAGGTTAGTCTGGATAATTCACATGTATATAAGGTTTTCCACTTTAAATTAGCTCGTTCTATGCACCCAACTCCGTGTTGAGAGTATTACTCATTCGCCCATGGGCCAACCAACCAACTCTGTATTGAGAATATTACTCATTCGCCTATGGTCCTGATCAGGAGATAAAATCCCCCTCTTCATATTATGCAAAATTCCAAGGATTGCCATAGTTTCAATCAATTTCAGAAATTATCAAGAAATTTCCAATGCACATTAATAATTTATATAAAACAGAACTGTTTATAGCTTCAATTGCTAAATAGCTGATTTTAAACCATAGATCCTTAACTTCACTACACATTTATAATGAACACAGTTTAATAGTTGCAAAAAATGTTTTATTTTTATTTATTTATTTCAGTCTATGGAACATTCTATTCTGTTGCACCAAAGGTTATACAAATATCACAACAACATAATTTACTAAAGCTTTAATCAATAGACAATAAACTATGCGAATGGTTAAATTTACTCCACAATGCCCTTCGAAACCAGACGAATATTTTCGATTTATAATATAATGGCGGTGAAATCTATTCAAAGTTTCAATGATGCGTTGCCAGACCTTCTCCTAACTCTTCCCGCTCCCACACTCTCGCTCAATGTATGCATTTTTAATGTAAGCGCACATACATACCATCTATACTTATATACAAATTCAAATTAGTTTTTGTTGTTGCTGCTGCTGTTGCCTCTGGGTTTTGTATTTTTATGAAAATGAAGTGGAACGACGTCTAACTATTCAACGCGTTCACATTTACATGGCAGACATGATGTAATTATGGTCGCCAAATTCGGGTGGTATGAATATTTAGAGAGCGAGTCTTTTATAAAACGCAGAACAGCAGAAAAAACACCAACAAAGGCAACACTTACGCACAGATTACCACAAAAACACGCTTTAACAACAACAACAACAGCAGCAGCATTTTAACGCATCAGTGATTTATGAATGAATAAAATATTACAATAAAAACAGCACAACAACATGTACAGTGTGCGGTGTCAGTATGAAGGACAAATTGAACGAAGATGAGTTGACTCATCCTTGAGGTGATTATATATTGTTTAATTATTTAACTGTTGAAGAAGTCAAGGCTATGTTATGGGATTGCATGAAATTTAAGTAAACTGGTAAAATTATTCCATAAAAAACTTCGTTATGTCAATAAACCAGTTTCTTTAAAGAGAACACACATTCGATGCACTGATAGTGTGTGTCATATTACTAATATGAATAAAATATATGAATATAACTAAACACTTGTCTTTCTAGGAATTAAATGTTTCTGTTCAAACTTCAAAAATTCAACAAATAACGAAACTTAATCATTTTGTCGAAGAATAACATTTTCTGATGCATTTGCATTTCTAAACTCGAAGAAGATATTAAATAACACTGTGTGAAATTGTTTAAGACATGGCAATATAACCATATAAAGACACCACTACGTGATAAAAGATCAAAAAAGACCTGTGTCTCCCAGTTTTGCCCAAAGTCATGCACTTTTTTATGGGCCCCCAAAGTGATCATTTTCTCAGGCTCATATCTTGGAAACCGTTTGGAATTTTGATCTACTCTCTGAGGCATAGTTGTAGCGCTTGTCATAAAGAACAAAAAATAAAATCAAAAAAACTTCATCTCCAAGGTCATAATCGCAAATGTTGCCGAACAAATCTTATAGGCTGTAGTGTGTGTAGGTAGCGTATACGTGCTGTTGATTAAGGATAATATCACTCATACGCACTGTAGTCGGACTAATCATTAACACTCTCATGCTCAATGTTGCCTATAGGCAGCATTGCGAGTTAGTCCTATAAAATCTTTCAAATCACATATTTTGCAGAGTTAATATTTTTTATTTTTGTTTACATATGCAGCAAGGAATATTTAAAAGGGAACCAACAAATTCGGTAACTTGGGTTTGCGTAGGAATGTGAAAACAAAAGTGAAGTCTCAAATTTAAATTGTTTGAGTTTCTTGTAATTCGATTTAGGAAGCGACATAAAAGATTTGGCAATTTTACTTATAGGGAAGTGGTGGAAATAGCACTATTTTTATTCGACCTTGAAAGGTGCAGGGGGGCCAAAGCCGTAATCGAAGGTTTGCCAGACATGGATTTTTTTCTTTGTACAATGGAACGAAATTATCATAAAAGTTTTGGCCGTTTTACTTATAGTTTAAGGAATTTCGTTTCTGGCCCCCGGACTTTAAGCATATCTGGCACCCCCAGGCTGGTCTGACTGGTTGGTTGATAACTGGTAGGTGTGACAGGTTTCCAAATAATCAAATACTAGCCATGACAAAATATTGTAAATATCACCACCCTACCTTTTCATACCCTCCACCTCCAGGATGGGGGTATATTCACTTTGTCATTCCGTTTGTAACACCTTGAACTATTCAGCGGAGACCCCATAAAGTATATATATTCTGGGTCGTGGTAAAATTCTAAGACGATATAGCCATGTCCGTCTGTCTGTCTGTTGAAAGCACGATAGCGGCCGAAAGAAATGAGCTAGGAGGTTCAAACTTTTCCTAAATGTGTCTTATGGTTGTAGATCGGTTGGGATTGAAAGTGGACGAAATCGGCCCAGAGGCCCTCACAAGGACTGAAAATACCCCTAATATTTAGAGTATTTCAGCATGTTTTTTGAACATATTAGCTTGTATTTACTTGATATTTGCAATGCGCATTCCCTTTATTGCATTAAAGGGCACCATAGAGTGCTTTTTATTTGTAGGGGGCGAAATGGGACAAAAAGGGATAAAAGTGGTACCTATCAAACGACAACAGATAGAAACACGAAATTTGGCGTGTACATTCCTCTAATAGAGTCGATACATAATATAAAAGTATTTTTTCTAAATTCGTACTTTTAAGGGGTTAAATGGGGATAGAGGGATAAAAATAGTACCAACCTAACGGCTGCACCTAGAATAATGAAATTTGATATATACATTCCTCTGATTGCGTAGACACGTAAAATAAAAGAACTTTCCAAAATTCGTACTTTTTGGGGTTCAAATGGAAAGAGGGGATAAAAGGAGTACCTACCCAAAGACAGCAGCTAGAATGAAATTCGGAGTAGACATACCTCTGACTGCGTAGACACGAAAAATAAAACGTTTTTTCCAAATTCGTACTTTCAAAGGATACAATGGGAGCAGAGGGATAAAAATAGTACCAACTAAACGAATACAGCTAGAATGATGAAATTCAGTATGTACAATGTACATACTGAATTTCAGGTACCAGGTTACAAGTAAAAAAAAAAAAGTTCGCCGTACACCTTCGAATATGAAGTATTATTGAAAAGTAGTTTCAAAAAAATTTTTTTTATTTTTTTATGCCGAACGTAGGGGTCGCGCTTTTACATTTTTCTATATAACTTCTGCATTTATAAACGGATTTTAAAGTGTGATACATCGATGTTTTTGTCCGATTTTTTGTCTTTGAAGTCATTGAGCTCAAACATGATTCATGATTTTATGCGAGCTTTAATTTTCGATTATTAGAGTGGTACATTAGGGTAGTAGCAACTGAGAAATGATGGGTAAGTACCAGAAGGGGGTGCTTGAGCTCAATGACTTCAAAGACAAAAAAATCGGCCTCGTCGAGACAAAAACATCGATGTATCACACTTTAAAATCCGTTTATAAATACAAGTTATATAGAAAAATGTAAAAGCGCGACCCCTACGTTCGGCATAAAAAAATAAAAATTTTTTTTTTGAAACTACCTTTCAATAATACTTCATATTCGAAGGTGTACGGCGAACTTTTTTTTTGAGGTACGCCCTAATGTACATCCCTCTAATTGTGTAGATACGTAAAATAAGGAGATTTTAGATAGTCGTACTCTTGAGGGGGCAAAATTGGAAAAAGGGGATAAAAATGGTACCAACAAAATGGCCGCTGATAGAATCATGGAATTCGGTGTCTACATTCCTCTGACTGCATAGCCAGGTAAAATATTTTTTTTCAAATTCGTACTTTATTTTGTTGCTTTTACGACAAAAAATGGTAGAATCATGAAGTTGTCTTATACTGCGAACGTGAGAGATAAGGTATTTTCAAAATGTATACTTTTGAAATTAAAATAGGATGGAAATACAACCAACCAAACGACTGTAGCTGAAAATACACTCTCTATCCCCCAATATTTAGGGTATTTATGATTGCTTCCTTATATTTACTTTATGAATTGAAGTATTATATCCATTATATATAGCATACAAATATTGGTAGCCTTGGCTTATTAATTAAATTTCTTATTTTCATACAGTTAAAATTTGTTGCGGACATTCCTCTTGTAGCTTGAAAGCACCACAAAAAATAAAAGTTTTAGCGGGCGAAATGGGACAAAAAGGGACAAAATATGGTACCAATGATACGACAACAGCTAGAATCATGAAATTCGGTGTGTACATCCCTCTAATTACATAGACACGTAAAATAGAGGGATTTTTCGAAATTCATACTTTTAAGGGATATAATTAAAAAGAGGGATAAAAATGGGACCTACCAAACCGCTGAAGTTGAAATCATGAAATTCGGTGTATACATTCTGACTATGAATACTCGAAAAAGGTTTTTTTCGAAATTTGTACATTTGGGCGGAGAATGGGGCGAATGGGGATATCTTTAAAATTTATACTTTTCTTATCACGTTGTCTGTATCTGAAAATGCTTCTTTTGCTGATTTTCGATTTTAAACAGTATACATTATAGTTTGAAATACATAGTAAACAAATATAGTAATGTTCATAAAAAATATCACAATTTTCGTAATATGGTACTGTACTTCTATGCAAAGTCGACATCCTTTAATCTGCTGGTAATACTGTGGAATGCACTCCGTGGTGGAGGGTATATAAGATTCGGCCCGGCCGAACTTAACGCCTTCTTAACGCAGAACAGATACAAGAACACGAAATCGTGACATCATACTCTTCCTCTTTTTGTTTAGTTTCGGTCTACCAAGCCCGACAGAAATTTTGTTGGCTTACATTAAATCATGACTTTAAAGAAAATAAAGTAATTGCATTGGTAATACAAAACAATAATCTGTTTATGTTAAACAGTTGTTTTAAATATTTTGTTGGTATTAAATAATTGTAACACATACCTTCAACTTTATTTTTAATATTTAATTTTATTCATACCACTTTGATTTAAAGCATACCATCTAATATTACAGTACCGCAAAATGCCAAGTGTATAGCTTCGAACAACTCTTAAGTGGTCACATAGTGTATCGGCTTTTAATATATTGATTTCGTATCTATAAACAAAATTCGCAAATTCAATGAAAACATTTAATTGAAATATTTCCTGAAAATTAATTGAAATTATTAATATTTTGTTTAAAATTTTCAAATAAATGTTTTAATTGTATCAATTAATACTTTTATCAAACTATTTAAAAATCAGAAAAAAACTAAGTTCAATTGTCTGTATATTAAAATAAACGCAGCGCGGCACCCTAGTCCAACCAACGCCGTTTGTTATACCCTCCACCTTCAGGATGGGGTAGCACCTTGGAATATCGACCTAAGACCCTATAAAGTATATATATTCTTATTGTCATAAAATTCTAAGACGATCTAGCCATGTCCGCCCTTGTGCCCGTCTGTTGCAACCACGCTAGCATATAAACGAAATAAGTTAGGACGTCCAAATTTACCACAAATGTGTCTTATCGTCGTAGATCGGTATGGAATGGACGAAATCGGCTGAAAGGGAAACATTTTTCTCTCACAAGGAATAAAAATAAGCATATTTTTTCAATATATCTGCTTATACTTACTTGATGTTGGGTACGCGCATTCCCACTATAACAAAAACGTGCACCATAAATTGATTATTATTCGGTTATAAATATTCTCCAATTTTCGATTTATAAACGGATTTTTCGAAATTCGTACTTTTTGCTGTTCAAAATGGAAACAAGGGATAAAAATAGTACCAAACAAATGACCGCAGCTAGAGTCATGATATTCCGAACATACATTCCTTTGACTGCGTGGACACGAAAAATAAAAGGTTTTTTCAAAATTCGTACTTTCAAGGGATACAATGGGTACAGAGGGATATAAATAGTACCAACTAAACGACTACAGCTAGAATGATGAAATTCGGTGTGTACATCCCTCTAATTGCGTAGACATGTAAAATAAAGAGATTTTAGAAAGTCGTACTCTTAAGGGGGGAAAAAAGTAAAAATGAGATAAAAATTTTACCAACCAAATGGCCGCAGCTAGAATCATGAATTTCGGTGTATACTTTCCTTTGACTTGACTGCATAGACACGGAAAATAAAAAGATTTTTCCAAATTCGTACTTTTTTACTTTTACGGCAAAAATTGGTTGAATCATGAAGTTAGGTTATTTTGCACTATGTACGTCTGATAATGGATTTTCGAAATTTGTACTTTTGGAATTAAAATATAATGGAAATACAACCAACTGTAGCACCCACTATCTACCAATGTTTATGGTATTTAAGCTGTTTTTTTTTTTTAATGAGAATATTTATTTTTTGAATTGACTTGAAGTGTTATTTCGTTATGAAAACGTATTGGTAGCCTTGCCTTATTTTTCAATATTTATATTTGGTTTGGCTATATCAAGGCGTATTTATACAGGTGATAGCAGCAGAGCAAAAACAAATTTGGCAACAACAAAATACAAGTAATTTTTTGAATGGTGAGCCATACTGTCAAAGCAAAATATATGGGATTTGACAGTTTCGGTTACTTTTGAATGAAAAAAATTTCAGTCAGCTGGGCTCCTGCTATCACCTTTATAAATACGCCTTGGGCTATATTTAAAAAATTAAATTTTCCTGTAATATTACTGCACTTTCACGAAAATCTACAGGCTCTGTGGAATGCAATCCATGGTGGAGGGTATATAAATTTCGTTTTTTTATACCCTACACCACTTCGTGGACTAGGGTATTATAAGTTAGTTTCGCGCCAAATGTTTGTAACACCAAGAAATAATCGAGCTAGACCCACGTTTAAGTATAGCGATCGGCTTAGAATCACCAGCTGAGTCGGCTTAGAATCACCTGTCTGTCCGTCCGTCTGTCCGTCCGTCCGTCTGCTGTCCGTCTGCTGTCCGTCTGCTGTCCGTCTGCTGTCCATCTGCTGTCCATCTAAGCTTGTTCGCACTCTACAGGTCGCAATTGTTGACCGATTGTCATGAAACTTGGCAGAAGTTATTTTTTCTGGCCAAGGACCATCGGTATTTAATTTGGAGGAAATCGGTTCAGATTTAAATATAGCCCCCATACAAATGTCGCTCCATATTTCACTTTTTCCGCTTTTGAAACCACATATTGTACCCGATTATCTTTAAAATTGGCACAACATTTTATAATCGTACTAGAAACACCTATGCTGAAAGTGGGTATGATCGGTTCAGATTTAGATATAGCCCCCATACAAATGTCGCTCCCGATTTGACATTTTCCGCTCTAGCATCCACATCTTGTACCCGATTTTCTTTAAATTTGGCACAACATCTTATAATCCAACTAAAAAAACATATGGTGAAAGTGGGTAAGATCGGTTCTGATTTAGATATAGCCCTCATAGAAATGTTGCTCCCGAATGTTTAACCGATTTTGGCCAAACTTTACATATTATATTTCACCAATAAACATACATGGTGAAAGCGGGTCACATCGTTCCAGGTTTCAATATACCCCCATACAAATGTCCTTTCCGATTTAACATTTTTTGTCAAACACACAAAAATCATTCCCGATTTCACTTTTTTACCGAATTGAATTGCAATGAGAATTGTTTGGGTGGTGCCCATATGTCCATACTTTGGTATAACCCAAATGGGGCCCATTCTTATCTATTACAGCTCTAGATCTTACATCGGATCTTAATCAAATTTTGCAGATGATATTTTTCAACTAGGAATACCTACCGTGAATGAGAAATATATAACCCATGTTTTAGACCAGGCCCAGAATGTTGTTATAGGCTCCTTTTTGAAATGTCGGTCCTATTACTACTGTATAATTTGTATTTGTCTGTCGGATAATTGGATTAAAGATAATTGACTAAAGATGAATTTATAGTAACTTTATAATTTGTATGAACTACACAAAATTGCTCCCATGAAATACCTGGGTTTGGTAATCAAAGCGAGGTACATACGCAGGGAGTGGTGTAGGGTATTATATAGTCGGCCCCGCCCGACTTTAGCCTTTCCTTACTTGTTTTTTTTTTAAATGCTTTTTTTATTTGAAAGTACAATCCTTCCGGTTAATAATGGAAAATAATTTCATTGAAATATCTGCCTCGGCTGGCCATGCAGTAGCCTACACGATCGGTCCAATTTTTAAGCACATTATCGATTGAGTGCAGCTGTATTTCACCAATGGCTTCACGAATATTGTCCTTTAAAGCGTCAATTGTCTCTGGCTTATCGACGTAACACTTATCTTTGAGGGAACCCCACAAATAATAGTCCAACGGTGTCAAATCGCAGCTCCGAGGTGGCCAAACGACATCAGCTCTGCGGCTGATAATGCGATCTTCAAAAACAGGGCGCAAAACATCGAGTGTAGCTTCGGCTGTGTGGCACGGAGCGCCGTCCTTTTGAAACCAACTGTTGCCAATATTCTCCTCTTCAATTTTTGTGAACAAAAATTCGTTCAACATGGCCCGATAACGATCGCCATTGACTGTAACGGCCACTCCTTGCTCATTTTCGAAGAAAAATGGCCCAATTATGCCTCTGGACCAAAATCCGCACCAAACAGTGACACGTTTTGGGTGTATCAGCTTTTCAATGTATGCGTGCGTGTTTTCTGTACCCCAAATGCAACAATTTTGCTTGTTTACATACCCGCCAAGATCAAAATTAGCTTCATCTGAAAAGATGATTTTTTGGGGCAAAATCGGCATCTTCTGTAAGTCGATCGCAGGCCCACTTAGCGAAGCGAAAACGCATTGGATCCGTTCAGCGGAAGGATAAAACTAATTATCTGTCAAATCAGACATGAGCTAAGTGTTACCATTCACGAAATAAGCAGTAGTTGAACAAATCGTTAGATGGCGGACCCTTTATAATACAGGCTCACGTGGCAAGAGACTCAGCACCTTCCCTACAAAATATGTCAATTCGTAAGCGCTCTTGGCCATTGACAATAATTAAATTAATTTACAATTTCACCATTTGTGCTATGGCACAGGACAGGAGTTTGTTTATATTACACAAATTCGATACAAGTTCCCCGCATAACAATGTAAATAGAATTCTTTAAAATTTGCACACAAAAAACATACGAAAATCTTGCTGATGACAACTTTAGCAATTTTAAAACTTTGTATGTTCCTTTTGTGCGTTGTGAATTTTCCAGAATATAAACAACACTTTCGTTGCAGCAAAAAAAAAAAACAACAACAACAAAACATTGGAAAAGGCAAAGTGATGACAATTTATGGTAACCACAGATTGGACCATAGAAGCGCCCACACCGATGAAGCCTTTTTACTACTTTCTCCTACACACATGTACGAGATGTGTAAGCACTAGGGTGTCCCGTGAGGCAAACATTTTACGCTAATAGCTTTAACACGGGCTGCATTAATTTTCTGATTATGTAAAATTAAAGAAAACATTTGAAAAACTGGCTTTGAGAAGCTAGCGCCATTTTGCCTCAGCAATTGCAAAACGAAGCTGAATATTCTGTTATGTAATTCACAAAAGGCTTTTTCGCGCAATTTATCCATCCACAAATTTAGAAAATCATGATTTTACAGGGTTTTCCAACAAGAGGTGTTATTTTGAACCACCCGGTATTTCGGTAGCTGTGACATTTGAAGCTTTTATTCTTTGGCATTGGACAAAGAATAAATCCATTACTAAAAATGGAACGATACACGCTTCAACAACGCATTGAAATTATTAAAATTCATGAATGAAAATGATCCGGAATTGCATCGAAAAATCATCTTGACTGATGAGGCCCATTTCCACCTCGGTGGCTACGTCAACAAGCAAAATTGTCGCATCTGGGGCTCGGAAAACACAAGAGTTATTGTTGAGAAGCCTCTCGTGTGACTGTTTGGTGCGGTTTATGGTCCGGCGGGGTCATTGGACCTTAATTTTTCGAAAATGAGGTTGGATCAACAGTTACGGTGAATGGATTGCGCTATCGAGAGATGATTAATGATTTTTTATGGTCGGATTTGGATGGTCTGGACAACGTTTACTTTCAACAAGACGGTGCTACTTGCCACACAAGCAACGAAACCATTGCTCTTTTACGGGAAAAGTTTCCGGACCGTGTTATCTCTCGAAGAGGTGATCACAATTGGCCACCGAGATCTTGTGATTTGATTTAACACCTTGTGACTTCTTCCTTTGGGGCCACGTGAAAGACAAGATCTTCGCCAACAGCCCAGCATCGATTCACGACCTCAAAGATAGAATTCGTGAGGCTATCGAGGACATAGGGCAGCCACTTTGCGATTTGGTTATGGAAAATTTCATGAAAAGGATATGGTCCTGTAAGCGTGGTCGTGGTGGTCATTTGGCTGATGCAGTTTTTCATCATTAACATCATACCTTCCTCTTTATTATGAAATAAACATCCGATCATTTATTTCCAAAAATGGCATTTTTCTATGAATACCAAAATAACACCTCTTGTTGGAAAACCCTGTATAAAAATTCTTGTGTGTCTTAAAAGATGGCTATACCTTCTACATTTATTCATAGATCTGGTACATGTAGCGTTAGAAAAACTTTTTCCGACTTTTTTAATTCTTTCGTGACTGAAAAAAGTTTTTTTTTTTAATTTTTATTTTTTCTCAATATTTTGGAGACTTATCCTAAGCCCCTGTTTCTACAAAAAAATCACGAGGAGCGATATGCATTTAGTTTCAATCGGACATAAAATGATAAGGTTGTGCTATTGGAAAGTAAACAATCAAGCTGAGGAAGTTTCATGGTGAAGTTGCGGAGCAACATTCGTAAATTTTGAGAACTGTTTTGAATACAAAATATTTTAAATTTTGTTAAGATTATGTTTTCATTTGCTCGTAATTTCGTGGACATAAAATTTAAAATTTTCATTTTTCGTCACACTCTAGTAAACACGCATGAATACGAGCGCAGAGTTCTTGTATGATCACGTACAACAAGTAAGCAAAGGGTAAAGTTGTCGCCTGACAAACAATTAAGAAAGAAATTGCCTCCGGCTGCACCGACTAATATATACCCTCAAACTTGGACTTGCATAGTAGGTGTCCGATAAGACTGTACAACAATTTCAAACTTTTTCCAAAATTACGGGGTTCTGACAATAAATTCTGAAAGAGGAGACTAAAAAAAGTATACGTATGTCGGCGTTTTGACAGATCACATTGGAATTTCATTTTATAGACGATTAAAGTTTCCCAACTCTGGACTCTTCTTGCAGCATATAGGTGTATAAAACTATGTTTTCTTTACATCTGAGACATAGAGTATGTTCAGCAACCTTGTCGATAATGATATGGCGAATATTTTTGTAGAACATATTAACCTAACTACCTACCCCTCATAACGGCATTTTTTGGCTTTATTTTAACAAATTGTAAAAAACACCCCGAAAGGGGGAAGGGCGGAGATGAAATGCTCTACAAAAATGTGGGCAATTTTACTATATATGTCAGAACACACCAAAACCCAAAACTGAACACAAACGCCAAAAATCAATCAATTTCAAGATTGCCCATTATGGGTTAATTTAGTTATTGTTCAGTAGGGATGGGATAGTGCACGACTTTTAGATTTTGATATGCTAGAACCCCTTATTTTGTGATGTGGTGTGGTGGGGTGAGTGTAAGTAGGCGCTTTTTATTTTTCTATGAAAGAAAGGCCCAAAACTACTCCGCAGTAGACCGTAGAGGGATCGCAGTAGAGCCGACACACGTATATATTTTTTTGGTCTCCTCTTTCAGAATCCGTAATTGTTTTCGTGTTGTACTGTCTAATTACCAAGTCACCCCACAGAGAGGACAACAGGGTAGATATAATTTACAAAAGAAAGTGTTACGCCTCGAAGGAGTATTTTAAAATATTAAGTATATTTTTTTTAGTTTTTATACACTCCACGAGAGTATTATGGCTTTGTGCATTTGTTTGTAACACCCAAAAGGAAGCGAGATAGACCCATTGTTAAGTATACCGATCGACTTAGAATCACTTTCTGAGTCGATTTAGCAATGTCCGTCTGTTGTCTGTCTGTCTGTCCATCTATTGTTGTAATCAAATTACAGGTCGCAATTATAGTCCGATCTTAACAAAAATTGGCACACGTAAGTTTTGTGGATCAAGGACGAACGCTATTTAATTTGAAGCAAATCGGTTCAGATTTGGATATAGCCCCCATACAAATGCCGCTCCCGATTTGACATTTTCCGCTCTAGAAACCACATATTGTACCCAATTTTCTTTAAATTTAGCTCAACATCTTATAACCCAACTAGAAACAACTATGCAAAAATTGGATACGATCTGTTCAGATTTAGATATAGCCCCCATACAAATGTCGCTCCTGAATTGTCATTTTCCGCTCTGGACGCGACATATTGTACCCGATTTTCTTTAAATTTGACACAACATCTTACAATCCAACTAGAAACACCTATGCCGAAATTCGGTAAGATCGGTTCAGATTTAGATATATAGCCCCCATACAAATGTCGCTCCCGATTTGACATTTTCCGCTCTAGAAACCACATATTGTACTCGATTTTCTTTAAATTTGGCACAACATCTTATAACCCAACTAGAAACACCTACGCAAAAATTGGATAAGATCGGTTCAGATTTAGATATAGCCCCCATACAAATGTCGCTCCTGAATTTACATTTTCCGCTCTAGAAACGACATATTATACTCGATTTTCTTTAAATTTGGCACAAGCAACGTACCACTGTTAATTTTTTAACTTTTGAACGGAAAGAGATATCGTGACGAAATTTCACATGCATAGAGAATAGATGATTTAGAAAGTTTTGGGTACCTAGTTACGGCTACTGGACGACCTTTCCAAAAATGGTCATATAAAATTTTAAATTGATTGTTTCAGAGTGGAATATACACACCTAATTTCATGATTTTATCTACAGCCGTTTTATTGGTACCAGTTTCATTCCCTTTTCCATTTTGACCCTAAATGTACGAAATTAGAAAAATTCGTACCTCTCATTTCCGCACTCATACGAGTGCAAATACTGCATATCATGATTCTAGCTACAACCGTTTGATTGTAGCCAAATTTATTTCCATTTAGATCCTGATGCTACGAATTCGGAAGATGTCTTTATTATTCACGTCACCGCAGCCGTTTGGTTGGTACCATTTTTATCCACATTCGCCTCATTTCCGCCTAGATGTACAAAATTCGACAAAATCCTTTTTATTTCGCATCTTCGCAGTCAGATGAATGTACATAGCCATTTTATCCCCATTCGTCCCTTTATCTGGCAAAAAGTACAAATTTCGAAAAAATCTTTTTTATTTCGCATTTTCACAGTCAGATGAAAGTACACTCCGAATGTCATGATTTCAGCCGTTTGGTAGGTATCATTTTTATCCCTCTTTACTTTTTGGTGCTTTTACGCTGCAAGGGGAATGTGCGCAACAAATTTCAAGTGCATATAATTCTTTAATTTTGATTTTCGAAATAATTGCACTAATCCATTTTGTTGAAATTTTAAAGTAGTGTGTTTAGTAGGTCTATTTTTAAGCGACTTTGTGAATTAGAAAGTGGTGAAATGATGGCTTCTATTTTTTGCGAGTTTTTTCTCGATTTTTTTTCTACAAAATCAGTGAAAAATGATCAAAATTATAATTTTTCATTAGTTCATAAACACAACATATAGGTAATCTTCAGTCGGCTAACCCTCACTCTCAGATGTATATATACACGAGTTATAAGAAATTAAATTTAAGGTAGGGCAGGATAATTTGTGTGGAAGGAACTAGCTGGTGCCACATGGTCCCAATTGTAGACTCATGATCAGATATCAAGACATAGTGGATCCCATGCACCAGTATAGAAGTTATGAAGGATTTAAGCTTACCTAGGATTCAGGCAATTGTGTGGGAGGTACAAGAAAAGGCGTGGCGTAAAGCGTAAATATTGGTTTATGTTTAAAGTGATTATAAAGGGTGATTTTTTAAAAGCTATAGGAAAGTTTTTCAAAAAAAAAACACATAAAATTCAGTCCATCCGCTTAGTCCAATTTTGGCATTTCCACGTTTTTGAGTAACAGAGGCCCAATTGCTGCGAACGGCGACGAATTGATAATTGATGGTTATCAATAACACTGGCCGATACAGCTGCGATATTTTCTTCAGTTCGCACTCTACGTAAGCGTGTTGGTGGTTTAATGCCCAACAATGTAAATTTGGTGCGAAATTTAGTCACAATAGCCCGAATAGCCGATTCAGTGGGTCGATTAAACTGACCATAAATTGGAAGCGCGCGATGAACTTTCTTAACAGAGCACGCATTTTGATAATAAAATTCAATAATTTGCAAGCGTTGTTCGTTTGTAAGACGATTCATGTTTAAATTATAGACCAAACTGAAGATGTTTCACAGTGAAACCAAACACGAAACGTGCGTCAGCTGTTTAATCCAGTGTTACCAAAAAGATAATAGCGAAAAAATCACCCTTTAGAAACATTTTTAAATATCAAATTGCATTTACTTCAATTATTGTAACCAAAGTTTATGCCACTTTGTGTGGGAGGTACCAGAAGGGGTGTGGCAATATCGCCCATATTCCATGGGAATGTAACCACTATAAAAGCGTTGCTAAGTATCAAATTTCACAGTATTCCAATCGTCAGCATAGAAGTGTGGGAGGTACTGGAAGGTACAAATCACGTCATATTTGGTACACCTAAAGTGATTATAGAAACATTATCAAATACCAAAATATAGCCGTCCGTGTGGACGTTATATGGGTGTATGGGAATATGGCCTTTTGTGTGGGCAGTACCAGAAGGGGCGTGGCATTTTCGCCCATCTTCTAATTTAAACTAAGTTTTACCATGTGCAAAGTTTGAATCGATTCCTTACCAGAGTTATCGTGTACACCAGCCAGTTAGACGGACGCACAGATGGCTGCCCCTAGAATAATCAAATTCGGTGTATACATTTCTCTGATTGCATAGACACGTAAAATACACGGATTTTTCAAAATTCGTACTTTTTGGGGTTAAAATGAAAAATAGTACTAATCAAATGACCGCAGCTATAGTCATGAAATTTGGAGTATACATTCCTCCGACTGTGTAGACATGGAAAATAAACGGATTTTTCGAAATTCGTACCTTTTGGGGTCAAAATGGAAAAAAGGGATAAAAATAGTACCAACCAAATGACTACAGCTAGAGTCATGAAATTCGGAGTATACATTCCTTTGACTGCATAGACACACAAAATAAAAAGTTTTTTTTTTGCAAATTCGTACTTTTTCCTTTACGACAAAAATTTGTTGAATCATGAAGTTAGGTTATTTTGCACTATGCACGTCTGATAATGAATTTTAAAAATTTGTACTTTTAGAATTAAAATAGAATGGAAATACAACCAACTGTACCACCCCATCTACAAATATTTATGGTATTTAAGCTTTTTGAAAATATAAATAGAAGAATATTTATTTTTTTAATTGACGTATTGGTAGTCTTGCCTTATAAGCGTGGTTTGAAATAATTAAAATATTCTGTTTATTTATAAAATATTTTTTTAATATTTGTATTTGTTTTGATTTGACTATATAAAAAAATTATATTTTCCTATAATATTACTGCACTTCTACGAAAATCGACATCCTCTGTGGAATGCAAGCAATGGTATATAAAGTTCGGCACGGCCGAACTTAACGCCGTTTTTACTTGTTTTCACTGAAAAATTTAATTTTTTTTTTCAAAATATATATAACAAAATAATAAAACTTTCATAATAAGCGAATTTGGGTATTTGTTTCAAGAATAATTACACTTTCCAACAGCATTTTTGGAACAGACGCTATTATGATGAATAGGCATGTTTTTGTAACGTAAACTTATACAGACTTGCAATATTGTGGAATTTTTCTAGAAAATCAGAAAAGTGCTTTCAAAAAGGACATTTAAGGAGTTCTATGCAAACATGTGCCCGGAGAGACACCAAAGTTGTAAATAAAGCTCTTCGCGCTTAAATTATAATTATAAAACAAAATTACTCACGTTTTTAAAAAGATCGACATTTGTGGATATTTCGGTAGAGCAAGGTAAACAAAAAATAAAATTGGATATCTTTGCAAAATTTTCATTTTCGCTGGCAATATGGCTAAAATGATTTCGTATGCATGACAATTGTAATTTTCTCGCGATCTATACAGCTTTTATCTTAGAAAGTTTTCTAGATTTCGTCGTCAATAATGTCTATATTGTTTCTCTGGCTAAAATAAGAGCGAAATAGGATAAATGTGGGCTATAAAGTAAAAATTGTGAAAATATTTTCTTAGAGTCTATAAATTAATTTTAACGGTATGATTTTCTTTTTTTTTTTTGAGAAAGCCAAGCCCCGATTACAAAATCACAAATTTATTTTGGTCAACAGACAGAGCTGCTAATAATATTGTGTTGCTAATTTTTGGGATTTATTTTCCCCATTTTGTGAATGGTGGAATTTCTATATGAGGTATCTCTAAATTTTTTTGAGAGCCATCCAAGAATCGTGTTACTTTTGGAAAACACTTATTGAGATCTAGACCAAAATATCTGAATTATTAGCCACTTCCAAATGACTCAATCTGCGTACTGAGAATAAAGACTACATCCAGAGAGTAGGGCATTTTCTCAGCTGCAACATGCCGACTATACTCCAATATGCCACTTTCAGTGTATCTTCATTTCTAACCAATAAAAAAAGCCATAATATAACGATCAATAGCAACAGCTACAACGAGCACTACAAGTATTTTGCAAAGATTCATGATTGGCAATATTGTGGTTGCAGAGAAGGGTAACAACATGTGCCAACAACACAATTCCTCCGATGGACTATTTAAATTCTTGTGTTTTTCGCTTTGTCGTCGTCCCCTAGCTGTTGTCCTGCAACAATATGTGCTTCTTCCCACACATACACACGCCTCAGCAGTCCTAGAGGAGGAGGCAAGGATGGGACTGTAAACGCTAACCTCTCATAGTCGTTCTCCTTTCCTCGTCCACGTCAACGACGTCGACTTCAACCACAGCGTTGTCAAAAGGTGAGGTGAGCCATTTTTGTAAGTATTTTGGCGACACTTAACATTTGGCCATTTGCCTTTAATGGGTTTTGATAAAAACGAATCGAAAGGACAAAAACAACAGAAATGACAGCGGCAACGGCCACAGCCACAGCCACAGCAACGGCAGCGGCAACAGCAGCAACGAAATGTGTTTATGTTTTTGGTTTGCTTTATGTTATTTGAGCCAAAACAAAACACACACACACAAACAAACAGCATCGAATCTTTATGATATTCACTCCAACCATTCCAAACCCACCCAACCCTCTCCTAAATCCATTAAAGGACAATTAATGAAACGCAAGTGGTCCATGCGAGAGTGGGGTGGGGTGAATGTGAGGGCGCTTGTGAAAGGATGAACAAGATTGGAATACTATTAAGAATATTTCGATATCCTGCTGTTCGATATAGCTACACCAGGCGACATTTATATAAGGGCCTGCTTCTAAAACTTATTTTAGTTCGTCTGACCACTCAATTATTACATGAAGACTATAAAACGTAAATGAGGAATATTTTAGCTACGAGCTCTTTTTGTGCTTTTCTGCAGACACAGCGTAATAATTGAGTGGTAATTGGGTAAAAATAAGGGTCACTATTCTGAATTATATTGTCACTATTCTGATCCAATCAGAAAGTCTTAACTTCTTGAACAGTGTAAATAGACTAAGGGCCTGTTTTTTAAATTATTTTCGCTCGTCTGAGGCGAACGATCCAAAATCACTCAATTATTGCGAGAAATCTGTATGTTACATGAGTCTATAATTTGCCGTGTCTATAGAAAAGCACACAAGAAGCTCGTAGCCAAAATATTTCTTATCTACGTTTTATAGAATTCAAGTTATAATTGAGTGATTTTTTATCGTTCGCCTCAGACAAACGAAAATAATTTCAAAAAACAGGCCCTTAATATATTTGCGCTGTCCAAGATTCTAAGACTTTTTGATTGGATCAGAATAGTGACCCTATAACTCAGAAAGATCATGTTGAGTAGATCATTTTTGCAGAATAAACTTATAGTCCAGCTGGAATGAGTTTTTTTACAGTGGGTCAACGTTTTGATTTTTTGGTCGAAAAATGTTGAATTTTATGAGGATCAATTTTGTGGAAGATCTTAAGTAGCTCCTCTCATTTTTTATACCCTCCACCTACAGGATGGCGGTATACTAACTGTGTCATTCCGTTTGTAACACCTTGAAATATCGACCTGAGACCCTATAAAGTATTCTAAGACGATCTAGATGTCCGTCCGTCTGTCTGTCCTTTGAAAACATGCTAGCTTCCGAACGAAAAGAGCTAAGAGGTCCAAATTTCCCCTTAATGTGTCTTATGGTTGCAGATCGGTTGGGATTGAAATTGGGCGAAATCGGCCCAGAGGGAAACATTTGTCCCTAACAAGGACTGAAAATACCCCCTAATATTTGGACAATTTAAAAATTTTGTTAAATTTCCGCTTTATATGCAATAGAAATATGTTGCGTACATTTCTCTTGAAACGTAAAAACATCAAAAAGTAAATAAAAGCTATAGCGGGCGAAATGAGATAAAAAAGGGATAAAAATGGTACCAATGAGACGAAAACACATAGAATCATGAAATTCGGTGTGTACATCCCCCCAATTGCGTAGACACGTAAAATAGAGAAATTGGTACTTTTGGGACGAAAAGGGATAAAAAAGGGACCAATGATACTATAACAGCTAGAATCATGAAATTCGGTGAAATAGAAGGATTTTTTCCATATTTGTGCTTTTAAGGCCCCCCATTCACGTACAGTTTTAACTGTCAGTTAAAACTGTCAGTTATAACTGTACGTGAGTTGCCGGTCTTAAACTGTGAACTGAGATGTACACACACGTCCAGTTCAGTACTTCAGTTTTTAACATGGATTCGAACGAGCAGGACGGTTTGGCCGCTCTCGGTTTAGTTTTTGTAAGTTTACAAAAAAGAAAAAATAAACAGCGTAAACAGTGGTGCAAGAAGTGGTTATTAAAACGAAATTTATCTTCCCACATTAGTTTATTAACAGAATTAAGTTAGTTAGTTCTTGTAACTTCTTCGCCAGCTTGTTGTAGGCAGCATCTTTTTTGGCGCGATCATGATACTCGCTAGACTTAACTTGCCATAGGCAAGGTTCAGATCTATATATTCCAATAAAATCAACTATTACTTGGTTCTGTTTACGCGACATGATGATACGCACTCTCGCTCGACACAAATTGAACTGAGAACAGTACAGCGAACCCCCACACACGTTCACTTCAGTTAAAACTGTCAGTTAAAAATATAAAATTTTTATATTTCTCAGTTAAACTGAACAGTTGAGTACAACTGTCAGTTATATACCACACACATACAGTTTCAACTGACAGTTTTAGCTGACCAGTTCAAACTGACAGTTAAAACTGTACGTGAATGGGGGGCCTAAGAGATACAATTGAAAAATAGGGATAAAAATGGTACCAACCGTAGACGAAAAAATAAAGAGATCTTTCGATATTTGTACCATCACGATCTAAATGGGATTAAATTTGGCACCAATCAAGCCGCTGTAGCTAGAATCATGAAATTCGATGTGTACAAGATGCCTTGCAAAGCATAATGACACGTAAAATAGAACGAATTTTCCATATTCGTACTTTTAAGGGATACAATTGAAAAAGAGGGATAAACATGGTACCAATCAACCCGCTGAAATTGGAATCACGAAATTCGGTGTATACATTCATTTGACTGCATAGACGCGAAACATAAAGGCTTTTTATTTTTCGAAATTTGTACTTTTAAGCGAAAAATGGGGCGAATGACGATAAAAATGGCGCCCAACAAACGTCAATAGCTAAAATAGTGAAATTCGCTGTGTACAGCGTAGACGAACAAATAAAGAGATCTTTCGATATTTGTACCATCACGATCTAAATGGGATTAAATTTGGCGGCTGTAGCTAGAATCATGAAATTCGTCTGACTGCGTAGACGCGGAAAATAATAGGTCTTTACCAAAAGCGCACTTTTAGGGTCAACAAAAAAGAATAAAACTGGTATCAAGCAAACGGCTGTAGATAAAATCGTGAAATTTGGTGTGCTGTGAAGGCAAAACATATTGGATCCTAAATATTAGTACCTTTCGTATCAAAATTGTACGGACATTTGGACTGTAGCACTGAGTCACTGTGGGAAATTGTTTCTACCTAATAACGATTGTACCTGATATCTTGGGCAAATTTTTGAAGATTTCTTCCTCATGTTCACTTTTTAAATCCTTTTAACCATATCTCTCGCGAAAATGAAAATTTAGTTTGCCGTGCTCTATCGAAATTTTTTGTTGATAAAGATCGATCTTCCAAAGTTGCTATGAACTCCGATTGTTATAATATTTAAAGGAAATTTACTCATCTGCGTTCCTAATTTTCCGAGGTTGGAACTACAAAATCGGACTTTTGCACTAAATGTATCATATCTTCCAAGGCGCCAATTTTGGGCGGGAAAAAGTTACCGTGAAAAACGGGGAACCCTTTAACTTTTCTAAATATGTATATATTTCGTTAAAGACTTTTGATGGAAAAAAGTTGTGTTGGTCCAAATTCAGACATTTGTTCAAAAAGGATATTTTTACAACATTCATTACAACTAAACTATATTTGGCACAAACATAATAAAGCTATGAAACCACAATTTCTAATAAAAAAATTTGAGTGCAGAATCTCTTAAAATGTGTCAGATACAGTTCGACAAAGTCAAAGAAATAAATTAAGTTTTTTCAATTTTCAAAATCAGCAAAAAATTAAAATCTGCAATACAAAACAAGTAAGGAAAGGCTAAAGTCGGGCTGGCCGACTATATGATACACTCCACTTTGTCTCCGAATACAATTCAATTCGGTAAAAAAGTGAAAATAGGAAGGATTTATGTATGTTTCCAAATCATAGGCGAATATGACGTGACCCAATTTGTCAAATCGAGAGGAATATTTGTATCGGGGCTATATCGAAACATGGAATGATGTGATCCACTTACACAATAGGTTCTACCAGTTCAAGTATAACGTGTTATGCTCAATTTGAAGAAATTCCGTGAAAATACGTGGTTTCTGGGGCGGCAAAAGTCATGTCGGGAGCGAAATTTGTATGGCAGCTATATATAAATCTGGACCGATCTGAACCATTTTCATCATGGGTGTTTCTAGAGGAAACATAAGATATTTTGGCAAATTTGAAAACAATGTGATAAAATATGTGATTTATAGAGCGAAAAAAGTCTAAATCTGAACCGATCTGACTAACTTTTACCACAGATGTTTCCAGTTGAATTATAAGGTACTGTGCCAAATTTGAAGAATATTGGATGAAATATGTGATCTCTAGAGCGCAAAACGTTAAACTGAGACGAAATTTGTATGTGAGCTATATATAAATCTGAACCGATCTGGCCCAAATTCACCATAGATATTTCCAGTTTAATTATAAGGTAATGTGCCAAATTTGAAGCAAATCGAGCAAAAAATGTGGTTTCTAGAGCGGAAAAAGTCAAATCGGGTGCGACATCTGTAGGGAGTCTATATCTAAATCTGAACCGATTTCCAAAAAATTAAATAGGGTTCGCCCTTGGACGTCAAAACTAACTCGTGGCAATTTTTGTTACGATCGGACTATAATGGCGACCTGTACTTTGATTACAACAATAGATGGACGGACGGACAGACAGACGGACATTGCTAAATCGATTCAAAAAGTGATTCTAAGAATGGGTCTATCTCGCTTCCTTTTGGGTGTTACAAACAAATGCACAAATACATAATACTCTCGTGGAGTATATAAAAATAAAAAGAAATGTCTTCGCATTATGAACAAATACATAAAAATATGTTAAACAAGTAAGGAAAGGCTAAAGTCGGGCGAGGCCGACTATATGATACACTCCACTTTCTATCCGAATACAATTCAACTCGGTACAAAAGTGAAAACGGGAAGAATTTTTGTATGTGTATTTGTCAAAATGGATCCACTGGGTCTTTCCAGTTGAAATATGAGATATTTTGAAAGATTTGAAGAAGATCTGTTAAAATATGTGGTTTATAGAGTGGAAAAAGTGAAATCGGGAGTGAAATTTGTGTGGGAGCTATATATAAATCTGAACCGATCTGACCCATTTGCGCCATGGCTGTTTATAGAACAAATATAAGATATTTCGCCTAATTGGATGAGGATCTGTTAAAATATGTGGCTTCTAGAGCAGAAAAAGTCAAATCGGGAGCGAAATTTGTATGGGGGCTATATCTAAATCTGAACTAGTTGAAATATAAGATGTTTTGCCAATTTTAAAGAAAATCTGTTGTAATATGTGGTATCTAGAGTGAAAAGAGTCAAATCGGGAGTGAAATTCGTATGGGGTTATATCTAAATCTGAACCGATTTTGGCCGATTGATTTTAATGCTGAACCACTGTGGGCCGGATAATTTGTGTGGAAGACACTGGAAGGTTCGTGGCAGATGGTCCCAACATTTCTAAAACAATTGTAAAAACATGGTCAAATATCAAGTTAAGTGAATTTCAGACACCGGCAGATAAATTATAAAGGACTTAGTTTTACATAGGACAGAGACAATCGCGAAACGGATTTGGTCCAAACATATTAAAGGTCTTAAATCAATCCTTCAATGTGTTACTATTTTGTGTGTCCCAAATGATATATGCCCTCATAATCGTGTAGATTGATTGTATAAAAATAAAAAAATGTTAATCCTATTCACAAAATGTATTTAAAACGAAATTTAATTACAAAATTGCACATTTGGAGTTTTATAATTTTTATTTTCTACTATTTTCTTTTTTAATAGAATAGTTTATATTACACCAATCTTTAACCTACGGATATCGTCTACTTTTTTCTTTTTTAATTTGTTAATAATCATTGTATTATTTTTTCGTATCATAAAATTAATAGTGAAAAATATATATAAACATACATACTTTAATGACACATAACCAAGTGTACTTACATTTATTTCGCCCACTGTATGCCGTCGCTACTCCTGTGAAATTGGATATGATTTCGAAATAAGTCAGGGAAGCGAAACAATTGTTTTTGTTTGTTTATATCCTGTTTTGGGCTGTCGATATTTCCTGTGAGATTTCGGGTTAATGAAAACTTCTTTTCATTATGTTCTATTAAAACCATACGCACATATACCCCTACTCATCTACTAATACTATTTGTTTTAACATCTATCGGCCCCACCTCCCCCCTGCACTATGTGATATTTAATACGATCTCTGGAAATCTGCGTGTGTTATGGACACAACAAACAAAGAAAGTTTTCTTTCTTGTTATTGACAGGCATACTGAATTTCCATTCGCCCTCAAAAAAAAAAGAAAAACTGAGAAAACTAAATCATTATCTGCAAACTTTATAATATGTTCAATGCAATTAACATACATTTGGCGATAGTATTAGGAAAATTCCGAAAAATACATTCCAACAAAAACAGAACATTATGAAACAAAAACAGATTGTGTCAGAGACCTAAAAATTTAATTTTTTGTGCATTTATAAAATCAAAAGCAAAAACAAGTAAGAAGGCGTTAAGTTCGGCCGGGCCGAATCTTATATACCCTCCACCACGGAGTGCATTCCACAGTATTACCAGCAGATTACAGGATGTCGACTTTACATAGAAGCACAGTACCATATTACGAAAATTGTGATATTTTTATGCACATTACTATATTTGTTTACCATTTCAAACTATAATGTATACTTCTGCGCACTGTTTAAAATTGACTACTATATTTAAATAAAATGCTGAAATTGTGAATGTGAACATGCCTAAATATTAGGCGATTGTCAGTCGCCATTAGAAAGAGGTATAAATTTTAGTAGAAATATAAATTTTAAAGATATCCCCATATTCGTCCCATTCCCCGACCAAATGTACAAATTTCGAAAAAACCTTTTTTCGAGTCTTCATAGTCAGAATTTATACACAGAATTTCATTTTACGTATCTACATAATTAGAGGGATGTACACACCGAATTTCATCATTCTAGCCGTATTCGTTTAGTTGGTACTATTTTTATCCCCTGTAGCCAATGTATTCCTTGAAAGTACGAATTTTGAAAAAAAACGTTTTATTTTTCGTGTCTACGCAGCTAGAGGAATGTATACTCCGAATTTTATGATTTTATCTGCGGTCATTTGGTAGGTACTATTTTTATCCCCTTTTTCCATTTGAACCCCAAAAAGTACGAATTTTGGAAAGTTCTTTTATTTTACGTGTCTACGCAATCAGAGGAATGTATATATCAAATTTCATTATTCTAGGTGCAGCCGTTAGGTTGGTACTATTTTTATCCCTCTATCCCCATTTAACCCCTTAAATGCACGAATTTAGAAAAACTACTTTTATATTATGTATCTACTATATTAGAGGAATGTACACGCCAAATTTCGTGTTTCTATATGTGTCGTTTGATAGGTACCATTTTTATCCCATTTCGCCCCCTACAGATAAAAAACACTCTATGGTGCCCTTTTATGCTATAAAGGGAATGCGCATTGCAAATGTCAAGTAAATACAAGCTAATATGTTCAAAAAACAGGCTGAAATACTCTAAATATTTCAGTCCTTGTGAGGGAAACATTTTTCGATTTCGCCCACTTTCAATCCCAACCGATCTACAACCATAAGACACATTTAGGAAAAATTTGAACCTCCTAGCTCATTTCGTTCGGCCGCTATCGTGCTTTCAACAGACAGACAGACGGACATGGCTATATCGTCTTAAAATTTTACCACGACCCAGAATATATATACTTTATGGGGTCTCCGATGAATATTTCAAGGTGTTACAAACGGAATGACAAAGTAAATATAGCCCCATCCTGGAGGGTATATTTTAATTAAAATTCCAGTTTTCGTCGAAAGTACCTTTAATTTGTATTATCATTTTAGAAATATTTTTCCGATCACCCTGGTCCAAAAAAGGTAATTATGAAAAACCTAAGGTTTTTAGAGGTACATATTACTTCCAGCGGGCAGACGAACGGATACATAGATATGCAGATGGACGAATAAGCGGACATGCGAACTGATATAAGGATGGGCAGATGGATGTACAAATGAAATACGGCCAGATGGAGGACTGACGGATACACAGATGGATGGATGGACGACAATAAGAAATGGCAAACAGATCGATAGATGAACAGACAAACGGACAGACAGAATTTTATGATGATTCCCGATATATTTTCAAAACACTTGGGGTTTTTCCTATAAACTGAACTTTTAACCATATTTGTTTTCAATGACGGAAAGTAAATATTTTATTTTCATTTTCACTGTAGTGAGTATATAAACAACGTGTTGTTATTCGCATCTATAAAAACTAATTACGTTGCTATTGATTGATTGACGGAATTTTTAGTATCGTTGTGATCTGTAACAACAGCTCAGTGCTTACAATGACCTCGAAAACGTTGGAAATTCGCATGAGGCAAATTTGCTGTTTTGTTTGTAGACATGTGCACATCTGTTTTTTTTTTTACATCATGCCACTGTATAGAGTGGAGTACATCTCCACTGTGTCATTCATATTGTAACACATCGAATGCTCTATATACTTCGACATGGTAAAATTCAATGACAATGAGCCATGGCTTGACTTAAATTTAGAGAAATACTTTCATGGGATCACCTTCTTAGAATATACTTCCGTGCCGAACCTTATATACCCTCCAACATGGATTGTATTCTACAGAGGCTGCCGATTTTACGTAGAAGTGCAGTAACATTACAGGAAATTGTTACATATTTTAATATACCCCAACCAAAATCAATAAAAATATTGAAACAAAACTATTTTATAAATAAATGTAAAATTTTAATAATTGTAAACCACACATATAAGGAAAGGCTGCCAATATGTCTATACTATATATCAATATCTAAATAATACAACAAAATGATTCCATATAGCCCAATTTGACAGTTGGTAATCCGAGAATAAGTACAATGACAAATGGATATTTTACATGGGTAATGGGATAAATCGGAGAGACATTTGTGGGGAGCCTATATAAACACTTCGGGGTTGTAGCAAAATATGGGCCTATATAGTTCGCTTCCTCGGTAGACTAGGAATATTTGTATAGAGGCTATATCTAAAGCTGAACCGCCACCACATCGTGAAATAGGGTATTATAAGTTAGTTTCACGCTAAATGTTTGTAACATCTAGAAATAATCGAGCTAGACCTACCTTTAAGTATACCGATCGGTTCTGAATCGCCAGCTGATTCGAGTTAACGATGGATATGCTGTCTGCTTGTTTGCAAATTACAGATCGCAATCATTGTCCGGTTGTTCAGATCTTGATCAATCATGTTCTATTTCAACTAGAAACACCTACTCTAAAAGTCGTCTATATGGGTCCATGTTTTGGTATGGCCACCATACAAATGGGACCCCTGTTAACACTATTACCGCTCTAGAACGCACATCTTACATCGCATCTAAGTCAAATTATGCTGATGATATTATATTTCAACTACACTGAAAAAAATTTCCTTCATAATACTTATGAAGCGATTTCATAAAAGGTTTTTCATAAATTTAGTGAATGTTTATACACTCCACGAGAGTATTATGTCTTTGTGCATTTGTTTGTAACACCCAAAAGGAAGCGATATAGACCCATTGTTAATTGTACCGATCGACTTAGAATCACTTTTTGAATCGATTTAGCAATGTCCGTCTGTCTGCCCACCTATTCCTGTAATCAAAGTTCAGGTCGCAATTGAAACGAACGAAATTTTTCGGAATAAGAACGAACGCTATTTAATTTGAAGAAAATCGGTTCAGATTTAGATATAGCCCCCATACGAATTTCACTCCCGATTTGACTCTTTTCACTCTAACTACCACATATTTTATCAGATTTTCTTCAAATTTGGCAAAATATCTTATTTTTCCATTAGAAATACCCTGGGTGAAAATGAGTCACATCGGTTCAGATTTATATATGGCTCCCATATAAATTTCGCTCCCGGTTTGATTTTTTCCACCTCAGAAAACACGTAATTTCTCCGAATTTCTTCAAATTGAGCATAACACGTTATACATGAACTGGAAGAACCTATAGTGTAAGTGGGTCACTTCATTCCATGTTTGGATATAGCATAGAATCACTTTCTGAGTCGATTTAGCAATGTCCGTCTGTCTGTCCGTCTGTCCATCTATTGTTGTAATCAAATTACAGGTCGCAACTATAGTCCGATCTTAACGAAAATTGGCGCAGGTAAGTTTTGTGGATCAAGGACGAACGTTATTTAATTTGAAGCAAATCGGTTCAGATTTAGATGTAACCCCCATACAAATGTCGCTTCCGATTTGATTTCCGATTTCCGCTCTAGAAACCACATATTGTACCCGATTTTCTTCAAATTTGGCACAACGCCTTATAATCGAAATAGAAACCCTTATGGTGAAAGCGAGTAAGATCGGTTCAGATTTAGATATAGCCCCCATACAAATGTCGTTCCCGATTTGACATTTTCCGCTGTAGAAGCGACATATTGTACCCGATTTTCTTTAAATTTGGCACAACATCTTATAATCCAACAAGAAAATAATATGCAGAAATTAGGTAAGATCGGTTCAGATTTAGATATAGCCCCCATACAAATGTCGCTCCCGATTTGACATTTGCCGCTCTAGAAACCCCATATTGTACTCGATTATCTTTAAATTGTTCACAACATCTTATAATCAAACTGGAAACACGTATGCAGAAATTAGGTAAGATCGGTTCAGATTTAGATATAGCCCCCATACAAATGTCGCTCCCGATTTGACATTTTCCGCTCTAGATGCGACATATTGTACCCGATTTTCTTTAAATTTGGCACAACATCTTATAATCCAACAAGAAACAGATATGCAGAAATTAGGTAAGATCGGTTCAGATTTAGATATAGCCCCCATACAAATGTCGCTCCCGATTTGACATTTGCCGCTCTATAAGCGACATATTGTACCCGATTTTCTTTAAATTTGGCACAACATCTTATAATCTAACAAGAAACAGATATGCAGAAATTAGGTAAGATCTGTTCAGATTTAGATATAGCCCCCATACAAATGTCGTTCCCGATTTGACATTTTCCGCTGTAGAAGCGACATATTGTACCCGATTTTCTTTAAATTTGGCACAACATCTTATAATCCAACTAGAAACAGATATGCAGAAATTAGGTAAGATCGGTTCAGATTTAGATATAGCCCAAATAAAAATGTTGCTCCCAAATGTTTAACCGATTTTGGTCAAACTATACATATTATATTTCACCTATTTCGTTCCAGATTTCAATATACCCCCATACAAATGTCCTTTCCGATTTAACATTTTTTGTCAAACACATACATTTAAAGGATACAAAAATCCTTCCCGTTTTCACTTTTTCACCGAATTAAATTGTATTCGGATAGAAAGTGGGGTGTATCATAGAGTCGGCCCCGCCCGACTTTAGCCTTTCCTTATTTGCTTTTCTTGTTGGTATTGTCGAGTAGAATAAGATTTTGTATTTGAAATTTGCCAGACACTCCCCAAAATCTTGAGTTACGGGTAAAACACGATTTTTCGTACCTTTGCATACTTATATAAGCCTGTAACTTAGTTGGTTACACTGTGTGTAATTTTTAAGTCATAGAAATATAACCTTATATCGACACCACTACGTGAAAAAAGACCAAAAAAGACCCATGTATCCCAGTTTTGCCCAAAGTAATGGACTTTTTTATGGGCCCCAAAGATTTTGGGGGTACGTGTTAACAGACCAAAAAAGATCCGTGTCTCCCAGTTTTGGCCAAAGTCATGCACTTTTTTATGGGCCCCCAAAGATTTGGGGGCTCGGTGTCATTTTTGCAAGTGATCATTTTCTCAGGTTCATATCTTGCAAACCGTTTGGAATTTTGATTTACTCTCTGAGGTAAAGTTGTAGCTCTTGTCATAAAAAACAGAATTGTGAACATATAAAATCAAAAAAAAAACTTCATCTTCAAGGTCAAAATCGCAAATGCCGTCGAACAAATCTTATAGGCTGTAGTGTGTTTAAGTAGCGTATACGTGCTGTTGATAGGGATAATATCACCCATACGCAATATAGTCGCACTGACCATTAACAGAAACAGTCCTGCAAGATATATTTTCTCTACCTAAACGATGTTAAGAATCATTCCTGGGAAGTTCATATGTTCTAGAAAGTTGTTTACTGAGATCTTAGGTACATTTTTGTAGTTGATTGTTGTATGTGCGACTCATGAAAAAATCACGGACACATAAAATATTTAAATAAATTTTAGCTGGGTAGAAAGTCGAGGGTATAATATAGTCGGCCCAACGACTTTAGCCTGTCCTTACATATTTCAATTGCCTTACCTTTGTTAGTGGGATTTCAAACTAGGAGAGAAACTGAGTTAGTGGAAAACCTCTGTTAGTGGGAATAAAAGCTCTTTCCCCTGATTTCCCACTTATCCAGGTTTTACTATAATCAACATATCGGCTTATATTCAAAATTTGCTATGAACAAAAACAAACTTTTCACGAGAGCGAAAAAAACAGATTTTCTCCTTAATTGTAAGAGTTTAATTTTTTACTAAAATCTAAAGAGAATTACTACAATTAAAAATGTTCGAAAATGCACGATTTTATGGTTCACAACCACTTTTGAAAGTTTACAATTGAGCACTATGAATATTTAAATAAGCGGATTTATTGTAAACTTGATAACGTTTTTCATGAAATGCAATGTTGTGTAGAAAATACATTTTAGACCGGTTGGGATTGAAACGGAACGAAATCGGCATAAAGGGAAAAATTTTTCCCTCACAAGGACTAAAAATACCCATAATAATCCCTAATATTTTAACGTATTTAAGCATGTTTTTTGAATATGTCTGTTTATATTTGCTTGATATTTGGTATGCGATATTCTTATTTGTAGGGTGTGAAATGGGGCAAAAAAGGGATAAAAATGGTACATATTAAACGACAACAGCTAGAAACACGAAATTCGGTGTGAACATTCCTCTAATTGAGTAGATACGTAATATAAAAGTATTTTTTCCAAATTCGTACTTTTAAGGGGTAAAATGGGAATAGAGGGATAAAAATGGTACCAACCAAATGGCTTTACCTAGAATAATGAAATTCGGTGTATACATTCCTCTGATTGCATAGACAAGTAAAATAAACGGTTTTTTTAAATTCGAACTTTTTGGGGTTAAACTGAAAAAAGGGGATAAATATAGTACCAACCAAATAACCGCAGCTAGAGTCGTGAAATTCGGAGCATACATTCCTTTGACAACGTAGACATGAAAAATAAAAGGTTTTTTTTCCAAACTCGTACTTTCAAGGGATACAATGGGTACGGAGGGATATAAATGGTACCAATCAAACGGCTACACCTGGAATAATGAAATTCGGTGTATACATTCCTCTTATTGCGTAGACACTTAAAATAAACAAATTTTTCGAAATTCGTACTTTTTGGGGTTAAAAAGAAAAAAGGGGATAAAAATAGTACCAATTAAATGCCGCATGAACTTCAGGAAATTCGGATTATACATTCCTCTGACTGCGTAGACACGGAAAATAGACGAATTTTTCGAAATTCGTACTTTTTGGGGTTAAAATGGAAAAAGGGGATACAAATAGTACCAACCAAATGGGAGCAGCTGGAATCATGAAATTCGGTGTATACATTCCTCTGACTGCATAGACACGCAAAATAAAAAGTTTTTTCCCAATTCGTACTTTTTCTTTTACGGCAAAAATATTATATTTATTTATATAATTATTCTTTCAATATTTGTATTTGTTTTGGTTTGGCTATATTACAAAATTTATATTTTCCTGCATTTCTACGAAAACCGACAACCTCTGTGGAATGCAATCCATGGTGGAGGGTATATAAAGTTCGGCCCGGCCGAACTTAACGCCGTTTTTACTTCTTGTAAACTTGATAACGTTTTTCATGAAATGGAAATGAAATTTTCTGGGGTGTGCACTCTAAATTTATAGTTGATATTGCGGTAGGGCACGGTAAACAAAAAATACAAATCGGATATTTTTGGAAAATTTTCATTTTCGCGGGAAATATGGCTAAAATGATTTTCATGCATGACATTTTTGATTTTCTCGCGATCTAGAATACGGATCGTTTTTAATATATATGTAGTAGGATGGGCCACGAAAATAAATTACAGCGGTTACCCCCAGAAATGAAGATTGGATTGTTTAATGATGATCCACAACATATTTTGTCACTGGGTCAAGCCATCAGTAATCTAAACGCACATAAAAACACCTCTGAAAAAAAATTACACGGGAAATTTTTTATGTTGCATTTTTGTCCAACAATTTATTGATTTTTTGTGGGGTTTCAAGTTGGCAGCTAAAAACTCATATTTCTTGGAAACATTTTGTAAGAGGTGTAATAAAAAAAAATAGAAGGAATTAATACCTTTCTAATGATGCCTAAATTATGATTATTGAATGAAAAATGACGTCACTGACTCCATTTTTGTGAAATAATTTAATGAAAGTCATGATTTTCACAGCTAAAATGTTCAAGCTCTTTTTACAAAAATCAATTTCATTCCGATGTTCATCATTTAGGCATCATTCGCAAGGTGTTGACTGCAGCTGTTTATTTTTTATAAAATGCTACTACCAAATACCAGAAAGTTTTCAGTTGTCATCATGAAAAACCACAAAAAATTACTATACAGTCCAATAATTCGACCAATAAGTTACTCAAAGACAAGAATCAAAATTTATATTTAAAGTGCTTTCAGAATACACTTTTGAGAAAAAATTTAACCCAAAAAAATTACACCAGAAAAACGTGATTTTTAGGGTTATTTTCAGGAGCTTTTAGCTCACAGACGACTTGATCTGGGAACGAAATATTTTTCAAATCGTCGTTAAATTCATACTTTATTTTCGTGAGGTTACTGGAAATTGTGTTTCCATTTGTATGGACCGCGAACCAGCCTAATATGTAGTCAGTCGCGAAAATCGCTGCATTTGGAATGTCAAAATTAGAATACATTTCCCAATATGCTGGAGAGTATTTAAACCATGTAGGGTGTGATGTAGGTAATCATATAGTCCACACCTTCCGTCTTTAGTCTTTCTTTACTTGTTATAGTTATAATTGATTTAGATTTAAGATTTTTCCATCTTTTCGGCCATAAAATTCTAAAAATTTTTTTTACCGACATCCCTTTTGACATTCAAAACCTATTGTCATAACACTGCCAAATAATTGCTAATAAAAGCATTCACCATTTTTAGATCGTAGCAAAATTGTTACATATTTTTTAGCTATTTTTCTATTCAAATATCAGTTTATTTGCTCGTTCTGATGACTCCTGTTCTTCGATAATAATAGAGACGTATTTGCACTCACAATAGAGATGAACACACGAAATGTGACACAATAGCCGCCGATCGACACTTGTTTCAACAAGAAACGGCCAAAGCGTTCACTGGCTGCATATAAATACTCCCCAAATGTGTGATATCGAATCAGTAGGTCTTTCATATATCGCCAGCTATCAAGTTAGTTGAACGAGAGTCAACGACAACGACGACGACGACGTATTCCATCGCTTAGCAAATATGGTATCCTCAAAGTTTTTCATCCTGATGATGGTCATCGTTTCGATGCTGTTGATGAGTGCACCAGCCGCGGAAGGCACCTTCCTGCTGTGGGCATGTCTGCGCGGATCGGCATTGTGCCCATTCCGTACTACAACAACTACAACAACAACTACGACGGCTTAATGTAATCAATCGATTGCATTGTTTAGCCGCCCATGTGAATGAATACTTGTATAATTATATAATTATATATGTGTCCAAATGTCCTATATACGTAGGCTTATAAAATAAATGATTATAGCAAATTACTTCAAAGTGTCTCAATGAAAACATTTCTTGCCTTGAACGGTAGTAATCGAAGTAGCCCCAATGATGGTAGGAAAGGCAAGTGTAACACCAAAAAATATAATCATATATGGACACCACGTGCGTGATAAAAGAGCAAAAAAAGACCCGTGTCTTCCAGTTTTGCCAAAAGTCATGCACTTTTTATGGGCCCTCAAAGATTTGGAGCCTCTCAGGCTCATATCTTGCTAACCGTTTGGCTCTTGTCATAAAGAACAAAAATTCAAGGTCAAAATCGCATTTTTTAATCTTTTTGCCCTGTTCAGGTCCATAGGTAACAAACCATTGAAAATTCAAGGAAACAATCAACTACAAAAATGTACCTAAGATCTCAATAAACAACTTTCTAGAACATATGAACTTCCTAGGAATGATTCTTAAAACCGTTTAGGTAGGAAAAATATATTTTGCAGGACTGTTTCTGTTAATTATCAGAACGACTACAGTGCGTATGAGTGATATTGTCCTCAATCAACAGCACGTATACGCACTACAGCTTATAAGATTTGTTCGACGACATTTGCGATTTTGACCTTGAAAATGATTTGATTTTATATGTTCACAATTTTTGTTCTTTATGTCAAGAGAGTAAATAAAAATTCCAAACGGTTTGCAAGATATGAGCCTGAGAAAATGATCACATTTTGCAAAAATTACACTGAGACCCGAAATCTTTGGGGGTCCATAAACAAGTGAATGTCTTTGGGCAAAACTGGGAGACATCGGTCTTTTGCTGGCCTTTTATCACTGTAATGAACGTTTACGCTTGTATTCAAATTCTTAACACGACTTTCTAGTTTTTTTTTATGGAAATATTATGTGTATTTCAAAGATAGTAATACATGTAAACAAACCATTTCCCCGATAGATACTTCAAAAAGTGTAGATCTGGCAACACTCAATCAAAATATTTGATATTCGATGTTTTACCGATCTTAATCAGAAACCAAATCGATCTGTTTCTCATGCTTCCTTTTTGTCTAAACCAATCTTAATTAAAAGGGCTCCCGGGGATCATTTGTTCGTTACCAATCCGGCTGGTTCATGGGCGAAACCAGACAACATTCCCCGAGAATACTCTTTTCATCAATATTCGCTTGATTTTTATGTCCAATTTAGGACAAGTATCAGTGTTAACTCTACGCTATCAATGCCCATTGGTAAGATACAAGGGAGAAGAAACTCGAAAACCACTACCGGACAGACGTTCATGGAACTCCATATTCATAACACATGTTCCATATATGCACTGTGAAGAAGCATTTTGGTATTCACACTTTCCAAATCTGAGTTTGCTGGGATGTGCTACCACAAAGAGACACGGAAAACGACGCCAAAATACCAGAAAGAACAGACGTACAGCCTGCCAAACCATCAATAAAGAAACTTATTGAAGAATCCCACGTAACGATCTCAATGGATACCAACTAGACATAAGTTAGAATGTATAAAAGTTAGTCGTAAGTTGAATTGTTGGAGTAATCCGAAGAAATAATCGCCTGATCGTACGGAATATAAAAATGAAAGTGCCAAGTATTTAACCCGATATAATTTCAGATTTTTTTCAAAAACATCACAGCATCGAACAGTGAATTGGGGAGGCCTCTGCAGTCAGTGATCGAGATATGTGTATGTAAGTAATTATCATTATTGTTTTAAATCTCTTTATCTTGGCAACTTCATTATTACCGCCTACTACATAATTACATAAAACTGCACTGATGATTTTCGAAGAGTAGTAATCTGAATGAGCGTGACTCTATAAGTGTTATACGCTGCTCTCCGATCACCATCAGTGATTAGCTCTGAGAACAGTATTTCTCGCGGTATGTAGGCAGTTTGGTTTTCTCTATCTCGGGCAGATGTTTTTTTATTCTTTATGTGCTTTATTCACATCAAAGTTACTGTTTTGTTTTGCTATAAGAATATTTACATCAGCTACATTTCGATGGGCATAATTAGCAATTTGTAATACCCACCAACAAGTGGGATTTTGATTTAAAACCAATACTTGAATATGTTCATTCATAGATATACATATTTTGAAGTTTTATTGAATACCCTACTTTACAATGAACATATTTGAGACTGGATAGCTCATTTAATCATTTCATTCCTATGTATATATATTTTTGGTTTTTTAAGTTATTAGAGAAAAACGTTAAAAAAATACTTTTTAATTTATAAACGTACAATTTCATTTTAAAAAAATGTTAGAATCATTTCAATTGCAAACATTCAACATTTAAATTAGTTAGATTCTTTGGTTATAGCCAAACGAAATATAAGATTAAATTATAAATTAAGAAATGTGAATAAATTTCATAAACATGAATTCGTAAACTACTCCTATTGTTTCCCTACAATGATGATGAGAACGAAATAGGCGGATAACAGGTATTTATATCGGGATTTTCGAATGTACGCCAATAGAATCATAGGTAAGGGTGGGTATAGAGGCGCTGCTCTCCAACTAACATCGGGAGGATGCACTTATAGATAACCAAATAATTAGTCAAAACTTCGTTATTTTAATTTCTTTAGTATAGGTTACTAAATGTTTCTGGGTTTTTTTTTGATTTTTGATTTAGTAACTTGTTGTCCATTTTTAATAGTAATGTCATTTAAATAAATAGGGAGTCTACATATTATTATTGTGATGTTGAAAACGAGATTTGATATGGCAGGACACGAACCCCCCCAAACGACTGATTAGCTAGCTTATTAATGGCTCCCGCAGTCCTAACCAAATCATTTATTTACCCTAGATTTTAGGATTTGTCTTTCAATCTATGTAAATTGATATTTTTCCAAGAAAAATATTTATAAACGCGGATGTGTTCGTTACATCACGTAGTAGTGTCCGTATATGATTATATTTCCATGACATAAAAAATTACACACAGTATTATTCACCCAATCACAGTTGTTTCAAATCGGAATTCTGTAACTTTTGAAAGGAAAATGATATTTGGACAAAATTTCACATAAGTAAAGCAGAGGCGTTTTCCGCATGATTTGCAAAATATTGCGATCCTAGTGGGTTTGGGGACTACCGAGTGAAACTCCACCTCGCTCATGTCAAATGATTGCCAAAAGTACAATTATGTACAGACTGCAAATATATTTTGCACAGTGATAGTGCACGTAAATATCTAAACAAGTTCGGCCGTGCCGAATATTAGTGAAGTGCATTCCACAGTATTATCGGCAGACAAGAAGCTGTCGACTTCACGTAGTTCTGAAGTAACTTATTAGGAAAAATTAAATATTTTTGCTAATTATGATATTTCCTAACTAACTTGTGATGTTTCATTAATATAGTTTTGAATTAAAATTAATTTCAAAGACCACGACCAATATATATATATATATAGGGGATTCCTGCAAAATGCAAAATGGATCACAGAAAAAGTCTTGTTTTTTGAATATTTTTTGCGGATCATAAAATTTATACAGACTAAAGGTAAGTGGTTCCGTTCCGTACAGTCATTTTCGCGTTAAGCGGGGGGAACTTTGGCGTGAGAGTCAGAGGCTACTGTTTTTTAAATTGATACGCGAACATGCGTTTGAAATATATTTTTTTGTTGATTTATAAAATTAATCTAATTATTTTTTACTAGAAGTAGCCCAACGTCTACTAGGATGGGTCACGAAAATAAACTGCCGTGGTCACTCCCAAGAAATGAAGATTGGATTGTCTATGTGTAAAATGTTTCTGAAAACATCTCTAAAACGTATGTTTTTCTCTAAATTAATAGATCCTCGGAAGCACTATAAATTTTTATTATTGTCTTAGAATAACTCATTGGTCGTATTAATTGATGTTTTGATCGATTTTTTGTGGGTTTTCAAAGTGTCAGCTTAAAACTCATATTTCTAGGAAAGATTTTGTAAAAGGTGAGATGAAAAAAAAAAATGAAGGAATTTATACCTTACAAATGATGCCTAAATAATGAATATCAGACGAAAAATGGCGACACTGACTTCATTTTTGTGAAATAGTTTATCGGAGATGGTTTTTCAGAGCCAAAATTTGCAAACTCCTTTTACAAAAGATGTTTATCATTTAGACATCATCCGAAAGGTATTGGCATAACTTTTACACTTATCCATATATTTTCTTTAACTAAGCCATATTTTCCTCCTTTAGATGACAGTTATTTCACAATGAAATAAAACTATTACTTATCTAATATGTAAACGGATTTTTCGCGCTATTTAACCAAAAAATAGAAAAATATGATATAAAAAACTCATAAGTTCTACATTTATCCATATATGTTTATATATAAACATGGTTTTTGTTTGTGTTGGACTGTTAGCTATTAAGAGATAAAAGAAAATACTCTGTTTTTATAATTTTTTCGTGCCAGCAAAAATATTTTTTTTCGAAAAAATAACTTTTGCCCAAATTTTTGGAGGCTGTTCCTAAACCTCTGTTTTTTGTGTTAGAATGTGAGCTAGTAAAAAAAAAAAAAAACAATATACTTTTCCAGGCTTTTTTATATTTTTCGTGCAGCAAAAATGAATTTTATTCGAAATAATTTTTTGCAAAATGTTTTGAAGACTGTTCCTAAACCACTATTTATATGTGAAAGTGTAATTCGCAATATTTGTAGCCATCATGAGTATCTTTAATTTAACATATAACCGGGTGTTTTCGGATTTTTTTATTTTCAAAATTAGAGTACAAATATTAAAGGTACCTTCGGCGAAAATTTGAATTTTGGTAAAAAAAAAATTAAAAGAAAAATTACAATAAATTTTCGAGCTAGAAAGCCACAATACAGTAGGAGATGTCATACATGACCCTTCGACAAATTTTTTCTTGCATAGTCTTATCGTTTAATTGTTACGTTTATCGTTTAATTATTCCTTTTTGACCCATTTCAGTTACTATCGGATGATTCATCGTGACGTTCGATATTCAACAGACTTTTTTTGACAGATCAAATATGACTCATATCAAACGGTTTTGCCATTTTTGTTCAGTATCGTTTGGTAAGTCTTCAAGACTTACATTACAATTGTTCAGCTGTATTACGAAAACGTTCTGTGTGGCGAATCGATTCGTCGTCGTTATCAACAGCTTGGCATAAGGATCTCGACCATAAAGCGTACAAAATTCTACTTTCCAGGCAACTTAAATTTTCGTGTAATTTCCAGTGAATGCACACCAGTATCTAAACGAAAGGACGTCCAATTTTTTTTAAATAAACAGATTTTCGTACTCTTAAGGGGGTAAAATGTGAAAAATGGTACCATCCAAAAGGCCGCAGCTAGAATCATTAAATTCGATGTTTACATTCCTCGGAATTAGGGTTTGGGGTCCGGGAATTCCCGAATCGTTTTCCCGTCCAAATTTTTCCGGGAATTCCCGGGAAATTTTTTTCAATTTCCCGGGAATACGGGAAATATTAAAAAACTAATTTATATATTATGTTGATCAATAATTTAATGTTACTATATAAATTGGAATTTTTAGATGTATTTCAAATTCATATATGTATTTACATTACTGACAATAATAAGTATTTGTTTATATTATATTACTACAAACAAAACTTTTTAAATTCTTTAAATATCCGTTTTATGCGAAACCCAGCTAGGGAAATAAAAACTTTCTGTGAGGCTATTTGCAGGATCTTTATTGTGAAATAAAAATATCATGCCGACAATACTATGGTTTACATAATGTAAATTTTCTTGATTTCCTAGAAGAATCGAGGTGAATATCTTCTTCAAGAACAATTTACTTTACATATGTAGCCAGAAAGAAATGGTCTAAAAATAGGAATACAATAAAATTGTTCGCCTGGAAACTTTCAAGAGAAATCTAATAGGAATATAAATATAGGCTACGATATATTTAAATGGCCCTTTGTAAGAATTAATGACTGAACTATTTCAATATTTTTATTTTTTATGAATTTATTAAATTAATATTAATTTTTTTATGTTTCTATTGTTTTTACAGTTTAGAATATTCCCCCTGTTTCTATAAAATATTTTTGTCTCCAGACGAATGAATATTCTAAATTAAATGCGTCATAACATTCTCCGTCATATGAGTTATTTGTTTCCTTAATCGTTTTCAATTTTGAATCTAGTGTAGGTGTCAGTCACTTCTACCTGCGATATAAATGTCCAATTCTGACGATTAGTCTACAACTTTTCAATTTTATAATGAGAAAATGTAATTTATAATCGGAATATGTCGGACGGGGCCGACTATATAATACCCTACACCACTCCCTGCGTATATACCTCGCTTTGATTACTAAACCCAGGTATTTAATGGGAGCAATTTTATGTAGTTCATAAAAATTATACAGTATATTTTAAATTCATCTTTAGTCAAATTTAATGAATACGGTAAATAATAAACTAATTGATCCAATTTTCCAGCAGATATTCCGAGTAAAGTAAATATAACATGATATGGAAAAATTGATCAAGATCCAACGATAAACACAGATTATACAGTGGTAATAGGATGCATCGGACGGACATTTGAAGGGGACCTATAACAACACTTGAGGCCTTTGCAAAAACATGCGCCAATATATTTCTCATTCACGGTAGGTATTCCTAGTTGAAACATATAGATCAGAGTGGGCACCATTTGGGTTATACCAAAGTATGGACATATGGGCATCTCCCAAACAAGTAAGGAAAGGCTAAAGACGGACGTACTTTCTATCTCATTACAATTCAATTCGGTAAAAAAGTGAAATCGGGAAGGATTTTTGCATCCTTTAAATGTGTGTGTTTGACAAAAAATGTTAAATCGGAAAGGACATTTGTATGAGGGTATATAGATACCTGAAACGATGTTAACCCACTTTCACCATGTATGTTTATTGGTGTATAATATGTAAAGTTTGGCCAAAATCGGTTACACATTCGGGAGCAACATTTGTATGAGGGCTATATCTAAATCTGAACCGATCTTACCCACTTTCAGCGCAGGTGTTTCTAGTTCGATTATAAAATGTTGTGTCAGTTTAAAAGAAAATCGAGTACAATATGTGGTTTCTAAAGCGGAAAAAGTGAAATCAGGAGGGACATTTGTATGGGGGCTATATCTAAATCTGAACCGATCTTACCCACTTTCAGCATAGGTGTTTCTAGTTCTATTGTAAAATGTTGTGCCAATTTTAAAGAAAATCGGGTACAATATGTGGCTTCTAAAGCGGAAAAAGTGAAATCGGAAGCGACATTTGTATGGGGGCTATATCTAAATCTGAACCGATCTTACCCGCTTTCAGCACAGGTGTTTCTAGTTCGATTATAAAATCATCCTTGGCCAAAAAAAATAACTTCTGCCAAGTTTCATGACAATCGGACAACAATTGCGACCTGTAGAGTGCGAACAAGCTTTGATGGACAGCAGACGGACAGACGGACGGACAGACAGACATCGTTAAATCGACTCAGCTGGTGATTCTAAGACGATCGGTATACTTAAAGGTGGGTCTAGCTCGATTATTTCTTGGTGTTACAGACATTTGGCGCGAAACTAACTTATAATACCCTAGCCCACGTATTGGTGTAGGGTATAATTAAATTAAAAAATAAATTTTCCCTGTAATGTTACTGTTACTTCTAAAATAAAATAAAAATCGACAGCCTCTGTGGCTGTCGACAAGAGTATTATATCTTTGTGCATTTGTTTGTAACACCCAAAAGGATGTGAGGTAGACCCATTGTTAGTTATACCGATCGGCTTAGATTCACTTTCTGAGTCGATTTAGCAATGTCCGCCTGTCTGTCCATCTATTCTTGTAATTAGAGTACAGGTCGCAATTGTAGCCAGAACCAAATGAAACTTTGCACAACGAAGTTTTTCGGGACAAAGACGAACGCAATTTAATTTGAAAAAAAAAATCGGTTCAGATTTAAATATAGCCTCCATACGAATTTCTCTCCCGATTTGATTCTTTTCACTCTAGGCACGACATATTTTAACAGATTTTCTTCAAAATTGGCAAAACATCTTATATTTCAACTAGAAACAGCATTGGTGAAAATGTGTTAGATCGGTTCAGATTTATATGTAGCCCATACAAATGTTTCGTACGATTTTATTCTTTCACCACATATTTTAACATATTTCTTTCAAATTTGGCAAAACAACTTATATTTTACCTAGAAACAGCTCTGGTAAAAATAGGCCAGATCGGTTCAGATTTATATATAGCTCCAATAGGAGGCTATTTGTTTCTTTGCGCTCTAGAAATAGCATATTTTAATAGATTTGCTTAAAATTTGGCAAACCAGCTCATATTTCAACAGCATCTATGGCGAAAGTGGGCCACATCGCTTCAGATATCTATATAGCTTACATAAAAGTGTCTCAACGATTTGATTCTTTTCGCTTAAGAAACCACAAATTGTAACAGATTTTCTTCAAATTTGAGAAAACGTCTGTCATCTCAACTAGAAGCCTTTGCTAAAATAGCTCAGATCGGTTCAGATTTATATATAGTTCCTATTCAACGGTTGTGTTCACATTTTCTTACAAATACAGATATAGGTATGCAATTAGTAGTGTATTCTACTCTTATATATCATTATGTCTGTATCGTACATCACACGGTTCAAATGTAACGACATTTTTATACCCTACTCCACAATGTATAATGACTAGGTGTAGGGTATCATATAGTCGGCCACGGCCGACTTTAACTTTCCTTACTTGTTTTGAATGAAATCTTTATAAATCAAAATTCACTTGTGTTCTTAAAATTCCAGTACCAATTTATTTATGTTTTTGATTTCACCCAATAAAATCTTTATTTTCTAAAATTTTCTTAATACTTTGAATTTATCACACGTGCAAATATCCCTAGAATTTGAAAACACAAACAGAAATGCTTTGCCGCTGTCCTCGAACAAATGCGTTGCTCGGGCAAAGTGTAGACCCACTCCCAGAGCCCGATTCAATTCGTCATGCCACGAATTCTCCGGATTATCTTCCATCAGGATTGACCTGAAGACATGGCCGAAATCTTGAATTTTCCTAAAAAGCTCTGGACTGTGCACGACTACCACAATGGCTACATATGGAGAAAATTTCAGCCAACGCTGCAAATCCTTGGAGGCCACATCCACGGCCACATCGATGATCATCAACTGGCACTGGAAAACTTGAATGCTGTGCAAGATGTCATATTCGAAAGGTTGACAGAACAAATTCTTCATGTGCTCCGTTATGGTGAAGTGATATTCATAGGACGGGCGCTGAATGTACCAGGGAAAGGTACGATTGGCAAAATCATGAGCCAATTTCTGGCGTACTTCCACATCGCGTTCTATGGCGGCCAATTGTTGATCGAGGGGTAAGATGGCGGTGGTGGTGCGGTAGGGGAGTTGTTCAATTTCCTTAGGCTCTGCAAGATCATTGCCTAACGTCTGGCTACATCCGAGTTCTACGGGTTTGCCATAGCTGCCGACATTTTTCCCAGCCAATAAACTATGAGCCCATAGACTATCGAACTTGCGTTCGGGCACGAAGAATTTGAAGGTATTCTCACCCGTGATATCGCAAACATTGTCCTCAAGTATCAAAGGCCAGAGGGTGTCAAAAAACGAGTCAGCTATTGTAGTCCTCGAGGTGTTCATGAGGGTGAGAGACGAAAGACAATTGATTCGAAAGTTGACTTTTCAATGTCGAATTATTTTCTGATTTGATATTTGTCAGTTGTCAAATAAATGCAATATAATTCAGGAGTTTTGGAAACATGGAAGACTCCGCTAGTCCAACTATTCCCTTTGAAGATATAACCGAGCAGCTTTGCCGGAAACTTAACTGTTCAGCCTTGGCTGATGATTTGGAGCGTGTAAATTATGCTCGCGAAATGCTCGCCAAATTGCAGCAGAAGGAAGCCTTCCACCAGCTGTTCGCAGGAGACTCGGAAGCGGAGAATCCCTTAATCAAGTCACAAGTCCTTGAGCAGACGACAACTCCCAGCACCAGCACCAGTGACGCCACGGACCTTGAAGCAGATGACGACGACGAAGGTGAATGTGAAGCCGAGGAGGCAACTGAAGATTTCGAAACCTCTGATGCCTGGCTGGGCTTCTTTAGGGGCTATGAAATCTTGAGCGAGAACCAGGAGCTCTCAATATGCGAAAATAAGCAATGCATTGAAATCTCCCCGCACAGCGATTGTGATTCAAAGCTGGCCGCCTATTTGCGGGCTGGCGTACGATGTTTCGCCATCGATCTCTTCAAAGGAACCGAGCTGGACAACCAACGACTTATTTTCCAGCTGCGCCAGAATGAGTTGAAAATTTCACGTGAATATGGATTTCCCATCGCCAGCACACTGATTGCTATGCTCAGTCCCCGCTGCCAGTATACGGGAATCCTGGAGCCCTCTGATATCCGTTATGAGCTGCAAAAGAATGATGTGCTCACGCTAACCACAGATCGTCAATATTCCAATAGAGGTACACGAGACAAAGTCTATGTGAATGCCCGATTTCTCATCGATGACTGTCGACTGGGTGATTACCTATTAATTGGGCCGTCTATGCAGATTCAAATCACCGCTATCGACAACGGGGAACTAAGTTGTTTGGTCAAGGAACCAGGACAACTGCGATCCCGGCTGCCTGTACGTTTTCCAGGCCGCTGCAACCGCTACAGCATCTCCGTGGAAGAAATTGAGGACATCACCTTTGCCCGAGAGGTAGGCATCAATGTGGTGGTCTCCTATGTACCCGGCACCACCGCATATTTGGAAGACCTGCTCCAAGTTTTTCGTTTGTTGAACTGTGAGCGTTTGAGACTTTGCACGCGGTTGGTGTTGAACGAAATCAAAGATGGCGGGCCAGATCTGCAATGGGCTGCCGATCGTTATGATGGCTTCATAGTTGACTTCAGTCTTCAGCAGCAAAAGGACGAATGTCAAGATAACGAATTTCAATACACTAATCCTGAGGCCTTGGACTTAAGCTGCTCAGCTCTGGATTTCCTCAAGAAAATCTATCAACTCAAAAAACCCCTTATCATGGATCCCCGCCTGATAGGCGATCGGAATCTAATGGCCCAACCCTGCCATGAAACGGAGATCTTCTATTATCCCGACAAGTACTTATTCAAATGTGAACACACCCGCGACTCCTTCCACTTTTATACGTGGCAAAATGTCATCTCGGCCAAACTGTCCGATTATTATCTCTCCCTGCAGCCATATTGCGATCAGTCGCACACGGGTAGTGACAGTCTGGCAAGATCGTGTGTGGCAGCCTCATTTGAGTCACAAGCCGCCGCCATATTGGTGTGTTCTGTGACACCAGATGTGGCCATAAAGTTGTCACATTTTCGACCAGAAGCCTCGATACTCTACATCTCAGCCACAAAGTCCACGGCCGATTATATTTCAATGTATCACAATATCGTCCATCTGTATTTCCGAGCTCCCGGAGATTATATCCACGAAGAGTTTGTAACAAAGGCGCTGTTATTTGGTTTGCTTTTTCTACAGTGTCGCAAGATCATCGAACATGGCCAGAATGTCATGCTGGTGTATGACAATGAACCCGGCTCTAAGCTGCCCGACAATTTTGTGGTTTATAAATTTGATGAAAGGAAGTTCGCCAATCATTTATATGACATTTTGTTTAAGTGAAGCTGTCTATTTTGGTCCCTTAAATTCATTTGGCGCTTTTCTCTGCCCTAATAAATAACGACAATTTTTTTTAATAAAACTAAGGACTGTTCGAACAAAAATCGACCCAAAGTTGCTCAGCGGCAGCTTCGGAAAAAACCTTTAACAGTGACATCTGATTGGTGTCGCCAGAATAAACTTGTTTTCGAATAAAAATAAAAAATTATTTGCTGAACAATAAAAAAAATAAAAGAAAATTTACAAATGTCTTTTGACTTTGCATATCTTCCCAACAGGCAATGTAATACGAAATGATTCGAAAACATTTTGCCTGAAAGAAAAATAATATTGCGGCAACAATCATATTCGTATTGCTGACATAATCTCAATTGGAGAAATTTTGCGGCCGCAAATATTGCCAGATTGTCATCCGGAAGAAACCTAGATAATAAAATGGGATAATGATATTTATCATATTTTAATCCATTCAAAATGAATACTTACATGAAGTGGTAAATAAAGATAAATAATAACAACAAAAATGACATACAACAAACCACTGTGAATAGATGGACATCTGAGGAAATTAGTACAAATATATAGTGATTTTTTAAGAGCTTGATAACTTTTTTTTAAAAAAAAACCCATAAAATTTGCAAAATCTCATCGGTTCTTTATTTGAAACGTTAGATTGGTCCATGACATTTACTTTTTGAAGATAATTTCATTTAAATGTTGACCGCGGCTGCGTCTTAGGTGGTCCATTCGGAAAGTCCAATTTTGGGCAACTTTTTCGAGCATTTCGGCCGGAATAGCCCGAATTTCTTCGGAAATATTGTCTTCCAAAGCTGGAATAGTTGCTGGCTTATTTCTGTAGACTTTAGACTTGACGTAGCCCCACAAAAAATAGTCTAAAGGCGTCAAATCGCATGATCTTGGTGGCCAACTTACCGGTCCATTTCTTGAGATGAATTGTTCTCCGAAGTTTTCCCTCAAAATGGCCATAGAATCGCGAGCTGTGTGGCATGTAGCGCCATCTTGTTGAAACCACATGTCAACCAAGTTCAGTTCTTCCATTTTTGGCAACAAAAAGTTTGTTAGCATCGAACGATAGCGATCGCCATTCACCGTAACGTTGCGTCCAACAGCATCTTTGAAAAAATACGGTCCAATGATTCCACCAGCGTACAAACCACACCAAACAGTGCATTTTTCGGGATGCATGGGCAGTTCTTGAACGGCTTCTGGTTGCTCTTCACTCCAAATGCGGCAATTTTGTTTATTTACGTAGCCATTCAACCAGAAATGAGCCTCATCGCTGAACAAAATTTGTCGATAAAAAAGCGGATTTTCTGCCAACTTTTCTAGGGCCCATTCACTGAAAATTCGACGTTGTGGCAGATCGTTTGGCTTCAGTTCTTGCACGAGCTGTATTTTATACGGTTTTACACCAAGATCTTTGCGTAAAATCTTCCATGTGGTCGAATAACACAAACCCAATTGCTGCGAACGGCGACGAATCGACATTTCACGGTCTTCAGCAACACTCTCAGAAACAGACGCAATATTCTCTTCTGTACGCACTGTACGCATTCGTGTGGTTGGTTTAATGTCCAATAAAGTAAACTGAGTGCGAAACTTGGTCACAATCGCATTAATTGTTTGCTCACTTGGTCGATTATGTAGACCATAAATCGGACGTAAAGCGCGAAACACATTTCGAACCGAACACTGATTTTGGTAATAAAATTCAATGATTTGCAAGCGTTGCTCGTTAGTAAGTCTATTCATGATGAAATGTCAAAGCATACTGAGCATCTTTCTCTTTGACACCATGTCTGAAATCCCACGTGATCTGTCAAATACTAATGCATGAAAATCCTAACCTCAAAAAAATCACTCTTTAGTTACCTAAAATTATACCACTGCACAGAGGTAACAATCGACCAAAAGTCAAAAAAATCGACCAAAAGTCAAAATTTTTTTTTGTAAATAAATGTGCATTCTATTAAATATAGAAGGACAATATCCCAGTTCAAATTAAATATTGATTACAGACCAAAAAAAATACAAACGAAAAAACTAAAACAAATGAGCCTTGGCACGGCAAAAGTATTGCTGGGTAACTATACCTGCATATACACATACTTACATATGCAACTCAATGAGATGCTTGCAAGATGGCATGTGTACTTTATTACTTGGTGCGATTTTTTAAACGCAAATTCGGCAAGTGAGTTGTGCTTCTCGTTCGATTGTGAGAATCACCTCCTTATAGAGGCCGGGTTTGATGTTGAAAAGTCGCTGCGAAGTAGGGTTTGCATCCGGGGATTTCCCGCGGGAAAATTCCCGGGAATTCGCACATTTTTCATTTTCCGTATCCTGTACGGGAATCCCGCGGGAATTCAGAAACTTTTACACATTTCTTCGCATATTTTTTCCATCATTTCCACAAAAAAAAATATATATAGCTCATATCGATTTTAATTAGGTATGTCAAATATTGCACATGAATGAAGAAATATTTTCCACTTAAATGAAGTCAGTCGTTTGAAAATATTTTTAACAATGCTATAGAAAACGCAAGTAACAATATTGTATTAAAAAAGAAAAGATAGCTGTCTAAAAAAGGAATTTATAGTTTTCGAAGCGACAGGACAAAGAACAGACAACATAAACATTTTATTTAATGTTCTACTGAGTCTACATCTGTTGAATGTGAATGACCGTCGCATCCACATTTTTCAATAAAATAAGAAATATAAATGCAATGTCTGCTCTTAATTCAAATATACACTTGCATATATTGATTGCATACATTTAATTAATTTTGAAACTTGAAAATATGTTTGAATTGAATTCTATAACAGGTTCGTTGTGAAATAGATATTTATTTTACTGAACTAGGAAACTCTCCTGGCTCAAGACCATTTTGTATCTATATTTTATAGAATGCAAATTTATTTAAAAATAGCATGGCGACATTTGTTATTTGGCTGCATACTACCACTATCATGATTTGTGAAAGGTTTCGCCAGGTGGCTTCGCAGCTACTTTAAGTAAATGATTTTCACAAACGAATGAGAAGCACAACTCATTTGCCGAATATCCGTTCTTAGTGATGGGCAATCCAGTGATTTTTGGGGAACGTCGTTCTCAGTGACTGTGAATTGTAAATCACCGTTCTTTTGAAGAGTGACCGTGATCACGGTTTAATCAATAATCTTATTTGAATACACCTGTAATAGATTTTATTAAAAAAAAATATCTACATGCTCGCTATTATTTGTTGGCAAAACCACCATAGGGTGTATGCAGATCATGTGTTTTTTAATATTAAAAATTTTAGTATGAGATTTTTGCTTTGCAAGTCTTGCGTTTTGCATAAAAGTTTTCATTTGGCTTGAAAAACTGTCATATTTCGCTTGTTTTCTATTTACTATGGAGGTGTTTCCGGGTGACGATTGAAATTCTACACGAACGAATGATACCCTGACGAACGACTCATAAATTGAGTTTTTGTAACACGTTTAAAAGTTTTCGTCTTATGATTTGAAATTATAAGAGCTTTCTTTCATTTGTAAATCAACAATAATGCCATCAAGATTTTTTGTCATTCTTTGATAATTTTATTCATAGAAAAACAAAATTTTATATGTAAAAGAAAATTTATATGTAAAAAATTTTTTTGTCTTTGAAGTCATTGAGCTCAAGCACCCCCTTCTGGTGCCATCATTACCCATCATATCTCAGTTGCTACTACCCTAATGTACCACTCTAATATCAGAAAATTAAAGCTCGCATAAAATCATGAAACTCTTCCTAAGGAAGTATGTCGATTTTCAAAAAAATCGGCCTCGTCGAGACAAAAACATCGATGTATCACACTTTAAAATCCGTTTATAAATGCAGAAGTTATATAGAAAAATGTAAAAGCGCGACCCCTACGTTCGGCATAAAAAAATAAAAAACAATTTTTTTGAAACTACCTTTCAATAATACTTCATATTCGAAGGTGTACGGCGAACTTTTTTTTTTTACTTGTAACCTGGTACGCTCTAATGTATATACCGAATTTCATTATTCTAACTGCGGCCAATAATAATATTTAGATTATAAAACATGTTTTTTGAAAGGGGATAAAAATGGTACCAATCGAACGACAACAGCTAAAAACACGAAATTCGGTGTTTACATTACTCTAATTGGTGAATACATAATATAAAATGATTTTTCCCAAATTCGTACTTTTAAAATGGTAAAATTGGAATAGAGGGATAAAAATGGTACCAACCAAATGGCTGCACCGACAATAATGAAATTTTGCATAAAAAAGGGATTTTTCAATTTTCGTACTTTTAGAGGGTAAAATGAAAAAAGGGGATAAAAATTGTACCAATCATGGAATTCGATGTATACATTCCTCTGACTGCGTAGACACGAAAAATATAATCGATTTTTCAAATTCGTACTTTCAAGGGAGGCAATGGGAACAGAGGGATAAAATCGTACCTACTAAACGGCTACAACTAGAATGATGAAATTCGTACATACCAAATCCCTAAAATCCATCCACGTAAAATAAAGAGATTTTTGAAAGCAGTACTTTTAAGGTGGTAACATGGGGACAAGGGTTATCCCCTGGTACCAACCGAATGCCCGCAACTAGAATCACAGAATTCGGTGTATACATTCCTCTGGCAGCATAGACACGCAAATATTTTTTTCGAAATTAGTAAAGGTTTTTCAAAATTTGCCCCCCAATATTTTATGTATTTAAGCTTTTTTGAAGATGTATTATTTCGATACATAAGTATAAACTTAATGGTAGCCTTGCGGTTTGAGCGTGGTTTAAAATAATTTAAATTTTATATCGATTTATAAAATTATTTTTTATTTTTTTTGGTTTGCCTATATTTAAAACACGTGACATTTTCCTGCACTTACGAAAATCTACAGCTTCTGTAGTTCGGCCCAGTCAAACTTAACGTCCTTTTTACTTGTTTATATTAGATATGAATATTAGGCTGGGTCACGAATAAAAACTACAGGGTCACCCCACAACTTTAAAAAAAAAATTTATTCTTGTCTTAGAATAACTCATTGGTAGTATTATTGGACGTTTATATTGATTTTTTTGTGGTTTTCAAGGTGACAGCTAAAAACTCATATTTCTTGGAAACATTTTGTAAAAGTTGATATGAAAAATAAATAGAAGGAATTAACACCTTTCGAATGACACCTAATTGATGAATATCGGACGAAAAATTACGTCACTGACTCCTTGTTTATAAAATAATTTAATACAGGAGATGGATTTACAGAGCAAAAAAATTCAAACTCTTTTTAGAAAAATGAGCGCAGCGGCGTCAATATAATTCCGATGTTCATCATTTATGCATCATTCGTAAGGTATTGACTGCCGCTATTTATTTTTTTATAAAATACTAACACCAAATACGAAAAATCATTCAGTTGTCAGTGTGAAAATCAACAAAAAATTACTATAAACTTCCAATAATTCGACCAATAAGTTACTCTAAGACATTTATTAATATGCTTTCAATGGTCTATTATTTCAGAAAAAAAGTTTGGGAAAAATGTAACACAAAAAAAGTTATACCGGAAAAACATAATTTTTGGGGTTATTTTCAGGGGCGTTTAGCTCACAGATGGCTTGATCTAGGAACATAATATTTTGCAAATCCTCATTAAACAATCCAAACTTTATTTTCGTGGGGTGACTTTTTTCTTTTTTTCAGTTTTTCCATTTGCATGGACCGCGACCCAGCCTAATGAATATATAGCAATTATTTTTTATTTCTACGTGGATCATCTTTTGCTACTTTTCACTAAAGGTATGGAGATCACGTCCGTGTTCGTCTTTTAATATCGACGTGTTCTTTATGTGAATGCTTTCTCAGCGAAATCTGATATCCTGTAGTTTGTTCTTGCAAAGTAGGAAATACTCAGTCAAATTCCGTGCATTTGGTCTATTTAGAAGAAGGTCTTTATATATAAAACCAGTTGAAGTAAAGTCTGAAAATTAAGTACGTTTTTGTGGTACAAATAATCACATTTGAACTTTTAAAAGGACGGTGGGTTAGCATGAACTGAACTCATGTTGATTTAATAGAATACTCGGTTTCAAATCGATGTCCGCGTTTACTAAGATGCCATTCGTTTTGCCACACCACTGTACCTAAATCAGACAACAATTTTGTTAATTTGATGGAAAATGTACTTAATTTGATTATGCAAGCGTAAACAAAATTAAGAAATTTACCTAAATTTTGAAACCATACTTATTTCAATGAAAATAATGGAACTTAAAATGAAAGTAAGGAAAGGCTAAAGTCGGTCGGAGCCGACTATATAATACCCTACACCACTCCCTGCGTATATACCGCGCTTTTATTACTAAACCCAGGTGTTTCATGGGTTCAATTTTATGTAGTTCATATTTAATCAATTATACAGTTTACCATAAATTCATCTTTAGTCATATTTTATGAATATGGTAAAAAATATGATAATTGTTCCAATTTTCCGGCAGATAAATACAAATTATACAGTAGTAATAGGTTGAATCTGACCGACATTTGAAAGGAGGCCTATAACAACACTTGGGTCCAAAACATGGGCCTATATATTTCTCATTCACGTTGAAATATATCATGATCCGATGTAAGATGTGGTTTCTAGAACTGTAATAGAGTAGAATGGGGCCTCATTTGAGTTTTTCCAAAGTATGGACACATATATTTGATTTTCATAATATGCCTTCTTAGATGAAATATAATCAAAATGCAAAATTTGATAAACTTCCGATGTAAATTGAGGGTCCTAGAGGACTAATAATAACAAGTAAGGAAAGGCTAAAGTCGGGCGGGGCCGACTCTATGATACACTCCACTTTCTATCCAAATACAGGGTGGCTGATGAATAACCCTACATTAAGAAACTAAAATAATTCTTTGTTTAATTCATATAAATTATTTTTTCTTTGTTCATTTGACAACTGATACATGTTTATTAAACCTTTTTAATGCGTTTTAAAAATAATGGAATTTAAATGAAATCCATAGTCGGTGACACATGTGCAAAATTCATTATTCATTACTTCCTGCAGAGTTTCAGTAAGAATTGTCTCAATTGCTGTTCGAATGCATTGTTTTAAATCTCCAATTTTTTTGATTTATTTTATAAACTTCCTGTTGAAATAAGCCCACAAGAAAAAAAGTAGGTGCAGTGAGTTCGGGAGATTTTGGGGGCCAACGAAATGTCGAGTTTCTAGAAATCAGCTTATTGGGGAACTTTCGCAGCAATTCTCTCATAGCAGTACCTGGCTATGTGACAAGACGCATCATCCCGTTGAAAACACACAGTGTTGAAAGGGCTTCACTTTCGTTGCAGTTCTGCAAAGAAAAACTCATTTAACAGCAGTATTAAGTAGCATGGTAGCAGAATTCATCAGCCACCCTGTACAATTCAATTCGGCGAAAAAGGAAAAACGGGAAGGTTTTTCTGTATCCTGTAAATGTATGTGTTTGACAAAAAATGTTAAATCGGAAAGGACATTTGTATGAGGAAATATTGAAACCTGGAACGAAGTAGGTGAAATATAAAGTGTATAGTTTGGCCAAAATCGGTTAAACTTTTGGGAGCAACATTTGTATATTTAAATCTGAACCGATCTTACCCAATTTCACCATAGTTTTGTTTAGTTGGACTATAAGATGTTGTGCCAATTTTAAAGAAAATCGGGTACAATATGTGGCTTCTATAGCGTAAAAGTCAAATCGGGAGCGACATTTGTATGGGGGCTATATCTGAACCGATCTAGTCCGCTTTAGCCACAGGTGTTTCTAGTTATATTATAAGATGTTGTGCCAAATTTAAAGAAAATCGAGCACAATATGTGGTTTTTAAAGCGGCAAAAGTCAAATCGGGAGCGACATTTATATGGGGGCTATATCTATATCTGAACCGATCTTACACAATTTCTGCATAGGTGTTTCTAGTTAGATTATAAGATGTTATGCCAAATTTAATACAATATGTGGTTTCTAGTGCGGAAAATGTCAAATCGGGAGCGACATTTGTATGGGGGCTATATCTAAATCTGAACCGATTTGACATATTTTCACCATAGATGTTCCTAGTTTAAATATAAGATGTTTTGCCTATTTTAAAGAAAATCTGTTGTAATATGTGGTATCTAGAGTGAAAAGATTAAAATCGGGAGTGAAATTCGTATGGGGGCTAAATCTAAATCTGAACCGATTTTCTTCAAATTAAATAGCGTTCGTCCTTGTCCCGAAAAACTTCATTGTGCAAAGTTTCATGTATTTATGTCTACAATTGTGACCTGTATCGTGATTACAAGAATAGATGGACAGACGGACGGACGGACGGAGGACGGACATTGCTAAATCGACTCAAAAAGTGATTCTAAGTCGATCGGTATAATTAACAATGGGTCTATCTCCATTCCTCTTGGGTGTTACAAACAAATTCACAAAGACATAATACTCTCGTGGAGTGTATAAAAATGGGGGCCATTTGTAAGGGCGCTACATTAAAAAGTGGGTCCATATAGATCACTTTCAAAGTAGGTATTCTTAGAATGAAATATGAATATAATATAATCTGCAAAATTTTAAAAACTTTCGATGTAAAATGTGGATCCTAGAGAGGTAATAATTCAAATGGCGGGCCCCCATATAGGTATTCTTTATTGACATATAACATGATCTGCAACATTTTATCAAGATCCAATGTAAGATGTGGGTTCTAGAGCGATAATTGTGTAAACTGGGGGCCCATTTGTATGGGGGCTATTCCAAAACATTGACCTATATAGCTGGCTTTCAAAATACGTGTTTCTAGTATAAATGTAACATAGTGTGGAAAATTTGATCAAGATCCAATGTAAGATGTGCAATTTAAGAGCAGTAATATTGTAAATCGGATGTACATTTATATGCGTGTTATATCAAAACACAGACCCATGTGGTCCACTTTCCCGTGAGCTGTTTCTAGTTCAAATATAACACGATCCTGAAAATTTGGTCATGATCTCATGTAAAATGTATTTGTATGGAGGCTATAACTAAATCTGAACCGATTTTCTCCAAATTCTATACCAATCGTCCTTGGCCAAAAAAGTAACTTCTGCCAAATTTCATGATAATCAACAATTGCGACCTGTAGAGTGCGAACAAGCTTAGATGGACAGCAGACGGACGGACGGACAGACAGACATCGACAGACATCATAAATCGATTCAGCTGGTGATTCTAAGCCGATCCGTATACTTAAAGGTGGGTCTAGCTCAATTATTTCTTGGTCTTACAAACATTTGGCGCGAAACTAACTTATAATACCCTAGTCCACGAAATGGTGTAGGGTATAATGAGTCCGGGCATACTGGTTGTCATATATGAAGATCGAATTTACTGAATTTGAGTTAATTTTGACTAAAATTTAGTACCCTTTTTAGAGTGCAGTTTCGTTTCGATACACTTTCGCTCATGGATGAAAGGTTGTGTCGCACAGTGTATTGCAAATATCTGGACGAATGTAACATATCCTCAAGCCAAGCCGTAGAGACTTTACAAAGAGTAAATGGCTCTCGGTTGTGAATTCAATTATCCTGAGGGCAACCTTACGAAACTCGTCACATGGCAACCAAAACCAAACCACAACCAGAGCGAGCAGCAAACAAAGGAAGTGCTCGTCGGTGATGTAAAGACACCTCACCTCATCTTGACTTGTAAAGTGCGTGGCTTCCATGCAAATGGAGAGTAAATTGGAAATGTTCATATTTGGAAAATTCCAATTGAAAAACTTTAAATGTATTCCATTGCAATGCATTAACTGACAATATGTAGGTAGTACCAGAGCCGGAGCCGGAGCCATATGGAAATACACAATAAGAGCAGTTTGTTGCTGTCGCTGCTGTTGTTGTCTAAATAAAATAAATATTTATTTTAATAATCAATTTCAGTTTAGCAGTCAACGGCGCCGTAGTTGCAACATTGGATCGATGTTGTTACCTTTAGCTTACAGACAGCATCGGCAGCAACAACAGCAACAAGTGCAACAACAACAATAAATCACAAAACACTAAACACAGAATATAATCTGGAATATTGCATTTGGAGCACGTACCATGCATCTACAATTTGAACAGTACCATTTATTGTCCATTTCGAAAATCTTTTTTAAGTGCGAACATTAAGTGGCACAACTCTACAGCTGGCAAACGAGTAGCCATAATTCATACTCGGAGCATTTCACACACCAGCGATTGCAAGAACTCATTCGACGACAGCAGCAACAGCAGCAGTAGGAGCAGCAACACCAGCCCAGCAGAGTATTCTCACCTGCAGCACTACGTTATGGATGGATTACGTTGTCTTAACGAGACTTTACGCCATGCACGCAGGCAGGTGTATGGAAAGTGTAAAACTTCAATACAATTCCATTGATCGAGTGTAATGAGAATGAAGTGTGAACAGCACTCAGGTGCTAAGGCAGGAATTGCCAATCATAACTAGTGTAGATAGAATGGGTAAACGGAAGGTCAACTACTAATTACGCCTATTTAGACAAACGAAATTGGTATAAAATCTAATCTGAAAATCTGTCCCAACCACTAGGATAATTTTCGTAAAGATGACATAATTCAGGAGCATTTAATGTCCTCTTTGAATTATTTTGGCCAACGGACCTCCCTATTAGGTCTTCTCCAAAATTGCCAAAATTTGTCAATACAAATTTTTTTATTTTTAAAAATTCTCAAATCGCAAAACACCGATTATAAAATTTTTAGTATATTTTTATCCCCTCCACCTAAGGGTGGGGTATATTCACTACGTCATTCCATTTGTAAGACCTTGAGATATTCGGAGACTCTATAAAGTATATATAATCCTGGTCCTGGTAAAATTCTAAGACGATCTAGCCATGTCCGTCTGTTGGAAGCACGCTAGCCGCCGAGAGAAATGAGCTAGAAGGTTCAAATGTTCTCTAAATTAGTCTTACGGTTGCAAATTGGTTGGGAAAGTGGGCGAAATCGGCCTAGACGGAATTTTTTTCCCCTAACATGGACCAAAAAATACAACCTAATATTTATATCATTTAAGCATTTTTTTAAAATTTCTACTTTATATGTGTACATTCTACTTGTAGTCTAAAAGCACCAAAAAGTAAATAAAAGCTTTAGCGGGCGAAATGGTACAAAAAGGGATAAAAATGGTACCAATGATACGACAACAGAAGCTACAAACATGAAATTTTGAATTTACATCACTCTAATTGCGTAGATATGTAAAATAAAGGGATTTTTCGAAATTCGTACTTTTAAGGGGTAAAATTGAAAAAGGTGATACAAATAGTACCAACCAAATGGACGCAGCTAGAGTCATGAAATTCGGAGTATACATTCTTCTGACTGCGTGGACACGAAAAATAAAAAAGATTATCCAAATTCCTACTTTCAAGGGAGCAGAGGGATAAAAATGGTGCCAACTATACAGCTACAGCTAGAATGAAGAAATTCGATGTGTACATCCCTCTAATTGCCCAGACACGTAAAATAGAGAGATTTTTCGAAAGTCGTACTACTAAGAGGATAAAATTAGAAAAACGGGATAAAAAATTGTACCTACCAAATGGACGCAGCTAGAATCGGGGAATTCGGTATATATATTCCTCTGACTGCTTAGACTCGCAAAATAAAAAGATTATTCAAAATTCGTACTTTCAAGCGATACAATGGGAACAGAGGGAGAAAAATGGTACATATACTATACGGATACAGCTAGAACGATTTCGATTTCGATTTGTACATCCCTCGTAGAGACGTAAAATAAAGAGATTTTCGAATGCCGTATTTTTAAGGGGAAAGGGCATAAAAATTATACCAACCAAATTATTCATTCCTATGACTGAATTGACTCGCAAAATAAAAAGATTTTTCCAAATTCTTACTTTTTTACATATACGTCAAAATGGGTACAATCATGAAGATAGGTTATCTCGCTCTGTGTACGTGAGAAATAATGGATTTTCAAAATTTGTACTTTTGGAATTAATATAGGATGGAAATACAAGCAAAGGCTTTAACGGAAAATGCACCCACTATCCCCCAATACTTAGATTATTTACGAATTTTTACATACTTTATTTAATACTACATACTTACATATATTTAATTTATGAATTGTCTAGAAGTATTATTTCTATATACAGCTGCGGTCAAAATAATAGCAGCGACGAGATAAAAAATGTTGACAAAGAAAAATTTAAGTTTTACTTCGAATATCCCAAAAAATATCTGACTTTAAATAAATATTTTGAGATTGAGTCTTTAAAACCATTTATGTCAAAAATAAGACCAGTCAAAAACCAGTAAGGAAAGGCTAAAGTCGGGCGGGGCCGTCTATATGATACACTCCACTTTCTATCAGAATACAATTCAATTCGGAAAAAAAGTGAAAACGGGAAGAATTTTTGTATGTTTCCTAATCATAGGCTAATATGTCCTGGTTCAATTTGTCAAATCGAGAAGAATATTTGTATCAGGGCTATATCCAAACTGGAATGAAGTGACCCATTTCACAATAGGTTCTTCCAGTTCTCAATTTGAAGTAATTCGATGAAAATACGTGCGGAAAAATCAAAAAAAAATGATAGGAGCTATATATCAATCTGAACCGATCTGACTCATTTTCATCCTGGGTGTTTCTCATGCAAAAATAAGATATTTTGCCAAATCTGGAGCGGAATAACTCAAATTGGGAGTGAAATTCGTATGTGGACTATATCAAAATCTGAACCGATCTGGCTCATCTGGTGTGTTTCATGGGTGTTTCTAGTTTAAATAGAAGATGTTTTGCCAATTTTGAAGAAGATCTGTTAAAATATGTGGTATCTACAGCAGAAAAAGTCAAATCGAGAGTGATATTCCTATGGGGGCTATATTTAAATCTGAACCGATCTGGCTCATTTTCACCGAGAATGTTTCTAGTTGAAACATAAGATGTTTTGCCAATTTTGAAGAACATCTGTTAAAACATGTGGTTTCTACAGCAGAAAAAGTCAAATCGGGAGTGAAATTCGTATGGGGGCTATATCTAAATCTGAACCGATCTGACCAATTTTCACCATAGGTTTTTCTAGCTGAAATGTAAGATGTTTTGCCAAGTTTGAAGAAAATCTGTTGTAATATGTGGTATCTACCGTGAAAAGAGTCAAATCGGGAGTGAAATTCGTATGGGCGCTATATCTAAATCTGAACCGATTTTCTTCAAATTAAATAGCGTTCGTCCTTATCCCTAAAAACTGCGATGTGCAAAGTTTCATTTGGTTGTGGCTACAATTGCGACCTGTACTTTGATTACAAGAATAGATGGACAGACGGACGGACGGACGGACGGACATTGTTAAATCGATTCAAAAATTGATTCTAAGTCGATCGGTATAATTAACAATGGGTCTATCTCGCTTCCTTTTGGGTGTTACAAACAAATGCACAAATACATAATACGCTCGTGGCACAAAAATTGGCACAAGTAAGTTTTGTGGATCAAGGACGAACGCTATTTAATTTGAGGCAAATCGGTTCAGATTTAGATATAGCCCCCATACAAATGTCGCTCCCGATTTGACATTTTCCGCTCTAGAAACGACTTATTGTACCCGATTTTCTTTAAATTTGGCACAACATCTTATAATCGAACTAGAAACACCTATGCAAAAATTGGGTAAGATCGGTTCAGATTTAGATATAGCCCCATACAAATGTCGCTCCCGATTTGACATTTTCCGCTCTAGAAACGACTTATTGTACTCGATTTTCTTTAAATTTAGCACAACATCTTATAATCCAACTAGAAATACCTATGCTAAAATTGGGTAAGATCGGTTCAGATTTAGATATAGCCCCCATACAAATGTCGCTCCCGATTTGACATTTTCCGCTCTAGAAACGACATGTTGTACCCGATTTCCTTTAAATTTGGCACAACATCTTATAATCGAACTAGAAACACCTATGCAAAAGTTGGGTAAGATCGGTTCAGATTTAGATATAGCCCCATACAAATGTCGCTCCCGATTTGACATTTTCCACTCTAGAAACGACTTATTGTACCCGATTATCTTCAAATTTGGCACAACAGCTTATAATCCAAGTAAAAAACCTATGGTGAAAGTGGCTAAGATCGGTTCAGATTTAGATATAGCGCAAATACAAATGTTGCTCCCAAATGTTTAACCGATTTTGACCAAACTATACATATTATATTTCACCTATTTCGTTCCAGATTTCAGTATACCCCCATACAAATGTCCTTTCAGATTTAACATTTTTTGTCAAACACATACATTTACAAGATACAAAAATCCTTCCCGTTTTCACTTTTTCGCCGAATTAAATTGTATTCGGATTGAAAGTGGAGTGTATCATAGAGTCGGCCCCGCCCGACTTTAGCCTTTCCTTACTTGTTTTGAATAATAACTTAACGATATTTCCTTGAATTTAATACTTAGTTCTTATGACTTTATGGCTTATTGCTGCTACATAACGCCGATACATGGAGTCGACTAGTCTTTTGCACCTTTCACTCAGTATTTTTGTCCATGCCACTATAATATCGTGCAAAAGATCGTTATTGGTTTTGCTAGTGAGACCTCATTTTAGACATCATAATCAAACATTTTTTACCCAAAACCACAGGGTTAATGTCTTTGTGCATTTGTTTGTAACGTCCAAAAGGAAACGAGATAAGACCCATCGTTTATTATACCGATCGACTTAGAATCTCTTTTTGATTCGATTTAGCGATGTCCGTCCGTCCATCCGACTGTCCATCTATTCTTGTAATCAAAGTCCAGGTCGCAATTGTTGTTAGAACTAAACGAAACTTTCCATAACGAAGTTTTATGGGATAAGAACGAACGCTATTTAATTTGAAGGAAATCGGTTCAGATTTAAACATAGCTCCCATACAAATTTTGCTTCCGATTTTACTTTTTCCGCTCTAGCAACCACATATTTCAACAGATTTTTCTTCAAATTTAGCAAAACGTCATATATTTTAACTAGAAAAAGTTCTGGTAAAATAAAATCGGTTCAGATTTATATATACATAGCTCCCATACAAATGCCTCCTATGATTTAACTCTTTCCGCTCTAGAAACCACACATTTTAGCAGATTTTCTTCAAATTTGGCAAAATTACTTATATTTCAACTAGAAACAACTCTGGTAAAAATGGGTCAGATCGGTTCAGATATATATATATAGCTCCAATACAAATTTCGCTACTGAATTGATTATTTCCGCTCTAAAAATAGCATATTTGAACAGATTTGCTTAAAATTTGGCACACCAGCTCATATTTCAACTACAAACATCTGTGGCGAAAGTGGGTAACATCGGTTCAGATTTATATACAACTCCCTTACAAATGTCTCCACCGATTTTATTCTTTCCTCTCTAAAAACCATATGTTTTCACAGATCTTCTACAAATTTGGCAAAACAAATTATATTTTAACTAGAAACAGCTCTGTTAAAAAGGGACCAGATCGGTTCAGATATATACATACATAGCTCCAATACAAATTTCGCCACTGAATTGATTATTTCCGCTCTAAAAATAGCATATTTGAACAGATTTGCTTAAAATTTGGCGAAAGTCGGTCAAATCAGTTCAGATTTATATATAGCTCCCATATAAATGACTCCCCAGATTTAATTCTTTCCGCTCTAGGAACCACATATTTAACAGATTTTCATCAAATTTGGGAAAGCGTCTTATATTTCAGAAAACCTATGCTAAATATGTGTTAGATCGGTTCAGATTTATATAAAGCTCCCATTCAATGTTTGTGTTAAAATTTTCTTACAAATACAGATAAAAGTATGAAATTTGTAGTATATATACCCTGTTCAAATGTAACGACCTTCTTATACCCTACACCACGGGGAATATTGGCTAGGTGTAAGGTATAATATAGTCGGCCACGCCCGATTTTAACCTTCATTACTTGTTAATTATATTGAGATTCCGTGTCTGCGCGAACCCTTCGATAGTCGGGACACTGTGCCACTATACAAAACAAATTTTGTTTCAACTGACCATAAAACGTGCACCCACTTTTCGGTTGGCCACTGCAGGTGATTTTTGTGAATTGGTATTTTGTTGTGACATGTCTTTTATTTTTAAGTGGGACTTTTCTCGGACTTGTGACTTGCAGATTATGTTTTCTTAGTATTCTATAGACACTTTAAACACTTAACAAGTAAGAAGGCGTTAAGTTCGGCCGGACCGAATCTTATATACCCTCCACCACGGAGTGCATTCCACAGTATTACCAGCAGATTAAAGGATGTCGACTTTACATAGAAGCACAGTACCATATTACGAAAATTTTGATATTTTTATGCACATTACTATATTTGTTTACTATTTCAAACGCGACAATCAGTCGCCATTAGAAAGAAGCATTTTCAGCTACAGACAAAGTGATAAGAAAAGTATACATTTTAAAGATATCCCCACTCGCCCCATTCTCCGTCCAAATGTACAAATTTAAAAAAAAAACCTTTTTCGAGTATTCATAGTCAGAATGTATACACCGAATTTCATGATTTCAACTTCAGCGGTTTGGTAGGTCCCATTTTGATCCCTCTTTTTAATTATATCCCTTAAAAGTACGAATTTCGAAAAATCCCTCTATTTTACGTGTCTATGCAATTAAAGGGATGTACACTAGGGCGTACCTCAAAAAAAAAGTTCGCCGTACACCTTCGAATATGAAGTATTATTGAAAGGTAGTTTCAAAAAAAAAATTTTTATTTTTTTATGCCGAACGTAGGGGTCGCGCTTTTACATTTTTCTATATAACTTGTATTTATAAACGGATTTTAAAGTGTGATACATCGATGTTTTTGTCTCGACGAGGCCGATTTTTTTGTCTTTGAAGTCATTGAGCTCAAGCACCCCCTTCTGGTACTTACCCATCATTTCTCAGTTGCTACTACCCTAATGTACCACTCTAATAATCGAAAATTAAAGCTCGCATAAAATCATGAATCATGTTTGAGCTCAATGACTTCAAAGACAAAAAAATCGGACAAAAACATCGATGTATCACACTTTAAAATCCGTTTATAAATGCAGAAGTTATATAGAAAAATGTAAAAGCGCGACCCCTACGTTCGGCATAAAAAAATAAAAAAAATTTTTTTGAAACTACCTTTCAATAATACTTCATATTCGAAGGTGTACGGCGAACTTTTTTTTTTTACTTGTAACCTGGTACGCTCTAATGTACACACCGAATTTCATGATTCTAGCTGATGTCGAATCATTGGTACCATATTTTATCCCTTTTTGTCCCATTTCGCCCGCAAAAACTTTTATTCTTTTGTGGTGCTTCCAAGCTACAAGAGGAATGTCCGCAACAAATGTTTACTGTATGAAAATAAGAAATTTAATTAATAAGCCAAGGCTTTTTATAATAAAATTTGTATACTATATATATAATGGATATAATACTTCAATTCATAAAGTAAATATAAGGGAGCAATCATAAATACCCTAAAGGGATAGAGAGTGTATTTTCAGCTACAGTCGTTTGGTTGGTTGTATTTCCATCCTATTTTAATTTCAAAAGTATAAATTTTGAAAATACCTTATCTCTCACGTACGCTGTACAAGACAATTTCATGATTCTTCCATTTTTTGTCGTAAAAGCAACGAAATAAAGTACAAATTTGGAAAAAAAAAATATTTTACGTGGCTATGGAGTCAGAGGAATGTATACACCGAATTCCATGATTCTATCAGCGGCCACTTTGTTGGAACCATATTTATCCCCTTTTTGCATTTTACCCCTTAAAAGTACGAAAATCTATGTATTTAACGTGTCTATGTAATTAGAGGGATGTACACACCGAATTTCTGTTGCTGTATTCGTTTAGTTGGTACTATTTTTATCCCCTGTAGCCATTGTATCCCTTGAAAGTTCGAATTTGGAAAAAAACGTTTTATTTTTCGTGTCTACGCAGTCAGAGGAATGTCTACTCCGAATTTCATGATTCTAGCTGCTGTCATTTGGTAGGTACTATTTTTATCCCCTTTTTCCATTTGAACCCCAAAAAGTACGAATTTTGGAAAGTTCTTTTATTTTACGTGTCTACGCAATCAGAGGAATGTATATATCAAATTTCATTATTCTAGGTGCAGCCTTTAGGTTGGTACTATTTTTATCACTCTATCCCCATTTAACCCCTTAAAAGTACGAATTTAGAAAAAATACTTTTATATTATGTATCTACTCCATTAGAGGAATGTACACGCCAAATTTCGTGTTTCTATCTGTTGTAATTTGATAGGTACCATTGATATCCCTTTTTGTCCCATTTCGCCCCCTATAAATAAAAATCACTCTATGGAGCCCTTTTACGCTATAAAGGGAATGCGCATTGCAAATATCAAGTAAATACAAGCTAATATGTTAAAAAAAAACAGGCTGAAATACTCTAAATATTAGGGGTATTTTCAGTCCTTGTGAGGGAAAAATTTTTCCCTCTGGGCCGATTTCGTCAATCCCAACCGATCTACAACCATAAGACACATTTAGGAAAAGTTTGGACCTCCTAGCTCATTTCGTTCGGCCGCTATCGTGCTTTCAACAGACAGACAGACGGACATGACTATATCGTCTTAGAATTTTACCACGACCCAGAATATATATACTTTATGGTCTCCGATGAATATTTCAAGGTGTTACAAACGGAATGACAAAGTGAATATATCCCCATCCTGGAGGTGGAGGGTATAAAAATGGGCACACATTGTTTTTTTTGATTAGCCATAGACATATATATGATTATATCTCTGGATTAGTTTTGTGTACGAGACCCATCAATATCTCATTTTAAAGTTATTGTAAGTACCTTTAAAATGGTATACAACATCATTCACCTTTTTGTACACATGTATACATTTTACACTATTTCTTGAAATAATTATTTAAATTGCAGTTTAAAGTATACTATTTGTATGCTATATTTTGCTTTTGTAATAATGTTTAGAAAAACACATTTCGTCAAAATAAACAACTCTTCATTCTTTTAAGCTTTTATAAAATTTTGTTTTTGGTCACCCTGTACCAATACAGGGTGATAATTATGTTGGTTATATATTGAGTTTATATGGGAGGTGGTAGTGGGCGTGGTCCGATCGGCCCACTTTTATTTTTATTTTTTGCGTATGATATGTCTAGCAAATGTGCAAAATTACAAGACTGTATGTTTATTTTTCGACTTTATGCCATAAAAAATGGATTTGGGACCAGTGTGCATTCTGCGAATGGTTGCAAGTGATATAAAGCGGATTCTTCCACGTGTTTAAGAATCTTCTTAATACAATATGGAATTTCTAATCATTTAAATAGATCACTGGAATAAACCTTAAATTTCGCTATATAATTCAGATTTCAAACCCCAGTGAAAACGCCACATATGTATCAACATCTAAACCGATCTGCCCAAACAGTTAGACATGCATTTGATGTGAAGCTATGTTTCGCAAAACAACAGCCCCCTTCTCATCTCAAGAAAAAAAAAACTTTTCTAATGATCTCTCAAATAGTTTTAATGGTCAAAAGTGGAGCAAACAAAAAAATTAGAAACACCATCAAGTTATTCATTCGTTCGTTCGTTTGTTCGTTCGTATTGATGTCATCCACCGATAAGGGTGTGATGGAACACATATCCTTAACGAAACGCATAAAGCATACAAAGATTGTCAAGTTGTGGCAGTGATAAGGCACAGAAAACATCATTACACCACACAAACTACTACAAGGATACCCGGGACAGGGATAAGGCGAAACGAAAACCAAACCAAATGATAAACCGAAACCGAAACAGACAAAATGAAATGCTCTTTCTCTCCCTCTTTCTCTCTACGTACAATAAGTGGACATTTCATCAATCATGGAGTGATAATACGAACATTAATCAAAGTGCTATTTTTCATATAAATTAACAGTACATCCATCCGTCCATCCATCCATCCATCCATCGCTTGGACTACATTGAACATTTCATTATCAAACCAATCGAATATAGGACACCGAATGGTGGTGAGCCAGCACCAACACTAACGCCATCACCATCACCATTAGTATGCGACATGGTCTTAAAGAGGAAACCTCAAATTCACTTAAGAAAATGACAAATTTTAAACAGATTGTGGTCGGCTGGTTGTTTTTTTTTTTGGCCAACAAACATAACCTTAAGCGAAGCCTCTTTATTTACATTGTGGTTTTATTTGGGATTTTGGTTTTCTAAATTTGTCTGTTAAGTGCATGTTCAAAGTCCAAACCATCCCACCAAAAATAGCGTCAATATAAAGGACAATATGTGAGGATAGTTCAATAGGTGGCCAATCTCCAAGAAACGTCTCCACGGACAACCGAGTTCAAATAATTTAAGTCAAAAACCATTATTTAAAAAAAAACTTCGGAGTACTCTAATCCTATTCAATAACACTATGCAACAAAAATGTTGTCAAAAGACAATGTCGTTACCAAAATATAAAAAAGACTCAACTAACATTTTTTAGCAAATTTTAACAAAACACAAGAACTTCGGTCATAATAACCCAAAATATCGATTTGCAAAAAAAATTTTAGTTGAGTCTTTTTTATATTTTGGTAATGAAGTATAACATTTTCTGATGTATTTTGGCTTTCTAAACTCGAAAACGATATTAAAAAATGTTGAAGGTATTTTTTTTATTTTTTGCTAAAATTCCAATATTCCGCTAAGACAACTTAAACACTGGTATTCTTATTTTTGAAATATAAGTCCGATAACACCCGTTTGTATGTTAAAGGCACTCATGATGGCTACAAATATTGCAAATTATACATTCACATAGAAACAGTGGTTTAGGAGCTGCCTCGAAAATTTTGGGAAAAAAATAATTTTATCCACAAAAATTCTATTCTTGCTTGCTTGCACGAAAAATCATAAAAGATAGAAATAAAGTTGGAAAAAGTATTTTGTTCTATTTTTTAATAACGAACATTCTAACGCAATAAACAATGTTTATATGCAAAAATTCTATGGATAATTTTTAATTTTTGTTTAAATAGCGCGAAAAATCTCTTTACAAATTAGATAAGAGAATATTTTATTTTAATTTGTAATGACATCTACTGTACAATAGGGCACAATGTACAAGGAGCAATGATGCTTGGGAAAACTATAAGATTAGTTTTAACAAATACAAGGCAGAACTAAAAAAGGCAAAGAGAACATCATGGGTTGCCTTTTTAGATTAAACTGTACAAGAATGGTTAATAATTTCTCTTCAAATTAAGGAGAAAATCAGTTTTTTCGCTCTCCTGAAAAGTTGTGTTTTTGTTCATAGCCAGTTATGAATATAAGCCCTCGATATGTATGTATGTAATTTCAAGCAACTATTTAAAAAAAGTTCTACACTTAGAGAACGAGTCTGTTAATAAAATCAGTGATTGTCTGCTGCCTATCAGAAGACACTTTTCTGCTATTACATCTGTTTTTATACCCTACACCACTTCGTGGTCTAGGGTATTATAAGTTAGTTTCGCGCCAAATGTTTGTAACACCAAGAAATAATCAAGCTAGTCCCACCTTTAAGTATACCGATCGGCTTAGAATCACCAGCTGAGTCGATTTAACGATGTCTGTCTGTCCGTCCGTCCGTCCGTCCGTCTGCTGTCCATCTAAGCTTGTTCGCACTCTACAGGTCGCAATTGTTGTCCGATTGTCATGAAACTTGGCAGAAGTTATTTTTTCTGGCCAAGGACCATCGGTATTGAATTTGGAGGAAATCGGTTCAGATTTAGATATAGCCCCCATACAAATGTCGCTCCCTATTTCACTTTTTCCGCTTTAGAAACCACATATTGTACCCGATTTTCTTTAAAATTTGCACAACATCTTATAATCCAACTAGAAACACCTATGCAAAAATTGGGTAAGATCGGTTCAGATTTAGATATAGCCCCATACAAAAGTCGCTCCCGATTTGACATTTTCCGCTCTAGAAACGACATATTGTACCCGATTTTCTTTAAATTTGGCAGAACATCTTATAATCCAACTAGAAACACGTATGCAAAAATTGGGTAAGATCGGTTCAGATTTAGATATAGCCCCCATACAAATGTCGCTCCCGATTTGACATTTTCCGCTCTAGAAACGACATATTGTACCCGATTTTCTTTAAATTTTGCAGAACATCTTATAATCAAACTAGAAACACGTATGCAAAAATTGGGTAAGATCGGTTCAGATTTAGATATAGCCCCCATACAAATGTCGCTCCCGATTTGACATTTTCCGCTCTAGAAACGACATATTGTACCCGATTTTCTTTAAATTTTGCAGAACATCTTATAATCCAACTAGAAACACGTATGCAAAAATTGGGTAAGATCGGTTCAGATTTAGATATATCCCCCATACAAATGTCGCTCCCGATTTGACATTTTCCGCTCTAGAAACGACATATTGTACCCGATATTCTTTAAATTTTGCAGAACATCTTATAATCCAACTAGAAACACGTATGCAAAAATTGGGTAAGATCGGTTCAGATTTAGATATAGCCCCAATACAAATGTCGCCCCCTCGATTTCACTTTTTCCGCTTTAGAAACCACATATTGTACCCGATTTTCTTTAAATTTGGCACAGCATTTTATAATCGAACTAGAAACACCTATGCTGAAACTGGGTAAGATCGGTACAGATTTAGATATAGCCCACATTCAAATTTCGCTCCCGATTTGACTTTTTCCGCTCCAAAATCCACATATTGTACCCGTTTTTCTTTAAAATTGGCACAACATATTATAATCCAACCTATGGTGAAAGTGGGTAAGATCGGTTCAGATTTAGATATCGCCCTCATACAAATGTTGCTCCAGAATGTTTAACCTATTTTCACCAAACTTTACATATTATATTTCACCAATCATCAAATTTTGCTGATCATGGTATTTTTAAACCAGGAATACCTACCGTGAATGAGAAATATATAGGCCCATGTTTTGGACCAGGCCCAAAATATAGTTATAGGCCCCCTTTTGAAATGTCGGTTCTATTACTACTGTATAATTTGTATTTGTCTGTCGGATAATTAATCAATTACCATATTCGTTAAATATGACTAAAGATGAATTCATAGTAACTGTATAATTTGTATGAACTACATAAAATTGCTCCCATGAAATAAATGGGTTTAGTAATCAAAGCGAGGTACATACGCAGGGAGTGGTGTAGGGTATTATATAGTCGGCCCCGCCCGACTTTAGCCTTTCCTTACTTGTTTTGGCATTAAAGCAGTTTTCTGCAATCTTACATCATCATTCACACTGCTAAAGGGTTTGCAGTCTGCTAAAATTGGATGTTATTAATTAAAATATAAAAATAGATAAGCGTTCATAAGCGAGTTTAGATCGATTTTTTTATATTAGCTTCGGACAATATGCGTATCATATATATTACTAAAAACAGCAGATACAAATCTGTTGTCTCTTTTTTAACAGCAGAAAATCTGCTCTTTCAGTAGACTTTTTGCTTTCTTTTACTGACATATTCCTTTGAGTGTACTGACGAACTGACTGTCGGACGAATGTATCAAAATATTTCTCGAAGATCCTGGCAATAAAATATGAGTGCTTTCCGAAGGCTGCAGTAAAAATTTCTTAAAAAGTTGGAAAGTTAACTAAGTATGAGTAAAGTTTCCTTCTTTCAAAGCCATAGTGAATAGTTCATTTACTAGAAAAAGGGTAGTAAATTTACTTAAATACATTTCTTTGGATCTAATAAAAAATTCTTACAATTGAGTAAATCCAAACTTATTTGGAAGAATATTTTTAAGGTTTTAAGTGAGAAAAAAATCTGAAATTTTTTGTATGGAAAAATTCCATTTAGGAAATTTTAACTTAAAAATGTGTTTTTTCCAAAATGAAGTTAAAATGTTTACTAAAATGTATGCCGAGTTCTTCATACATTTAAGTATTAATGAATTTATAAAAAACATTTGAAATTGTTAAAAAAATCTTGAATATTATTCTAAGCAGCAATTCTCGTTCGTTTGCAGAGACTTATTTCTTAAATACTTTATGAATTATTCTAAACAACCACTGCGAAGGCGCCTATCTTGCCTCCGCAACAACTATGGAGTAATAGCTCAACTCCTTATGGCAGAGGTATTATGAAACTTTTGAGAAATATTTCATGTTGTAATTTTTGTATCAGTTTTGCATACTCTGAAGCAAAACTATTCGTTTGATTTTTTTAGTTAAATTGAACCTTTTTCCTTGTATAAAATAAAATTTTCCTCAGTTTAAGTAAAAATTTACTCGTTTTGAGGAAAAAATCTGCAAAATTGTCCTCAGTTTGAGTAAATATTTACTTGATTTGAGTAAACGTTTACTTAGTTTTAGGAAATTTTCAGCAAAATTTTACTAAGATTTTGTTTTAGGAAAATTATGCTTAAATTTAGTAAAAAAATTACTTGCTTTTAGGAAAAATTTACTTAGATTTAGGAAAATTTCAGCAAAATTCTACTTATATTTAGTAAAATGTACTTCGGTTCCTAAATTTTAGTTAATTCAAACTCATTATAGAGTTAACTTTTTTTATGAGTGTAGATGAAAACCCCCCCAGGGGAAAATCCTGCGCACGGGCCTGCTAGAGACACTTAGCCTCTTAGCATAGACCCACTTCCCAAATTGTGAGGATATTGAAGGCGAGGTCACTATCGCCACAGCATTCAATTCTTCCCTTTTTGATGAAGCTATCATAGATAACATAGTCAATGAAGATAGAGTCAAATGGGCAATTGATACATTCCAACCCTATAAATCTCCCGGAATACTACAGATGTAATTGTTTCACATCTAGTCCGTGTGTTCAAAGCATGTCTGCGCCTAAAATTTATACCAACGAGCTGGAGGGAGGTGCGGGTAGTCTTCATACCCAAAGCAGGCAAACCAAGTCATTCATCCACCAAGGACTTTAGACCAATCAGTCTGTCATCCTTCCTCCTTAAGACAATGGAACGAATCTTAGACATTTATCTAAGAGGAAGCATATACAACAATCTTATAAGCGACGCTCAGTATGTCTATCTCAAAGGCAAGTCTACCGAGAGCGCTCTTCATGAGGTCGTTGGTTACATAGAAAGGAACCTGGAAAGTAAGGATTATACTCTTGCAGCGTTTCTAGACATAGAAGGAGCCTTCAATAACATTGAAGCCAATACAATTAGTAATTCATTAAGGGATCTACATGTTCCGAACTTCCTGATTGAATGGATTGACTCGATGCTACAACATCGAGTTATAAATTCAACTGGGAGCTGGAATTATAAGGAAACTGGTGACCAGGGGAACACCACAGGGGGAGTTTTATCTCCTCTTCTGTGGCTTCTTGCTGTCAATAGTATCCTCAGATCCCTTTCTGATGAAGGTAACAAAGTAGTTGCATATGCAGATGACGTTGTAATATTGGTAGGAGGAAAATTTCTACCAACAATCAGCGATCTGTTGCATGGAGCACTGAGGAAATTATCTGATTGGGCTAGAGACATTGGCCTGGGCATTAATCCTAGGAAAACTGAGCTAGTCCTATTTACAAGGAGATATAACATAGAACCATTTAGGAAGCCAATCCTTGATGGAACGGAGCACTCCACCTCCAGGATGGGGGTATATTCACTTTGTCATTCCGTTTGTAACACCTTGAAATATTCATCGGAGACCCCATAAAGTATATATATTCTGGGTCGTGGTAAAATTCTAAGACGATATAGCCATGTCCGTCTGTTGAAAGCACGGTAGCGGCCGAACGAAATGAGCTAGAAGGTTCAAAATTTTCCTAAATGTGTCTTATGGTTGTAGATCGGTTGGGATTGAAAGCGGACGAAATCGGCCCAGAGGGAAAAAAATTTCCCTCACAAGGACTGAAAATACCCCTAATATTTAGAGTATTTCAGCATGTTTTTTGAACATATTAGCTTGTATTCACTTAATATTTGCAATTCGCATTCCCTTTATAGCATAAAAGGGCACCATACAGTGATTTTTATTTGTAGTGGGCGAAATGGGAAGAAAAGGGGTGAAAATAGTACCTATCAAACGGCAACAGATAGAAACACGAAATTTGGCGTGTACATTAGAGCGTACCAGGTTACAAGTAAAAAAAAAGTTCGCCGTACACCTTCGAATATGAAGTATTATTGAAAGGTAGTTTAAAATTTTTTTTTTATTTTTTTATGCCGAACGTAGGGGTCGCGCTTTTAAATTTTTCTATATAACTTCTGCATTTATAAGCGGATTTTAAAGTGTGATACATCGATGTTTTTGTCTCGACGAGGCCGATTTTTTTGTCTTTGAAGTCATTGAGCTCAAGCATGATTCATGATTTTATGCGAGCTTCAATTTTCTGATATTAGAGTGGTACATTGGGGTAGTAGCAACTGAGAGCTCAATGAGCTCAATGACTTCAAAGACAAAAAATCGGCCTCGTCGAGACAAAAACATCGATGTATCACACTTTAAAATCCGTTTATAAATGCAGAAGTTATATAGAAAAATGTAAAAGCGCGACCCCTACGTTCGGCATAAAAAAATAAAAAAAACATTTTTTTGAAACTACCTTTCAATAATACTTCATATTCGAAGGTGTACGGCGAACTTTTTTTTTGAGGTACGCCCTAGTGTACATACCTCTAATATAGTAGATACATAATATACAAGTATTTTTCTAAATTTGTACTTTTAAGGTGTTAAATGGGGATAGAGGGATAAAAATAGTACCAACCAAACGGCTGCACCTAGAATAATGAAATTCGGTGTATTTATTCCTCTGATTTTTTTCAAAAATTGGTCCCATGAAACACCTGGGTTTAGTAATCAAAGAGAGGTATATACGCCATGAGTGGTGTAGGGTATTTTATAGTCGGCCCCGCCCGACTTTAGCCTTTCCTTACTTGTTTTAGTATGATTTTTTTTTGAAAACATATTGATGTAATTTTTTTATAAATCGAGAAAAAGAATAAAATGTTTCTCAAAAGTGACGTTCATAAATTAAAATACTTCTACCCTTTCGGTTAAAAAAAATTGTTAAATACAAGGATTTGAATATATACTTGTAAGCAGTAATGTAATCTATATCTCTATAAAGACATTTTTATAGATTCGTGCAAAATCTTTTTAAAGACAAGTATTTCGAATGATTTTTTGTAAGTTTTAACATAGAATGCCTCATATGCTAAACAAAATACTAAAGAATCTTCATTAAAACTTTTCTATGTATTTATCTTTCCAATAAATTTTTAATTTTTTTAATGGGCATCGTAATTTACTCACTTCCTATGCAATCAACACTTCATTAGAAAATTCATTCTCAAATGCGTTCAAATGAAACAACGTTTCACAATGAACTGATTTCATTTACATACATCGACCACAATTATTAATCAATTTCCAATCCATTTTTTTGTAAATACATTTAATTACATAGTATTAGCTTTCAATATATTGTCTACAAGCTATAGTCCTGCCCTGTTGTGTATCAAAAAACTTTTACTTTTTCATCGCATTCGCCTTTGAAATCAATTTCAGGAAAACTAATTTTCTCTCTGCGATGTTTTACAAAGGCGAAATGCAACGCATTTGTATTCAAAGGAAATGAAAACACGAACTTTTCATAAACAGAAAATATTAAAGAACATCTTTGCTTTCAAAAAAACACAAAACGAAAAAAATAAAGAAACAAATAAAACTAAAATCAATTATAATTGAGGGAGTGAAAATGTGTTGTTGAAATGAAAAATTGCGTTTCTACGAAACACCCAAAAGGCGAAAAATAAATTATTAGAGTACGCGAGCGTTCACTTTCATGGTTCGATCGGATATAAAATTTGGAGTGGAGCAATAAAAGTGTGGCAGATAGTTGTTTGAAGGCTATATCTAAATCTGAACCGATTTTCTCTATATTCTATAGCATCCTTACTTTTGCCAAATTAAACGGCCAACGGATACTAACTGCGACCTGTGCTTTCATCACAAGCTTGTTCATGTTGTTCGAAACGTGTTGCCCAATGAGTATACAAACTCATCCCCTATAGCACGCTGTGCATGACTCCACGTCCTTTAACTTTCCTTTACATTTTTCTGCTTGCAAAATACGAAGTTAAATATGTACCTCTGAAACTAAATTGGTATGAAGCACCACGTATAGACCAGATTATTCTTAGTAAATTGTATATCTTCCACCATAGGATGGAGTATATGTACACTGATTTGGTTATTCCGTTTGCAAGACCCCTTAAAGTATATAGGTTGTGAGTCGTGACAAAACTCTAAAAGTACCTAGCCATGCCTGTTTGTTGGATTGGGATTGCAAAAGGGCAAAATCTGATCAGAGGGGAAAATTTCCCTAACACAAGCTTAAAATACGCCCTAGTATTAGGAGTATTTAAACACATTTTCCCGAAATTTAGTACGTACACACTGAGTGTGAACGCGCAACAAAAACCTTTTTTTTCAAAATTCGTACTTTATGGGATGAAATAGGATGAAAAAGTACTACACAAAGTACAATAGCTCGAAACATGAAAATTACAGCGGATTGCGTATACCAGGTTTAGCGATTTTTGTTCTTTTTTTTGGATTTCGATATTTTGACGATTTCTGGATATTCTGGCGAATTTTTATTGTGGGGCAATTTTAAAACTCAGGAAAAAACTTTTAATGTACCTATGTATATAGAGGACTCTTTGTGCAATATTTAAAAAAAAATAAAATTTTTGATTTGAACTGGGATATTGTCCTGGCTCAAGACCATTTTGCTTCTATATTTAATAGAATGCAAATTTATTTACAAATGGCATGGTGACATTTATTACTTGGCTGCAGACTACCACGATCATGATTTCGACCATGTCAAAAGTCTTTTCAAGTGGCTTCGCAGCGACTTTTCAACATCAAACCCGGCCTCTATAAGGAGATGATTCTCACAAACGAACGAGAAGCACAACTCACTTGCCGAATTTGCGTTTAAAAAATCGCACCGAGTAATAAAGCACACATGCCATCTTACAAGCAACTCATTGAGTTTACAAATTTGCATTCTATTAAATATAGAAGCAAAATGGTCTTGAGCCAGGACAATATCCCACTTCAAATCAAATATTGATTACAGACCAAAAAAATGCAAACGAAAAAACTAAAAAAAATAAAATTTTAGTTTTTTCGTTTGTATTTTTTGGTCTGTAATCAATATTTGATTTGAACTGGGATATTGACCTGAACGAAACCTTTAGACAGGGTGGAAATCATGATAGTGGTAGTCTGCAGCCAAGTAATAAATGTCACCATGCCATTTGTAAATAAATTTGCATTCTATTAAATATAGATGCTAAATGGTCTTGAGCCAGGACAATATCCCAGTTCAAATCAAAAAATAAAATTGAAAAAGTTACAAAATTGCGGAGATATGGGCCGTCAAGTGGGACCATATTTTGCAAATCTTTGCTGGTGGTGTGCATGTTTTTCCGTTAGGCATAATCTGAAAAATTCAAATAAATTATTTTCTTATTCGTGAAGGTTATGGCTATCGTCAACCAAGGATTTTTTTTGTAAAAATGGCAGCACGAATTTTCATAAAAATTTAGTTCAAAAATTGCATATTTTTTGAACAGGATCTATAATCAATAAGGCCCTCTACGATGAGCAATAAAGAAGACGGTAAGAATAAATAGAAAAATTTTGAGCAAAATTGGTTCAGTAGATATTTGTAGATATTATGAAAATCAATTTGAAAAATTGAAATAAAAAAGGTTTTTTCCGGAGCCACGATTCGAATCCAAGACCTTCTGAGTGCAAAGCGGACACCTTACCTTTGTGACTCCATACTAAAAATGCATTAAAGGAATCATAAAATTGAGGTTTAATGTAAGAGGCACTATTCTTTAACACCTGCGGAAACAAAATAATTAAGGATTATATAACTATACCAATTCTCATGTTATGAATTCTTCTTCGTTTAGAGACGAAAATATTTTACAGAAACAATAAATTATTGTAATTTTTACATTAATTTATTTTGGTTAGTTAGTAAATTGTATAAAATAACAACAAATTGTTTGCGTGGTCAGATGAATCGTGGCTAAATATGGTACACATTCCTTAGTTTACAACCATTTTGCCGCAGACCTGTGTATAATGTTTTATGGTGTAGTTTGGCTTCCTAAACTTTAAAACAATATTATTTCCCTAGCTTTATGTACTATAATTTTGGATGTATAAGTCCGATTTAAAAAAACATTAAAATTACTACATTTTCCACGGACTTTTTTCTCTGTTATGATGTCATATTTTGTTTTCTATTTTTAATGAGTTTCTTATCGCACCAGAAAAAGCGATATTTAAGCAAAAATTAAATTTTTTAAAATTCTCCTCCACCGATGACTTCTGCATTTATCCGTAGGTAGGCATTGTTTTCTTTATTATAATGGTTTTAATTTTAAATTTAATCCCCGATTTTTTGTGATTGTTACATTTTTTAATATGTATGGGTCTAAATATAATTTCCATACTGATTTTTTTCTTCTAATTCATACAGGATATGAGTAACAGGATGTTTTCTAAAATCATGTCAGTAATATTTGAAATGTTTCTGAATTTTTAAAATCTCAAATATATACATATATTACTTCTAATAATAAAAATATATATATATAAATTTTAATTAAAAACAAGTAAAAAAGGCGTTAAGTTCGGCCGGGCCGAACTTTATATATCCTCCACCATGGATTGCATTCCACAGAGGCTGTCGATTTTCGTAGAAGTGCAGTAATATTACAGAAAAATATAATTTGTTTAATTTAGGCAAACCAAAACAAATACAAATATTGACAAAATAATTTTATAAATAAATATAATATGTATTTTCGTTACTTCAAACCACGCTTATAAAATAACCACGCAAAAAAAATAAATATTCTTGCATATATTTATATTGTCAAAAAAGCTTAAATACCACAAATATTGGTAGATAATGGTTGCTATAGTTGGCTGTATTTCCATCCAATTTTAATTCCCAAAGCACAAATTTTGAAAATCCATTATCTCACGTACATAATGCAAAATAACTTAACTTCATCATTCAATCATTTTTTCCGTAAAAGTAAAAAAGTACGAATTTGGAAAATGAGGAATGTACAATTGAAGGAATTTCATCATTCTAGCTATAGCCGTTTAGTTGGTACTATTTTTATCCCTCTGCACCCATTGTATCCCATGAAAGTACGAATTTGAAAAAAAACTTTAATTTTTCGTTTCTACGCAGTCAGAGGAATGTATACGCCGAATTTCACGACTCTAGCTGCTGTCATTTTGTTGATACTATTTTTATCCCCTTTTCCATTTTAACCCCAAAAAGTACGAATTTCCAAAAATCCGTTTATTTTACATGTCTACGCAATCAGATGAATGTATACACCGAATTCCATTATTCTAGATGTAGCCGTTTGGTTGGTACCATTTTTATCCCTATATTCCCATTTTACACCTTCAAAGTACGAATTCGGAAAAAATACTTTTACATTATGTATCTAGTCAATTAGAGGAATGTAGACACCAAATTTTGTGTTTCTAGCCGTTGTCGTTTGATTTTATCCCTTTTTTGCCCCATTTCGCCCCCTACGAGTAAGAATCACTTTATGGTGCACGTTTTTGTTATAGGGGGAATGCGCATACCCAATATCAAGTAAGATAGATAGAAAAAGCACGCTTAAATACTGTAAAATATTAGGTGTTATTATGGGTATTTTTAGTCTTTGTGAGGGAAAATGTTTTCCCTTTTGGCCGATTTCGCCCAGTTTCAATCCAACCGATCTACGACTATAAGACACATTTATGAAAAATTTGGACGCCCCAGCTCCTTTCGTTTAGATGGTAGCGTGGTTTCAACAGACGGACGGGAGGACATGGCTAGATCGTCTTAGAATTTTATGACGATCAAGAATATATACATTATATGGTCTCAGGTCGATATTTCAAGGTGTTACAAACGGAATGGCAAAGTTAGTATACCCCTATCCTGGAGGTGGACTTCCCTTTGATTTTCAGATCCAAGCTACTGAATTTGTTGTTTCTCTTTTGAATAATATTTGTAAGTACCAGGAACGCCATGCCACTTGTGGAGCATTAATAGTACCAACTCTTAATAAAAATTATTTTACAAAAATCGAAGGGATATTTTTTGTTTATAAAAAAATAAAATAAATAAAAAATAAATATGAAAGGCATTAAAAACTATATATTTTTAAGATTTTATGTAAAACTAGAATAAATTTGCTTGAAACGAAAAAAATATATTTGTATCTCATACCACAAAAAAGTTGTTTTTTTAATATTATTTTTATTAATATTATTATGTCAAAATTGTTTCTGACTTTTTCTATTTTTATACTTTTTTCTTGTTATAGCTATCAGAGTTGGACTCCAAAAATGGCAATACAATTATCATCAATATCAGTAGTAATATGTGAATTCAATTTCGTCATTTTAGACTCACATCTTTGCAGTTTTCGTAAAGTTTTTTTAGTTAATTTGCTGCCCCTAATAAAAATCGTTCTTGCATATTATTAACAAATTCTCACCAAAAAAAGATGATGTCTTACGAAAAACCGGATGAGACCGACATAAAAATCCCGGGTTTCACGGTTTTCAAAAAACCGTGATGAAAAACGCGGCTGACCCGGTTTTCGGTCTCGGGTTTGATCACTCTAGTTCTAAGACCAAAATTATAAAATTATTTGATCACTTAAAATACATACAGTTAAATAATGTTAAGTTAAATAATTTTTAAAGCTAAACTTGTAGACAAAATTCGATCTTATTTTTAGTTTCTGAAGCATTCAATTATTTTAGGCGAATTTGGAAACTGTCTCTCCTGGCGAAGACACTTAGAATGGAGGGATTTTTAAAGATACCTACTTCACCTTCAGCCATTATGTTGATATAATTCTTTTCGCCCTTTTCCCCTTTCAACTCTTAAAAGATCGGATTTCTAATCATCACTTTTATATTACGTGTCTAGGCACAACAAGAGAAGAGATATTCGAAGAGCATCCTGGTTAGGGTAATCATAGTACGGCTGTATCATATTATGATCATATTATAAATATTAAAACTTTAAATATTACGGGCTACTATGAGTATTTTCTGCTCTTTTTATTAAAAAAAATCCCTCTGACGGACATAAATAGATCAATAATATATATTTTGAATAGGCTCTCTGGTAGATATTTCAAGGTGTTACAAACGGAATAACAAGCTCAGTATACCTCCTCCCATGATGGATAATATAGGGTCCGCAAAATAACTTTTTTTTTGAAAATGCTATAAAAAAACTACTGAATATTTTCTCAAATTTCTTTTTTTATTTGAAAGTATAATCCTTCCGATTAATAATGGAAAATAATTTCATTCAAATGGCTGCTGAGGGCACCCCACAAATAATAGTCCAACTGTTGAATAGTTGAAAAAAACGTTAGATGGCGGACCCTTATATAGCTCCCATACCAATGTCTCCTATGATTTACTTTTTCCGCGCTAGAAACCACATATTTCAACAAATAACTTTTTTTTGAAAATGCTATAAAAAACTACTGAATATTTTCTCAAATTTCTTTTTTTATTTGAAAGTACAATCCTTCCGGTTAATAATGGAAAATAATCTCATTCAAATGGCTGATGAGGGCACCCCACAAATAATAGTCCAACGGTTGAATAGTTGAAAAAAAAACGCTAGATGGCGGACCCTACATAAAACCGAACCAATTCGGGTCTGATCCCTCTATATCCAACGTTTGCTCTGTGTTTCTCCCCTATGGCTGCACTTCACACCCAAAGTTTTATACTCCGCATTATATTTGTGATTCTAACTACATTAGTTTGGACAGGGCAATGGGACAATTTGTAAATTATTTTTGTGTCATGACTGCAGCTCCAGTCATTGGGACTGATATCAGCTAGTCACCCTACACTTGTACCCTCGTATGTATTTGTATTCTCTGCTCAAGATTTTAAAACTACTTCACATTGTTCGAAGAATCGGATGGAAACGCTTTAACAAATTCAAATTATATACATAGATATACCTAAGTACATATTTACATAAAATACATGACAGGAAAGTTGATATAAATAGCTTCTTTTCAATATAATCCTGTCATATTTCAATCACTAACATATACGTATGTACATTAAACTGGGTCGCGGTCCATAAAATTAAAAGATAATTTCCAGTCAGTTTAATGATTTTTTTGGAAAATATTTCGTCCTTGCGACGTCTGTAAGCTAAAAGTTCCTGAAAATTACTCTAAAATCATGTTTTCCGCTGTAGTCATCCAAAAACACTGTGGACACAATAAATAACAATGTTTTGACAACGGATTCTGATAGAGAGGAATAGAATATACATGTATCGGCGTTTCAAAAGTTTACGATGGTGGTCACTTTAGAGGGGAGAACATATTTCTCCTTTTTCTACAATCTTATGACGAATCGTCATAGGAAACCTACTTAGGTAGAGGATGTGTTCATCAATATTACATAAAACACTACGAGGAACATTTTTGTGAAACACTTTAACCCTCTAGATTTTCAATATAGGAGTCTTTTTGGTCCCTTTTGTGCAAAAGAATGAAATACACCACTAGAACGGAGGTTTAAACAATTGAGGAAAGGCTAAAGTCGGACGGAGCCGACTATATGATACACTCCACTTTCGAATACAATTTAATTCGGTAAAAAAGTGAAATCGGGAAGGATTTTTGTATCCTGTAAATGTATGTAATTGACAAAAAATGTTATGGGGGAATATTGAAACGTGGAACGATGTGTAAAGTTTGGCCAAAATAGGTTAAACATTTGGGAGCAACATTTGTATATATATAAACAAATTTATATCTAAATCTGATCCGATCTTACTCGCTTTCAACATAGGTGTTTCTAGTTGGATTATAAGGTGTTGTCTAAAGCGGAAAAAGTCAAATCGGGAGCAACATTTGTATGGGAGCTATATCTAAATCTGAACCGATCTTGCAAATTTTTGTTGTGCCAAATTTAAAGATAATCGGGTACAATATGTGGTTTATAAAGCGAAAAAAAGTCAAATCAGGAGCGACATTTGTATGGGGGCTATATCTAAATCTGAACCGATCTTACTTGCTTTCACCATAGGTGTTTCTAGTTGGATTATGCCAAATTTAAAGAAAATCGGGTACAATATGTATTGTCTAAAGCGGAAAAGGTCAAATCGGGAGCGACATTTGTATGGAGGCTATATCTAAATCTGAACCGATCTTACTCGCTTTCAACATAGGTGCTTCTAGTTTGACTATAAGGTGTTGTGCTAAATTTAAAGAAAATCGGGTACAATATGTGGTTTCTAAAGCGGAAAAGGTCAAATCGGGAGCGGATGATGGGGTATACTAACTTTGTCATTCCGTTTGTAACACCTTGAAATATCAACCTGAGACCCTATAAAGTATATATATTCTTGATCGTCATAAAATTCTAAGACGATCTAGCCATGTCCGTCCGTCCGTCTGTTGAAAGCACGCTAGCATCTAAACGAAAGGGATTAGAACGTTCAAATTTTCCACAAATGCGTCTTATAGTCGTAGATCGGTTGGGATTGAAATGGGGCGAAAACGGCCCAAAGGGAAAAATTTTTCCCTCACAAGGACTAAAAATACCCATAATAATCCCTAATATTTTAGCGTATTTAAGCATGTTTTTTGAATATGTCTGTTTATATTTGCTTGATATTTGGTATGCGCATTCCCCTTATAGCAAAAACGTGCACCATAAAGTGATTATTATTTGTAGGGGGTGAAATGGGGCAAAAAAGGGATAAAAATGGTACATATTAAACGACAACAACTAGAAACACGAAATTCGGTGTGTACATTCCTCTAATTGAGTAGATACATAATATAAAAGTATTTTTTCCAAATTCGTACTTTTAAGGGGTAAAATAGGAATAGAGGGATAAAAATGGTACCAACCAAACGGCTGTACCTAGAATAATGAAATTCGGTGTATACATTCCTCTGATTGAATAGATAAGTAAAATACACCGATTTTTCGAAATTCGTACTTTTGGGGTTAAATGGAAAAATGGGATACAAATAGTACCAACCAAATGACCGCAGCTAGAGTCATGCAATTCGGAGTATACATTCATCTGACTGCGTAGACATAGAAAATAAACGGATTTTTCGAAATTCGTACTTTCAAGGGATACAATGGTACAGAGGGATAAAAATAGTACCAACTAAACGACTACAGCTAGAATGATGAAATTCTAATTGCGTAGAAACGTCAAGGGGGTAAAAATGGTACCAACCAAATGTGCGCAGCTGGAATCATGGAATTCGGTGTATACATTCTTCTGACTGTATAGACACGCAAAATAACAAGTTTTTTTCCAAATTCGTAATTTTTCTTTTAAGACAAAAATTGGTTGAATCATGAAGTTAGGTTATTTTGCACTATGTACGTCTGATAATGGATTTTCAAAATTTGTACTTTTGGAATTAAAATAGAATGGAAATACAACCTACTGCAGCACACACTATCTACCAATATTTATGGCATTTAAGCTTATTGAAAATAAAAATATAAGAATATTTATTTTTTGATTTGAAATAACTAATGGTTTGAAATAATTAAAATATTATATTTATTTATAAAATTATTTTTTCAATATTTGTAATTGTTTTGGTTTGGCTGTATTAAAAAATTTATATTTTCCTGTAATATTACTGCACTTCTACGAAAACAGACAACCTCTGTGGAATGCAATCGATGGTGGAGGGTATATAAAGTTCGGCCCGGCCGCACTTAACGCCCTTTTTACTTGTTTTTTATTAATCTATGGGAGGCGACCCAGTTTAATATATATACATATGTCTGAGTTTCGTAGTGGCAGTTGTCGTTAGTGCTGCTGTTGCTGCTGCTCATGTTGATGTTGTTGAAGTTAATAAAACATAAAATCAAAAGGAAATGCCTTATAAAGGCGCAACGAAACAAGAATTGTCAATATATGTATGTATGTTTGTGTGTATATGTATGTGTGTGTGCACGGCAATGTACGTAAAATGATAGAAAACGAAACCTTAAAGAAAACCCTTGGCAACTGTTTTTTAGTATTTCATATCTTGTTTTGCTCTTCTCCTTAACATACAACTCGAACCTTAAGAAGGATATCCTTCAATATATTAAAAATAATAATAAGAAAGGACATGCAATGTACGGTAGCCGGCTGGCAATATTGAAACACTTAAAGAGGACATATGACAACTCCTATAGCGTGTTCTGGAATTTTCATTAATTTCTCCCAGAATTTGTCATTGTTGAAGGTTGATTTTAACTAAAATAAACTAAATTATTACAAAGCGATAGAAGTCTCAACTAAAAAGATGCCAAAATATAATTATTTTAAGCTTTCATCGTATCAAAATTGTACCCTCTTGACAAATGTTACCGATTTACAATCCCAACCGTCCATACAGCGAATTTCATAATCCAAGCTACAGCCTTTTGATTTTATCAATTCGAAAAATCCTTTTATTTTGTGAGCCAGTCGAAAGAATGCAAATAATTATATAAATCTATCTGTAGACATTTGGTCAGTACGATTTTTTTCCGTTTTCCCCTAAAAGAAGAATTACAGAATGATATAATCATAATCTATGAAGTTAGATAATGATTACTTAATTAATTTCATAATTCTAACTTTCTATCTGAACATTAGAATCACACGTGAACACACACAAGAAGGTATGAAAATGGTACCAATAAAACGACAACAGCTAGAATAATGAGATTTGGTGTAAAAATGGAGAAAATGAGATAATATTAGTAACGACCAAATTGCTGCTGCTAATAATAAAATTTGTTTTGTGTACAATCCTCAATCTTTGTAGAGGAATTTTCCGAAATAGTATTTACTTTTAGGGTCAAATGGGGAGAAAAGGGCTAATAATAGTACCAAATAGTCTGAAGCTAGAATCATGAAATTCAGTTTAAATTTATATATAACCATTAACTTTAGGGATATTAAAATATTATGCCAGGAAAAAATATTAAAAAAAAAACATTATTTTCTCAATTTCAATATGTAACAAAAATTTTGCCGAAGGGATATGTATAGACTTTTCTGCTGTATTTTGGCTTTCTAAATTTGAAAACGATGTTATTTTTTATGGATATATATTTTTTTAATTTTTTACTTAAAACTCCAATTTTCGCCGAAAGTATCTTTAAGATTTGTACTCTCATTCTGGATGTTTAGGTCCTTTCACATCATAAAGGTATTTATGATGGCTACAAATCAAATGAATTTCAATTTCACATTGAAACAGTGGTTTAAGAAAGATCTCCAAAAAAATAAGAAAAAATTATATTTTTTATACACTCCACGAGAGTATTATGACTTTGTGCATTTGTTTGTAACATCCATAAGGAAGGGAGATGGACTCATTGTTAATTATACCGATCGACTTAGAATCACTTTTTGATTCGATTTAGCAATGTCCGTCTGTCCATCTATTGTTGCAATTAAATTACTGGTCGCTATTATAGTCCGATCTTAACAAAAATTGGCACAAATGAGTTTTGGGGATCAAGGACGAACGCTATTTAATTAGAGGCAAATCGGTTCAGATTTAGATATAGCCCCCATACAAATGACGCTCCCGCTTTGACATTTTCCGCTCTATAAACCACATATTGTACCCGATTTTCATTAAATTTGGCACAACATCTTATAATCCAACTAAAGGGTGTTTTTTAGCTATTATCTTTTTGGCAACACTTGTTTAAACAGCTGACGCACGTTTCGTGTTTTGTTTCACTGTCAAACATCTTCAGTTTGGTCTATAATTTAACCATGGATCGTCTTACAAACGAACAACGCTTGCAAATTATTGAATTTTATTATAAAAATGCGTGCTCTGTTAAGAAAGTTCATCGCGCGCTTCTTCCATTTTATGGTCAGTTTAATCGACCCACTGAAGCGGCTATTGTGACTAAATTTCGCAGCAAATTTACATTGTTGGACATTAAACCACGTAGAGTGCGAACTGAAGAAAATATCGCAGTTGTATCGGCCAGTGTTAATGATGACCATCAATTATCGATTCGTCGCCGTTCGCAGCAATTGAGCCTCTGTTACTCAACAACGTGGAAAATTTTGCGGAAAAATTGGAAAATTGGACTAAGCGGATGGACCATTTGAGGCGCAGTCAAGGTCAACATTTGCATGAAATAATCTTCAAACATTAAATTATATGGACCGTACTATCGATTCAAATAATGATTTCATGCATTTTTCTGAATTTTATGTGTTTTTTTTTTTGAAAAACTTTCCTATAGCTTTTAAAAAATCACCCTTTAGAAACACATATGTAGAAAGTGGGTAAGATCGGTTCAGATTTAGATATAGCCCCCGCACAAAAATGTCGCTCCCGATTTGACTTTTGCCCCTCTAGAAAACACATATTGTACCCGATTTTCTTTAAATTTGGTACAACATCTTATAATCCAATTAGAAACACCTGTGGTTAAAGCGGAACAAAAAACTCTGGAACAAAAAAAAATTTAAAAATAGAAAAGAAATCTTAAAGATATTTTATTGTATTTTTTAATAGATAACATTCTAATGCAAAAAACAACATCTAGATGTAAAATATCTATAGATTAATATAGAAAATAGGTAATCTTTATAGACGCAAAATATATTTCAAATTCTAAAAATAATGTTTTTTACTTCTTTTAATAGAACGACTCTTTTTCAAATTATATAAAGTAATATATTATTTTATTTTGTAATAGCTGGCATCTTACCGAATATTAAAAAGGCCTAGATAAAGAAAATCTATTGACAAATGTAGTAGGGTGATTCCACGTAAAGTGATCCTTTTCGGGCAAAATTTCAAACTCAATTTATGATTTAAAAAAACACCAATAAACATTCGTAATATTTATACTTATCACAATACATATTTTTGATTATATTTTAAAAAAATAATGCCAACAATAGGTCTGATCATTTCCTTTTCCAGATATAGACTGGTGTCGTAACATGATTTCCGTCAAAATGTCAAGCCCGTTACAATTTAAATATCCTATATTTCCTATATTTATGAAGAGATGTTGGTAACGCATACTTTAGAAGAAGGTGTATGAACTAATCTTTTGATTCAAGAAAATAAGTAAAACCTCAAGATTTTCTTCAAAGCTAAAGTCACACCCGTGACGCCCTTGTTTGTTGTATATCTACAATATTTAAAACGTTAAGACATATTTGTATTTGCAATAATATTCCAATTAACCAGAGTTTTCAATTGGCAATATAGCAAAAATCTCAGTCAATGAATATGGGAGATATTTAAACATATTTAAGGAAAAGTGTTACACCCGTTCCAATGGAATCGCCCAGTAGTTATGGAACTTAAGCAAAAAAACTTCGGAAAAGTGACACACGATATTATGACAAATATCATAATCACCATTACCATTGTTAATTATACCGATCGAAAATTGATTCAAAGAATTTTTGAATAGATTTAGCCATGTCCGTCTGTCAGACTGTCCATCTATTCTTGTAATAAAATTTCATTTATAGTCCGATTGTACCAAAAATTGGCACAAGTTAGTGTTGCGGGTCGAGGACGGATGCTATTTAATTTGAAGTAAATGGGTTCAAATTTAGATATATCCAAATCTCGGTTCTGATTTTACTTTTTCTTCTCCAGACAATTTGGCGATTATATTCAAATTTGGCAAAATAACTTGCATTTCAAGTTTCACATATGTGGTGAAAATGGGTCAGATCGGTTCAGATTTATATATAGCTCCCGTACAATTGTCGCTCCAGCTTTGACTTTCATATTTATACACTCCACGAGAGTATTATGTCTTTGTGCATTTCTTTGTAACACCCAAAAGGAAACGAGAAAGACCCATTGTTAATTATACCGATCGACTTAGAATCACTTTTTGAGTCGATTTAGCAATGTCCGTCCGTCTATCTATTCTTCTAATCACGGAACAGGTCGCAGGTTAGCCCCCATACGAATTTCATCATTTTTTCATCTCCCGATTTGACTCTTTTCAATCTAGATACCACATATTACAACAGATTTTCTTTAAAATTGACAAAACGTTTTATATTTCAACTACAAACACCTGTGGTAAAAATGTGTTAGATCGGTTCAGATTTATATATAGATCCCATACAAATTTAGCTCCCGATTTGACTTTTTCCGCTCTAGAGACCACATATTTCACTTGATTTGCTTCAAATTACCTTGCATTACCTTACAATTCTACTAGAAACATCTGTCTTGAAAATGGATTAAATCGGTTCAGATTTAGATATAGCCCCCATACAAATGTCGCTCCCGATTTGACTTTTTCCGCTCTAGAAACCACATATTGTATCAGATTTGGCACAACATCCTATAATCCAACTAGAAACACATATGCAGAAATTTGGTAAGATCGGTTCAGACGATAGATATAGCCCCCATACAAATGACGCTCCCGATTTGACATTTTCCTCTCTAGAAACCACATATTGTACCCGATTTTATTTAAATTTGGCACAACATCTTATAATCCAACTAGAAACATCTGTGTTGAAAATGGATTAAATCGGTTCAGATTTAGATATAGCCCACATACAAATGACGCTCCCGATTTGACAATTTCCGCTCTAGAAACGACATATTGTCCCGGATTTTCTTTAAATTTAGCTTAACACCTTATAATCCAACTGGAAACACTTACACAGAAATTGGGTAAGATCGGTTCAGATTTAGATATAGACCCCATACAAATGTCGCTCCCGATTTGACTTTAGCGCTATAGAAACCACATATTGTACCCGATTTTCTTTAAAATTGGCACAACATCTTATCCAACTAAACAAATCTATGGTGAAAGTGGGTAAGAACGGTTCAGATTTAAATATAGCCCAAATACAAATGTTGCTCCCAAAAGTTTAACCGATTTTGGCCAAAGTATACATTTTATATTTCACCTATTTCGTTCCAGGTTTCAATATATCCTCATGTCTCAAATGTCCTTTCCGATTTAACATTTTTTGTCAATCAAATACATTTACAAGATACAAAAAACCTTCCCGTTTTCACTTTTTCACCGAATTGAATTGTATTCGGATAGAAAGTGGAGTGTATCATAGAGTCGGCCCCGTCCGACTTTAGCCTTTCCTTACTTGTTTCTTCATATTTCTTCCCTTTTTGACTTATTTTGCTACAAGCCACATACCTTAACAAATGTTGATCTTATTTAACAGAAGACGTTATGTTTTAACTATAACGTCACCTATGGTGAAAGTGGGCCAAATCGACCCCTGATATGGGACCTATACACTTTCTCCACCGACTCCAGGTGTAATGGGGCCGAAAGAGGGGGGTATCATATAGAGGCCCCGCCCGACTTTAACCTTTTTTACTTGTTTATTTTGATTGTATGATTCAGTATGCCTCAATGCACACACAAAATAAATATGTATTTTTAATTTTTTTTTAAATATTTAAAATTTCCTTGATCCAAGATTCATTGCTGTGGCATCATATCACAGCCGGCTACTGTACGCACAATTTCAAGAAGATAAATAACAAAACAACAGTAAATACAAGAACAAAAAAACAACAACAACAAATGTTAAAAGTAGCTACAATATTACCCCGGCACTACTTGAATCGATCCCAGGAGCACATTTAGGCGGCAGCAGGCTCTTGAGTACGTGTAATATTACAATTTGATTTCATAAGTTCGTCAACTACAGCTCCAACGCCAACGCCAGCGCCAATGCCAAAGCCAACTCAAACAGACGACGCAAATACAAATACAAACATAAACAGAAACCACTTAAGCCAATATTAATAAAAACGATTGCATCAAATGTTTAACGAGCCACAAAAATACAACAACTTCTCGGCCGAAGCAACGGCCGGACGGCAGGACAACAGTTTGCGTGGCAACAGCAGTTGGTCGGACGGGCGGTCGGCCCTTCACGGAAATGAATGGCAAAATAAATAAATGACAATCGCAATCACATCCGCAGAGATGGTCCGTCCGTCCGGTGGTCCAAACACAAGAATGTTGTTCAATTTGTCAGTTTCGTTTCGTTCGTATACAAATGAAATTTGTAGTTCGTAGTAACCCACAAAAAAAACATCTTGCGCTAATAATAAAAATCTCAAGTAGATGTGGGGGTGTGCACTTGTATCCTCGACAAAAAAGACCATTAAATTTCCTCTGGATGAAAAAAAACAATCTGACCCAAAAACTGAAATTCTATGAATATAAAATTATCTCCCGTTGCCATTTTCTAGGAAGGTGGTTGTCTCAAAAGCGGTCTTCCCGAAATGTCATGAAACACTATGGGAGGAAATAACGAAACACGCACATGAGACTCAACATAGAGTGTGTCTAGAACGAGTTTTAGATTTGTTCAGGATATTCTAACTGAATATTAAATATTTTTGGTTTTTGTACAACAAGTTATCAGAATAACAGCTACAAGCTGAAATTGAGAAAGATCATATCGCCTAAATCATTATATTTGTAAATGTTAGATGCTCCACAATAGAGGTTTTATGTCCGAAATGGCCTTGCTCCTCCTCTACTACAACTAATAAATAAGTTTCTAAAAAAATCATTAAATGTTTATACGTATTACTACTTTTTCGCAGTGATATCATATGGATTTAGAATTTAGGTGGTACTATTGAGGTGAGATAAAACAAGTTAAAAGGCGTTAAGTTCGATCGGGACGAATCTTATATACCCTTCACCACTGAGTGCATTCAACAGTATTACCGAAAGAGGATGTCGATTTTACATAGAAGTGCGGAACCACGTTAGGAAAATTGTTATATTTTGTTTGCACATTACGATATTTGATTATTATTTCAAACTATACTTATTCGCACTGTTTTATATAAATTGTGATGCTTCATTCATATAATATTAATAGTCGTCTACTATATATAAATACTAGCAGTACCCGCTGCTTCGCACGCGAAAAATCCAGGTATTTCTTATTATCCGTCTCTGTTTTAGGATAGTATTTATTTAATTTTCTTTTCTAAAATAGTAAACTGGAAACATGGCACTCATATACAGTCAAAGGAATGTGCTTGCATATATATTTTTTATCATTTTCTACCCAGTTTTAAACAAAAACTTACAACCGCAGAGCCTTTTATTCAAAAAATAATACATTTTGATGGCGCTTCTACATGGTCAGAGGAATTTACATACTAAATTGCATGATTCTAGCTGAAATCCTAATGTTGGTACAATTTTTATCCTTTTTGGTCCCGCTCTCCCCTTAAAGCTACAAATTTCGAAAAATCCATTTATTTTGCAAGTCTACGTAGTCAGAGGAATTTACGCACCAAATTTCACGACTATAGCAGTAATATTTTAGTTGGTACTATTTTTATCCCTTTTTGTCTCGCTCATATAAATTTCGAAAAAATCCATTAGGTCTACATGGTCAGAGGAATTTACATACCAAATTTCACGATTCTTGCTATAATAATGCTGGTACTATTTTTATCCCTTTTGTCCCGTTCACCTCTTATAAGTACAAATTTCGAAAAATCAAATTTTACTGCGCTTCTACATGGTCAGAAGAACTTTCATCAAACTTCAAGATTCTAGCTGCAATACTTTATTTAGTACCATTTTTATCCTTTTTTGTTCCGCGCAACCCTTAAAACTAGAAAATGCATTTATATTCCGCGTCTATGTGGTGAGAGGAATTTTCAGGAAATTTCACGACTATAGCTGCAATACTTAAATTAGTACCATTTTCATCCCTTTTTGTCCCTCGCAAACCTTAAAAGTACAAATTTCACGGAATATACATACCAAATTTCACGATTCTAGCTACAATGCTTTAGTTGGTACCATTTTTATCCCTTTTTGTCTCTTTCCTCCCTTAAAAGTACAAATTTCGAAAAATCCGTATTTGTAGCTCTTCTGCATGGTCAGTGCAAGGAACACACCGAATTTCATGTTTCTAGCTACTGCCGTTTAGTCAGGACGAAGGTTCGATGTTTATCCCTTTTTGTCCCATTTTACCCCCTAAAAGTACGAATTTCGTAAAACCCTTTCTTAGTCGAAGTCTACGTCATATTTGGGAACTACCCTGAAAATTTCATGAGTGTGGCTTCAGCCGTTTGGTCTGTGGTCTGGTCAATGATAAGTCAGTCAGTATATAGATAATATAGGGTGTTTTTTATTGGGGTATAGAACTTTAAGTTGGCATCACTTTTTTAACTGGCGGCCATTTTGTCAGCTGTCAAGTGATTAATATTTAGTTTGGTTTGCCATTTCATCATGAACAGGTTGACAAAAGAACAACGCTTGCAAATCGTGCAAATTTATTTCGAAAGTAATGGTTCAGTTTGCGAAGTTCACCGCAAGCTCCGTCCATTTTATGGTCGACATAATCGTCCATCAGAGCAATTAATTCGATGAGCGCATAATTTCGCGGAATGGACCTGTCAATTGGCCACCAAGATCGTGTGATTTGACACCATTGGATTATTTTCTTTGGGGATATGTGAAGTCGCTCGTCTACGCCAACAAACCAGAAACGTTAGGGGACTTGGAAGCCAACATTCGTGGCGTTATTGCCAACATACGGCCTCATATGCTGGCTATATTCGAGCCAGCCGCGGCGGCCACATGCCCGAAATCATATTTAAACATTAATGGAATAAAATTATCCTTCCAATAAAGCCAAATTGATGGACATTAAAACGATTTTCTTGTGTTTTATTTCAATTCGAAGTTCTATACCTCAATAAAAGACACCCTTTATATAGCTCCCATTCATATTTCGCTCCCGATTTGACTTTTTCCGCTCTAGAAACAACATATTTTATCAGATTGTTTTCAAATTTGCCAAAACATCTTACATTTAAACTAGGAACACCTGTGGTGAAAATAGGTCAGATCGGTTCAGATTTATATATAGCTCCCATACAAACCACTTATTTTCAGAGAATTTCTTCAAATTAAGCATAACACGTTATACTCGAACTAGAAGAAGCCCCGATACAAATATTCTTTTCCATTTGACAAATTGGGTCAGGTCATATCAGCCTATGATTAGGAAATATACAAAAATTCTTCCCGTTTTCAATTTTCTACAGAATTGAATTGTATTCGGATAGAAAGTGGAGTGTATAATATAGTTGGCCCCGTCGGACTTTAGTCTTTCCTTACTTGTTTGTTTTCGGAAACAGCTTTCGATTTGGAACCACTGTGCGTCGTACACGTTTAGATAATTTTCTTAAAAATGGTTAAGTTCAAAGCGAAGCTGGGAAAGTATTGAGATAACTTTGTATGTATTTGCTGAAATTAATCTAGTTATAGATAAATTTAATTGAAACTATTTCTTATATTTATAGAAAACCTTTTCACAAACAAAACTTTATTGGCAACCTATTTGAAACTGGGAAATTGGTAACTGTTTTAGGAAAAAAATTTTAAATGTTTAATTTTAAACGACTAACCTTCTGCTTTAAAAAAAAATTGTTCGGAAACCTTTATTAAATCGAAGGTATCGATATTTCCACTGAATTCCAAAAATAAAAGATCTTGGTTCTATAGATTTAGTTTTGCCAATAGAAACAAGTAGATTTTTCTATTCGGGTTTCCTTAGATCAGAGGTCTATGTCAATCAACCCCAAACGACCGGTGAAATCAAAATCAACATAACATCTGCAATATATATATATATAAACATTCACACGCCACAGAAATATTTCCACCGATTTTCAATAATAACTTCTTCATATGCACTACTTCCGAACACTTCCAATACATTCTTTTATCCCCAAAACGGCAAACTTTGGTCATAATTTTGTCTGTTGCATTTAAAGTGATTCAATACATTTAAATGTTCATAACATTTGTTGGTATCCCGGTACTGCCGGACAATAAAAGAACTCAGAAAACTTAACGCCATGAAAAAACAGTCGCAACATCTGTTCAAAATGACTGCTGGGTAATGTTACTTCTTATTACTTGTAAAGTAGAAAAAGAAATGTACTTCTTAAAGTCATGTTTTCCGCATAATAAAAGCGAATACAATTTGATATTTTAAATAATACAGCAAATTGAAGTGAATTGAATAAAATGAAGGATTTCCGTTGATTGTTTCAAGCGGAAACAAACGAAGTCCTAAAAGTCACAGTCCTAAAAGTTCAAGAACATGTGACTTTTATTTGTAATCATTTTACAATTTAGCTGTAGGTTATTGCAATAGGGGCGGAAAAATGTTAAGATTGAGCAAAACAATTTCAGTGATTTCTCATCAATTCTTTGTCTAATTTGAGGGGTATATCAGTGACATTATGTGTGGAATATGGTAAAGTTGAAAGAGGCCCATTATTTAGATTATTCCGGCCAGAGATAATGTGACTTTGGCGACACCGGACTTTTGTATAGGGTGTGCGATTTAAAATTTCAAATTTGAACTACCGATTACTTTGCCCTTGAAAGGTAGAACAACATTCATTTTTATTTTCAGGTTTATGTTTAACCCATACAAAATGGGATGTTATACTCTCAAACATACAAAATGGGATGTTATACGCTCAAACAAAATTGAGAAATAAAGGGTGGTCAAATTTTAAGGGCCGATGTTGATGTTGAATAAAACACAAATTATTCAGGAAATTATTGTCATTGCATTTTATTATGAGAACATTGGTATGGTTCAATTATGTATGGAACAAAATATCGACCAAATGGCCGCCGTGACCACGGTGGCACACCTCCATCCGATTTCGTTAATGTGCCGAATTATCTCATTCTCTTGCTGGCTTATCGACGTACACCTTTTCTTTCAAATAACCCCAAAGAAGGAAGTCCAACGGTGTCATATCACATGATCTTGGCGGCCAATTGACATCGCCACCACGTGAGATAACACGGCCATTGAATTTGTCACGCAAAGAGCCATTGCTTCGTTAGCTGTGTGGCAAGTGACACCGTCCTGTTAAAACCACATATTGTCCACATCCATATCTTCCAATTCGGGCTGCAAAAAGTTCGTTCGTTCGTTCTCAAGATAGCAAACACCATTCACAGACCGGCCTCATTTTGGAAAACAAGTAAGGAAGGTTAAAGTCAATATACCCTGTGGTGTAGGGTATAAGAAGGTCGATACATTTTCATATTTTTTCTGTATTTGTAAGAAAATTTAAACACAAACTTTGAATTGGAGCTATATATAAATCTGAACCGATCTAACACATTTTTAGCATAGGTTTTCTGAAATATAAGACGCTTTCCAACATTTGATGAAAATCTGTTAAATATGTGGTTTCTAGAACAGAAAGAATTAAATCGTGGGAGTCATTTATATGGGAGCTGATCATCCAAAAATCCAGAATATTTCCAAGATGTTCAATGGGCCATAACTTCTTAAATATAGCCCTGAGAGCTAAAAGAAGGATAATTTGTGATCATCCAAAACTCCAGAATATTTCCAAGATGTTCAATGGGCCATAACTTCTTAAATATAGCCCTGTGAGCTAAAAGAAGGATAATTTGTGATCGCCCAAAAATCCAGAATATTTCCAATAGCCCAGAGAGCTAAAAGAAGGATAATTTGTGATCATCCAAAAATCCAGAATATTTCCAAGATGTTCAATGGGCCATAACTTCATAAATATAGCCCTGAGAGCTAAAAGAAGGATAATTTGTGCTCATCCAAAAATCCAGAATATTTCCAAGATGTTCAATGGGCCATAACTTCTTAAATATAGCCCTGAGAGCTAAAAGAAGGATTATTTGTGATCACCCAAAAATCCAGAATATTTCCAAGATGTTAAATGGGCCATAACTTCTTAAATATAGAACTGAGAGCTAAAAGAAGGATGATTTGCGATCACCCAAAAATCCAGAATATTTCCAAGATGTTAAATGGGCCATAACTTCTTAAATATAACCCTGAGTGCAAAAAGAAGGATAATTTGTGATCACCCAAAAATCCAGAATATTTCCAAGATATTAAATGGGCCATAACTTCTTAAATATAGCCCTGAGAGCTAAAAGAAGGATGATTTGCGATCACCCAAAAATCCATAATATTTCCAAGATGTTAAATGGGCCATAACTTTTTAAATATAGCCCTGAGGGCTAAAAGAAGGATAATTTGTGATCACCCAAAAATCCAGAATATTTCCAAGATGTTAAATGGGCCATAACTTCTTAAATATAGCCCTGAGGGCTGATGTGACCCACTTTCGCCATAGATGTTTGTAGTTGAAATATGAGCTGGTTTGCCAAATTTTAAGCAAATCTATTAATATATGATACTCATAGAGCGGAAATAATCAGTACAGTGGCGAAATATGTATTGGAGCTATATATATCTGAACCGATCTGGCCCATTTTTACCAGAGCTGTTTCTAGTTGAAATATAATTTGTTTTGCCAAGTTTGAAGAAGATCTGTTAAAATATGTGGTTTTTAGAGAGGAAAGAGTCAAATCGGAGGAGACATTTGTATGGGAGCTATATATAAATCTGAGCCGATCTCGCCTATTTGTACCACAGTTATTTCTAGTTAAATTATATGACGTTTTGCTAAATTAGAAGAAAATCTGTTGAAATATGTGGTTTCTAGAGCGGAAAAAGTGAAATCGGAAGCCAAATTTGTATGGGAGCTATATCTAAATCTGAACCGATTTGCTTCAAATTAAATAGCGTTCGTCCTTATCCCATAAAACTTCGTTGTGCAAAGTTTCATTTTGTTCTAACAACAATTGCGATCTGGACTTTTATTACAAGAATAGATGGACAGACGGACGGACGGACATCGCTAAATCGACTCAAAAAGTGATTTTCGAAGTCGATGGGTATAATAAACGATGGATCTATCTCGTTTCCTTTTGGGTGTTACAAACAAATGCACCAAGACCCTGTAGTGTAGGGTATAAAAATACGGTCCGATGATGCCGCCAGCCCATAAATCGCTCCAAACAGTCACTCTTTGTGGGTGCATTGGTTTTTCGACAATCGCTCTTGAATTATCATTCGCCCAAATGCGGCAATTCCTCTTATTGAGGAATCCACTGAGCTGAAAATGTACCTCATCACTGAAGAAGATTTTCTTCGAAGTGCACGATATGCATTTTGATTTGAACGCCCATTTTCAATTTGCCTTTTTGCTAATTTTGGGTTCTGCTGAAGACTTCAGCACAACCTTTGGTCTTAAACCAAAGTAAATGACAACAAGCCTGAATAACTTTAACGCGTTGCTCGATTTTGTATCTTTCCATGGTTCAAATTGAGTTAGTCTGAAATTGAGAAATGTCAAATGAAATGCAGAAAAAAACTTGACTTTTGACTTGACATCGGCCCTTTAACCACCTTTTATTAAAAACTTACTTCCAAAGTAGTGAGTCTTTAACGCAAACTGTAAGAAATTTAATTGGAAAATTTTCGACAAGAGACCGATCTCTTCAGCCTTCATGAAGCTCATTTTCATCTCGGTGGCTCAATAAACAGAATTGCCGCATATGGGGTTCAGAGCACCCATACGTGACTATTGAGAAGCCAATGCATCCACAACGAGTCACTGTTTGGTTTGGATTTTGGGCTGTACTGATAAATTGGGTTGATCGGATGAGGTACTGCCGAGCCAGTCGTGGTAGTCATATGAACGATATTGTGTTCCATTATTAAATGAAAAAGTTCAACAATTCAAATAAAACCAGAAATTTGAAAAAAAAATGATCAGTACATTTTAATTTAAAGTTTTAAATTAAAAAAAAAAATCTGAAGAGGTCAAATCGTTCTATTTCGGTAGTCAGTTTATGTCGCACAGTGACTGAAAATCGTTTTTCATTGGCCAAAATTCTGTAACTTTTGAACCAATGAAAATATTTAAGTAATTTTTTTAGTGGATAGATATTTAATTACATTAAAAATGATTGAGGACTTTTTAAGGAATTCTAGGTCAAAGTTGAACTTTCGATTTTTTTAACTTTTAGGGTGAAATATGGGTTTATTATTTTCTTATTTATTAAAAAAAATTAATATTAGAATTTTAATAATAATTATAAATATTTTTTGTAATAATGGAATTTTTTTAATGTTACACTCAAAAAAAAAAATGGTAAAATCAACTGGAGATTTTGCTATTACTACAGAAAAATTAAAAAAAATTGCTGTCAAATTTGTTTACACTCAAAGATAGGCGACGCGTCGCTCTCACTGATACCAATATCTTCCATTGAGCATGATGGATAATGTGGCACTATTACGTTGGAACCATATGACCATATCATCCAGTTTTGCTTACCATCAATCGTTTATTTCTCTCAACACCTTAATTCTCTATTTGTGGTGGAGGGAATAACATTCTCAACATGATATTAAAGACACTTTTGATGTTGATTTTTTTGTGTGAATATAGATTGGGTCATTTGCCAGACATATCGCAGAGCAGTGTGACAATTAACCTCCTTTATTTCTTTAAGTCAAGGATAAGTACAATACATACTTATTTCTGTATATACATAAGTATGCATATGCATTTATGCATGTATGTGCATATGTGTGCAACGTCTCTGGACGACATCTGTCCGTACATCACAAATTTAAATCGTAATCTGAGATATTTCAACTCTACGAATCATTGGACATTGTTAATAGGGCCAATTTGTCCATGCTATGATTACCAGGAGTTGTGATTGTGTTAGCGAGTGTGTGTGTAAATGTGTGTCTGAGTATGTGTGATATGCAATTAATAAGTTGTAATTCGTGTCGCACAAAAGTGTTAACACGTCTGCGTGATTTCTCATTGCAATAATGTTCGAAAAGGCAGCATACATGCATGCATGTCTATATGTATGAACGTATATGAGAGAGGGTCGCAAAAATAGTATCTTCAAAGACGAAAAACTGCGCACAAATCCTTTGTCATGACAATATTTTATCCTCAGCGATGAAGCATATATCATCATAGGTCGTGGTTTCCAACCACGAAAAAAGAAAAATTAAGAAAAACTCGCCTAAATATTGTAATTGCCCCTATTTTATTTAAAAACGTGTTGAAAGCACGCAATCATCCAAACGAAAGGAATTAGGACTTCCAAAATTTGCAAGAATATGTCTTATAGTTGTAGAACGAAATCGTGCCAAAGGGAAATATTTCCACCTAACAAGGACAGGAAATACCGCCAATAATCAGGGCTGTGGAGTCGGAGAAATTTGCTGGAGTCGGACTCGAAAAAAATGGTAGACTCCGACTCCAGGTAAATGTTTTTTTCGTTATTATAAATTATAATATATTTCCAGACTGGAAAACTGAATAAATAAAGGCTTTAAAATGTTAAAATATTATCCTAAGACATGTTCTGTGAACACAATTAGAATGTTTTATAATTGTAAAAAATTCAAAATAAAAGTAAAATTAATGTGGTATTCAATTATTGATGCAATTTTAAAGAGACATGCCGGCAAAGGTACAATTATAGATCAAGCGACTTGTTGGGGAAGTACGTATTTAATGCTCAAACGTCCAATTGAAATAAAAAGTTATTTAAACGATTTGGACAATAATGATCTCTCATTAGTAGAAAAAATATTGGGATCAAGCCATTATTCTCGAAAAGGTTTTACAGGGTCCTTATATTGTAACCAAAAAATTTCAAAGCAAGGTGGTTTCTACAGGGAAAGGAAGAAACTAATATTTAAATTGGAGAAATTTGAAAATGGAATTGCAAACGATATTGTTTCTTCAATGACTAGAAGAGAGACGGAAATACGGAAGAATGTCAGAACACACCAAAACCAAAAATCAATCAAATTCAAGATTGCCCATTAAGGGTTGCACGACTTTTGGATTTTGATATGCTAGAACCCCCTATTTTGTGAGGTTCGGAAATAAAATTCATGAGCCAAAAAAGTGGGGCTGGTAGGGTGAGTGGGGTGAGTGTAAGTGGGCGCTCATCGAGGTGAAAGGTAAGTGGTAAAAATACTGATAAAGTCCCAAAACTGCCTCGGAGTCGCCCCCAGAGGGGTTAAATGTAAGACCGACCCCCATTAATTTTCCCTCCCCAACATTTATTTCGAACAACGCTTTTACTGGCCCCAGGAGACCGCTAGTGGGGCCAAATGTAAGACCCATATTTTCAGCCCCAATATTTTTTCAGAACACACCTACCCTCCATCTGCAACCCTTATGGCGGCCCCCACACATTTACTTATTTTTTATATCTTTTTATGAAAGAAAGGCCCAAAACTGCCCCGCAGTAGACTAGAGGGGAGAAGTGTAAGACTGACCCGAATTAATTTTGCCTCCTCAACATTGTCCCTAAACATACCCTATACCACCTCCCTCTAGGGTCTACTGCGGTGCAGTTTTGGGTCTTTCTTTCATAAAAAAATTTATTGCCAGAACCCCGTACTTTTGGAAAAAGTTTGAAATTGTTGTACAGTGATATTATTGATTGACCTTATGGAGTCGACTCCGGAATAGGAGTCGAGTCGAAACATTATAAAATGCTGGAGCCGGAGTCGAGTAATTTTGCCTCGACTCCACAGCCCTGCCAATAACCACTAATATTCGGAGTATTTAAGAACATTTTTTGAAGATTTCTGCCGTATATTTTATTGATATTTGGTAAGTTTAATCCTTTTATAGTTGATCCATACTTTTAGGGGGGTGAAATGGGACAAAAAGGGATAAAATCGTATCAATCAAACAATAATAGCTAGTAAAGTGAAATTCGGTAAAGTGAATGTGGGCTCTGTCAAACTGTAGCCTTTCCTTATATTATTATTCTTTGTCATTCCGTTTGTAACACCTTGAAATATCGACCAGTGATCCTATAAAGTATATAACTTTTAAGGCGTAGAATAGGAATAGAGGGATAAAAATTGTACCAACCAAATGACCGCAGCGAAAGTCATGAAATTCGTAGTATACATTCTTCAGACTCCGTAGACACGGGAAATAAATGGTTTTTCCAAATTAAAATAAACAGCTAATTTCGTTGACAAGTAAGTATATATAAATCTGAACCAATCTAACACATTTTTACCACAGGTGTTTCTAGTAGAAATATATGATGTTTTGCCAATTTTGAAGAAAATCTCTTGTAATATATGGTATCTAGAGGGAAAAGAGTCAAATCGGGAGTGAAATTCGTATGGGAGCTATATGTAAATCTGAACCGATCTGACCCATTTTCACTATGGGTGTTTCTAGGACAAATATAATATATTTCGCCTAATTTGAAGAGGATCTGTTAAAATATGTGGTTTCTAGAGCGGAAAAAGTCAAATCGGGAGCGAAATTTGTATGGGAGCTATATATAAATCTGAACCGATCTGACCCATTTTTACCACAGGTGTTTCTAGTTGAAATATAAGATGTTTGCCAAATCTGAAGACAATCTGATACAATGCAAAGTTTCATACAGTTCTGTCTACAATTGCGACCTGTATCGTGATTACAAGAATAGATGGACGGACGGACAGACAGACAGACGGACATTGCTAAATCGATTCAAAAAGTGATTCTAAGTCGATCGGTATAATTAACAATAGGTCTATCTGTCTTCCTTTTGGGTGTTACAAAGAAATGCACAAAGACATAAGACTCTCGTGGAGTGTATAAAGATTCTAGAAAGTCGTACTCTTAAGGGGTAAAATGGGAAAAAGAGATAAATATGGAACCAACCAAATACATTCTGCATAGACACGCAAAATAAAATGATTTTTATAAATTCGTACTTTTTACTTTTACGGCAAAAAATGGTTGAATCATGACGTAAGGTTATCTTGCACTGTGTACGTCGGATAATGGATTTGCATAATTTGTATTTTTTAAATTAAAATATGATGGAAGTCCAACCAACTGTAGCACCCATTATCTACCAATACTTATGGTATTTAAGTTTTTTTTGAAGATTTATGTCTTATAAGGGCTGTTTTTCTTTAAGCCGGGATAACAAGCTGCGATAACAAAAACGTTAATAAAAATTTATTTCTTTGCTCAAAATATCAATATAAATATATGTGTCAAAATTTTTTTCAAAATTTGTTTTCACGCACATATTGACATTGCTTTTGGCGACAATTTTAAAAAAGATTTTTTTATTTTCAGTGAAATTTTAACATTTTATTCAGATTTTTGATATCGCAGCTTAGTTATTCAGTCTTAAAGAAAAACAGCCTTATATTTACTTTTGAAGTATTATTTCTAAAGAGGATTACTAATTGCTACGATTAAAAATTTTTCGAAATTTCGTGCTATTCGCGGTTTTATGGTTCATAGCCACTTTTGCACGTTTAAAATTGAGCACTATGAATTTTGGAACATGTTCAAAATACTCAAAAATATAAATAAGACTTATTGTAAACTCGATAACGTTTTTCATGAAATAATGACAATGTTGTATAGAAAACATATTTTCTGTGATGTACACAGCGAATTTAAAGATTCCAGCTTCATCCGTCAGATTGGTACCATTTCTATCCCTTTTTCCAATTTTTTTACAAAAAGTGGATATTACGGTAAATAAAACAAGTAAAAACGGCGTTAAGTTCGGCTGGGCCGAACTTTATATACCCTCCACCATTGATTGCATTCCACAGAGGACGTCGATTTTCGTAGAAGTGCAGTAATATTACAGGAAAATATTATTTTTTTATATAGCCAAGTCAAAACAAATACAAATATTAAAAAAATAATTTTATAAATAAATATAATATTTTAATTATTTCAGAGGAATGTATACACCGATTTCCATTATTCCAGCTGCGGCCATTTGGTTGGTACTATTTGTACTCCCTTTTTCATTTTAACCCCAAGAAGCACGATTTTCGAAAAATCCGTTTATTTTACGTGTCTACGAAATCAGAGGAATGTATACACCGAATTTCATTATTCTAAGTGTAGCCGCTTGGTACCATTTTTATCCCTCTGTACCCATTGTATCCATTGAAAGTACGAATTTTGAAAAAAACCTTTTGTTTTCCATGTCTACGTAGTCAAAGGAATGTATACTCCGAATTTCATGACTCTAGCTGCGGTCATTTGGGTGGTACTATTTTTATCCCCTTTTTCCATTTTGACCCCAAAACGTACGAATTTCGAAAAATCAGTTTATTTTCCGTGTCTACACAGTCAGAGGAATGTTTACTCCAAATTTCATGACTCTAGCTGCGGTCATTTTATTAGTACTATTTTTATCCCCTTTTTTCATTTTAACCCCAAAAAGTACGAATTTCGAAAAATTCGTTTATTTTACGTGTCTACGCAATCAGAGGAATGTATACACCTAATTTCATTATTCTAGGTGTAGCTGTTTGGTTGGTACCATTTTTATCCCTCTATTCCCATTTTACCCCTTAAAAGTACTAATTTGGAAAAAATACTTTTATATTATGTATCTACTCTATTACAGGAATGTATACACCGTATTTCGTGTTTCTAGCTGTTGTCGTTTAATATGTACCATTTTTATCCCATTTCACCCCCTACAAAAAAGAATCACTTTATGGTGCACGTTTTTGTTATCGGGGGAATGCGCTTTCCCGATATCAAGTAAGTACAAGCAGTCATACTGAAAAAATGTACTTTAATACTCTAAAAGATTAGGGATTATTATGGGTATTTTTAGTCCTTGTGAGGGAAAAATTTTCCCTTTGGGCCGATTTCGCCCCGTTTCAATCCCAACCGATCTACGATTATAAGACGCATTTGTGGAAAATTTGAACGTTCTAGCTCCTTTCGTTTAGATGCTAGCGTGCTTTCCACAGACGGACAGACGGACGGACGGACATGGCTAGATCGTCTTAGAATTTTATGACGATCAAAAATATATATACTTTATAGGGTCTCAGGTCGATATTTCAAGGTGTTACAAACGGAATGACAATGTTAGTATACCCCCAACCTGGAGGTGGAGGGTATAAAAATACAAATTGAATATTTTTGGAAAATTTTCATTTCGCGGCAAAAATGGCTGAAATGATTTTCATGCAAGACACTTTTGTTTCTTGATTTTCTCGCGATCTAGCTAACGGATTCGGCTGATTTTTTGTTTGTGTATAAAGAATGTCGCTTGTAACATATATGTAGTCAGTCGTGAAACTCGCTGCAATTGTTGAAAAATCCAAAATTCGCGGTTACAATTGCTTATATTTAAACTTTTTCTGTTCAGGATTCTGAAACTTTTCTGACACAAATATTCCCCATGAAGAAAGCAATCGCATGCCAAAAAATATTTTAGTATTCTCAATATGATAAAAAGCTACGTGGGTTTTTCTAAAGATACTTTTCACAATTTTTGACTTTACAGCCACTATTTATCCTAGTTTAACCTAATAACTTGGGAAACAAAATGCTATTAACCGCGAAATGATGGAATTAGATAGTACGATATGCTCTAAATCCAGAAAAATGTTTTAAACATAATCGTTATAGCGAATTACAACTTTCTATTATATGCTGCTCCATTTTTGAACTATTTTTTTATATTATTTTTATGTTCATAGCCACTTTTGCAGTCACAAACTAACGTGTGAGTAGATAGCCAAATCAGAAAAAATTGAAAAAAATGTCTTTAGAAAAAAATTTCTTCTCCAAATTTATATGAAAGATGACATCCAAATCTGAGAATAGTTTGGCATCAAAAACTCATTTTCGAGAAAATGGTTCATAGCCACTTATGAATATAAGCCCTCGGTATATAGTATATTTTGGTATTGGTAGTAATAAAAATATTATATTTATTTATTTATAAAATTATTTTTTTCAATATTTTTATTTGTTTTGGTGTGGCTATTTAAAAAAATTGACATTTTCCTGTAATGTTAATGCACTCTATGGAATGCAATCCATGATGGAGGCTATACAAAGGCTGTTTCTCAGATAAAATATGACAACTTAAATTTTGGAATAATCTTTATTCTTTAGAAATATTCGTTTCTGATTCCCACTATTTTAAATGACAATTTTTAATATTTTAAAATATGTGTTTAAATGTAAATTTCATTCCGGAAGAGCACAATGCAACATATATATTAATTGATATGTATATTGCGCGGATTGTAAGGTATGGGTTAGGCTTTCATAAAATTAATCAATTTATGTTCACCCAGTTTCAGCACACGATGAGTTGTTGAATGGCTTAACCTGCACTGTCACGAGCTGGGCAAAAATTGCATACGGTAGTACTCATATGAATGTACCACATTCATATGGGCAAATCTATGTGCAATTAACAAAAAATAAAATCACACATAACGACCAAATAAAACTGTGGAATTTGTTCTACGAGAACGACAGACAAAATATCTAGTGAAAATGTCTGCCTTAGTGTCATGTCAATTGAAATGTAGTACGTATATTTCTGTTATAGTTGAATGATAGTGTTGTATGGTAACCCCATATTTTATGACGTTTGGAAAAAATTTCATGAGCCAAAAAAATGGGGATGGCTGGGCGGGTAGAAGTGGGCGCTCATCTGGGTCAAAAGTGAAGGAACAGGGGTAGAAATAAATAAAATGTCCCAAAACAGCCTGGGAGTAGCCCTCGAAAGGGTTAAATGTACAACCGACCCCCATTACCTTTCTCTCCCCAACATTTTTCGAACGAACATTCCCTCTACTAGTTAAGGGGGCTCCAATAAAAAAATTATTTTTTATAAAATTTCTTCCCACCGCTCTTACTGGCACAAGGAGGCCGCTAGTGGAGTCAAATGTATGACCGATCCCCAATATTTTTCTCTGAACATTCCTATCTCCTATCTTCAACCCTTAAGGTGGTCCCAATACGAATCGTTTATTATATCCTCACTCTACAGAGTAGAAGGGATATATATCATTTGTGACAGAAAACATGTGTAACGCATTGAAGGAGTGACTTAAGACCCCAAGTAAGTTTGGACCAAATCCGTTTCACGGCTTTTTAAGGTGTTTGAGCTATATCCGTCCGTCTGTCTGTCTGGCTGGTGTACACGATAACTCTCGAAAGGAATCGATTCAAACTTTGCACATGGTAATATTTTTGCTAAACTTAGTTTAAGTTTGAAAATGGGCGAAAATGCCACGCCATTGGAGGTACCTCCCACACATGACCCATATTCCAATGTTAAAAAAACCCATATAACTTCCACTCGCATAATCGGAATCCGGTAAATTTTGGTATTTGTTAAAGTTTTTATAATCACTTTAAGCGCACAAAATATGACGGGTATTGCCACACCCCTTCCAGTACCACCCACACAAATCTCGCAAAACCACCTGAAATTAAAGCTGTTATAATTTCTATACTCATGATCGGAATACTATGCAATTTGATATTTAGCAATGCTTTTACAAAGGTTACATTCGCGTACCTCCCACACAAAATGGCATAAACTCTAAAACCTTTACAATAAAACCGACATAACATCCATACGGATAGTCAAAATCGTTTGCAATTAGATATTTAAAAATATTTTTTTAATCACTTTAAACCTAAAAATATTTACGCTTTAGCCACGCCCCTTCTTCTACCTCCCACACAATTGTCTCTATACTAGGTAATATTAAATCCTTCAGTACTTTTATTCTGGTGCCTGGAATCCACTATGATACGATATTTGATCATGTTTATGCATTTGTTTTATAAAGACCTTCAACCGAATTATCCTGCCCTACGTTAAATTTAATTTTGTGTAACTTCCGCATATATGTTCTCTGAGAGTGAGGGTATATAGAAGTCGGTTTAGCCGACTGAAGCATACTTACTTGTATTTTATAATTTTTCTTATGACAGTAAGGCCCAAAATTGCCACGGAATCGCCACTAGCTGGGTTAAATATAAGTCCGACCTCCATCAATTTTCCCTCCCCAACATTTTTTCCGAAAAAACGTACCCCCTATCACCACTCTTTAATGGGGCTCCGATACAAAAACAAAATTTTATGAAATTTGCTCCCACCACTCTAACTGCCCCAAGAAGTCCTCAAGGGGAGTCAAATATATGAACAACCCCCCAATATTTTTTCAGCACCAATATTTTCCCAGAACGCATTTTTTATAATTTTGAGGACTCCGAAGCAGTTTTGAGCCTTACTGCCATAACAAAAATTTAAAAAAATAAATACTTAAGGGTTGAAGAAGGTAGATATTTTCAGAGAAAATGCGGAGATTGAAAAAATATTGAGGGTCGGTAAACATTTGACTCCACTAGCGGCCTCCTTGCGCCAGTAAGAGCGGTGGGAAGAAATTTTATAAAAAAAATAATTTTTGTATTGGAGCTCCCTTAACCAGTGTGCTTTTGAAAAAAAGGTTGAGGAGGAGAGGTTGGGGTCGGTCTTACATTTAACCCCTCTGGGAGAGACTCAGAGGCAGTTTTTGGGGATTTCTGTGTACTTTTACCCCTTTTCCCTCACCTTTGACCCCCATGAGCGCCCACTTGCTCTTACCCCACCACCCTCATTTTTCGACTCATGCACTTTTCTTCCGAACTTCATAAAACGAAATCGAAAAGTCGTGCACTATCCCATCCCTAATGAATGCTCACCAAAAATGTAATTTTTGAGTAATTCTTCCTCCGATTTTGATGAAATTTTCCAACTATGTACTTTTCTATAAATCTAAATTTTCAAAAAATATAAAATAGTAGCCACTAGGATAGGTCGAAAATAAAATATTTTGTCATAAGATAATTAAAAAACAAGTAAAAACGGCGTTAAGTTCGACCGGGCCGAACTTCATATACCCTACACCATGGATTGCATTCCACAGAGGCTGTCGATTTTCATAGAAGTGCAGTTATTACAGTTATTACAGTGCAGTTATTACAGCAAAATATAAATTTTTTAATATAACCAAACCAAAACAAATACAAATATTGAAAAAATAATTTTATAAATAAATATAACATTTTTATTATTTCAAATCACGCGATCGAAATAATTCAAATTATAAATATTCTTATATTTATATTTTCAAAAATTCGAATTTCGAAAAATCCCTTTATTTTACGTGTCTACGCAATCAGAGGAATGTATACACCGAATTTCATTATTCTAGGTGCAGCAGTTTGGTTGGTACTATTTTTATCCCTCTATTCCCATTTTACCTTTAAAAATACGAATTTGAAAACAATAATTTTATATTATGTATCTACTCAATTAGAGGAATGTATACACCGAATTTCGTGTTTCTAACTGTTGTCGTTTGATATTTACCATTTTTATCCCATTTTCAACCCCTACGAATAAAAATCACTTTATGGTTTTTGTTATAGTGGTAATGTGCATACCCAATATCAAGTAAGTTCAAGCAGAAATATTGAAAAAATATGCTTAAATACTCTAAAATATTAGAGGTTATTAAAGGTTTTTTTAGTCCTTGTGAGGAAAAATTGTTTCCCTTTGGGCCGTTTCAATCCCAACCGATCTACGACTATAAGACGCATTTATGGAAAATTTGGACGTCCAGCTGCTTTCGTTTTGATGCTAGCGTGCTTTCAACAGACGGACGGACATGGAATTTTATGACTATCAAGATGTTACAAACGGAATGACAGAGTTAGTTAGTGGTATGAGATACTAATATATATATTTTGTCAATTTCCAGCTAATGGTTTCTAGCTTTAAAGAGAATTGTCAAATTTTCACTTATTATTTTTTAAACTTTTATAAATAAAAACAACTAAGAAAAGGCTAAAGTCGGGCGGGGCCGACTATACGATACACTCCACTTTCTATCCGAATACAATTCAACTCGGTAAAAAATGAAAACGGGAAGAATTTTTGTATGTTTCCTTATCATAGGCTAATATGACCTGGTTCAATTTGTCAAATCGAAAAGTATATTTGTATCGAGACTATATCCAAACATGGAATAAAGTGACTAACTTTCAAAATAAGTTCTTCCAGTTCAAATATAACGTTTTGTGGTGACTTCAAAGAAATTCGGAGTAAATTTGTGGGAGTCTATCCGGGAGCGAAATTTGTATTGGATCTATATGTAAATCTGAACCGATCTGACCCATTTTCACCATGGGTGTTTCTAGTTGAAATATAAGATATTTTGAAAGATTTGAAAGAAATCTGTTAAAATATGTGGTTTATAGAGTGGAAAAAGTGAAATCGGGAGAGAAATTTGTGTGGTAGCTTTATATAAATCTGAACCGATCTGGCCCATTTTTACCACAGGTGTTTCTAGTTGAACTATAAGATGTTTTGCCAATTTTGAAGAAAATCTGTTAAAATATGTGGTATCTAGAGCGGAAAAAGTCAAATTGGGAGCGAAATTTGTGTGGGAGCTATATATAAATCTGAACCGATTTGACCCATTTTCATCATGGGCGTTTCTAGTTGAAATATAAGATAGTTTGCCAAATTTGAAGACAATCTGATACAATATGTGGTTTCTAGAGCGGAAAAAAACAAATCGGGAGCGAAATTTGTATGGGAGCTATATATAAATCTGAACCGATCTAACACATTTTTACCACAGGTGTTGCTAGTTGAAAAATAAGGGGAGTTTTGCCAAATCTGAAGACAATCTGTTAAAATATGTGGTTTATAGAGTGGAAAAAGTGAAATCGGGAGAGAAATTTGTGTGGCAGCTTTATCTAAATCTGAACCGATCTTACCCACAGGTGTTTCTAGTTGGATTATAAGAAGTTGTACCTAATTTAAAGAATCGCGGGTACAATATGTGGTTTCTAGAGCGGAAAATGACAAAAGGGGAGCGACATTTGTATGGGGACTATATATAAATCTGAACCGATCTAGCCCGCTTTCGCCACAGGAGTTTCTAGTTAGATTATAAGGTGTTAATCCAAAATTGAAGAAAATAGGGTGCTTTATAGAGCGTAAATAGCCAAATCGGGAGCGACATTTGTATGGGTGCTATATCTAAATCCGAACCGATCTGACCGATTTTCACCATAGCGTATATAAGGGTGGAGCTCCTTCTACTTATTCTACAACAATTATAAACGTGACTACAGACGAAAATATAAATATATCAACAATTGTCCGAAGAAGTCATAAATAACATTTTATAATGTATTTTGGCTTTGAGAACTTTAAAACGATTTGTATTAAAATTTTTCTAAAAAGAATCAACTTTTTGGGATTTATTTTTCCTGTTTTTCACAAAAGTGTTTTTGAAAACAATTCAAGAAAAGAAACACAAGCTTCGAGTATGAATTTTGTTGTTTCCATACGGATTTACCCATATGTGAGCTCAAACAATGTATTAATGTATACTCGTACCACTAACAATAAATTCACACAACACACACATACATTATATATGATTTTCCATTTTACTTTAACAAACACATGTAATTGAAACAATTATAATGCTTTTTCATGAAACAAAAAAAAGAACACACTTTACTACACGCTTGACTTTTTACCAGACAGTGACAATGACTTGTGTCCACGTATATTTAACGTTAGAGTGACCATTTAAATGTGTCTGAGGAAAGAAAAAAAAAACACATGAATCTACAGATAAGAACAGTTTTATTGTTACGAGGATTTTAATTAATGTGATTTTAATTTAATAGGCAAACTTGTGAGGAGTGTCAACTTGATCATGTTTTTCCAATGTAATTTTTAATAGTTGCAATTATTTTCATTTTCCCCTAAATAAATAGACCCTTGAAAACACTTGATATATAAATATTTGTCCTTGCCTTCGAGTAGTTTAAAGGTTGACTTATTAAACTTATATTGTATTTTTATCGACAATTTTATTTCTCCATGATGAACACTCACTATATTTGTCCATGGACTTTCTATAAATGTAAAAAAATGTTCTGGCCACCCCCTGGACATTATATATGTTTCACATACCACCAACACACACACACACACTCGTATAAATACTTCAATTAATAATAAATACAAAATGTTTTAACACGCGATAAATTTATTAAAGCTCTTTTCGTTTTAATTGGATTTACAAACAAAACTTAGTTAACATATCACTGCCACCTGATTGCGCGGCCCGGTGATGACAATCTATTCGTTGGGGGGCGTTAAATGGGCCAAATGGGAGGTGAAACATGGAATTCCAGGTGAAATTCTTTAAAGAAATATACAAGAATATCCTCAAACGCCATAATGGGACACGTAACTTACGTGAATCTCATTCATTTCCTATATCGCCAACCGAAAAATGAAGAAGAAAAAAACGAAAACACAATTCACTGAATTTTTAATGACTTGTCATCAAGGAGCAAGCACAGAGTCCGCCTGGATGTTCTTAACATCTCACAGGGTGGGCTGGCGTTCATCATCACAATGGATGTTGTTGGATGATGCATGGGTGGCGGCAGATGTCAGATGGAGGAGGAGATTGACTGTCATTCATTTGCACTTACCGCCATTTAACGGATTTCCATTTCACATTTATCGAAAAATGCTCACAAAGCCAAGCAAATATTCGATTACCAGCTTCATGTGGATTTCATTTCATGATCTGTTCCTGTATTTTGATGTTCTTGTTTGGCCCATTTGATGAGAAGAGTAACGCTGCTAGGACGGAAATTGTATTTATTAACATGACGTAATAATTACACAGTGGTTTGAAACTGGTCAGTGGATTTTGCCAAGTATTGAACGTCTGTGACATTTCAAACTACAAGTCCAATTAAATATGTATTAAAATGCTAAAGAAATTCAAAGAACAGGCAATCAAAACCCAAACAATAACATTTTTTCCTTTTCTTTTCTTTTTTATGTCTTTAATTTTGGATATTGTTTCTAAAGCACATCACTGTGCCACCCAGCCTATTTATATTCCATATAATTAAGGAAATTGTTTCCTCATAATCCAAATACTTATTAATGACAACAAAAAGTCAAGGTATAAGCTGCAATTGATTATGTCAAAGTGAATTTTCAAAGATTTGTAAATATTTTGTGGTATAGGCGGTGTACAGATCGTTAGCAATTATAAATAGATTTAATGTCAGCATATAACAACCGGAAATTAGACAGCGCTGTGAAGTTCAAATTTCAATCATTTGCGTAGATGCGAGTTGGAATGGAGCCACCCATAGGAAAAACATCATCATATATCTTCTGCTGAAATGCAAAAGGGCGTAACATTATTTCTTAAAATTATTTAGGAGGAACATAAAACAAATAAAACACATATGTAAAACATATATGTAAATTTATTAAAAAGTATATATTCTTAAAATGCGATCGTGAAAGATGCGCAATATAATAATATTTCCGAAATTTGTGATTTTAAAGTTTAAATGATCCCGGCATAATTGATTTGTTCGCCCAATTGATCCAAAAATGCAATCAGAAATACCTATAAAAGTTATTCGGGTAATCCCCGTTTATGCTTTCCTTTTTAATTTAATAATAATGGTCAGATTTTCTATTTTTATTTATATTCAAAATGAAATGCGAAGAGAGAAATAATATTTTGAATGAACTGAATTCAACTTAAGTTGTTAAGACCTTATGCCAATATTGCTGTTCGTATCCGTGCTATAAACAAGGAATTTATGAAATATTGCTTTTAAGGGAGGAAATAGACAAAAAGGGATAAAAATGGTACCAATTTAAGAAATGCAGCTATATTTGTGGAAATCGATAGTTACATTTCACTGACAACGTAGACAGTCTACGTTGTCAGAGTCTATGGTAGACTTGCAACATAAATGGATATTTCGAAATTAGTTCTTTTAAAGGCAAAACGGGACAAAAAGGGATAAGAATGGTACCAACTGAAGTATTACAACTAGAATCGTGAAATTTGGTATGTAAATTCCTCTGATGACGTAGAAGTGAAGTAAAATTGGATTTTTCGAAATTTGCACTTTTAAATTTGATTAAAATCGGTTAAATTATATGGTTTCTATATTGAAAGAATGTTCCTTCATAATATTTATGAAGCGATTTCATAAAACTTTTCATAAATTTAGTGATTTTTTTCTTAATAAAGAGTGGTTAAATTGTAAGGGCCGTTGTTGAATGTGAACCACACCTAAACGCCATGTATTTCCTGTATTTCATTTGACATTTCACAATTTCAGAATAACTCAATTTGAACCATGGAAAGATACACAATCGAGCAACGCGTTTAAGTTATTCAGGCTTATTATGGAAATGGGCGTTCAATTCAAAAAGCATATCGTGCACTTCGTGACTTTTTCGTGCGTACAATCGGAAAAATCGTGCAAAAATGTGAGCAAACCGGGTCTGTAGGAGATGTGAAAACACCAGTGCATGCTCGTACAACTCGTACTGCAGAAAATATTGCTGCTGTTGGGGATAGTGTGGCTGAAGAGCCGTCCACCTCAACTCGTCGTCGTGCCCAACAATTGCACCTCTCACGCTCGTCGATGATGAACATTATGGATACACGCTTACAAGGTGCAATTGACTCAAGAACAAAAGCCTCTTGACCATTCCAAACGTTGTCAATGGTCTGAATGTTGGCAAGAAATGGCAACAGTGATGAGGCACATTTTCACCTCAGTGGATTCGTCAATAAGCAAAATTGCCGCATTTAGGCGAATGATAATCCAAGAGTGATTGTCGAAATACAATGTACTCACAAAGACTGTTTGGTGCGGTTTATGGGCTGGCGGCATCATCGGACCGTATTTTTATACACTATACTACAGGGTATAATGTCGTTGTGCATTTGTTTGTAACACCCAAAAGGAAACGAGATAGATCCATCGTTTAGTATACCCATCGACTTAGAATCACTTTTTGAGTCGATTTAGCGATGTCCGTCCGTCCGTCTGTCCATCTATTCTTGTAATCAAAGTCCAGGTCGCAATTATTGCTAGAACTAAATGAAACTTTGCACAACGAAGTTTTATGGGATAAGGACGAACGCTATTTAATTTGAAGCTAATCGGTTCAGATTTAGATATAGCCCCCATACAAATTTTGCTTCCGATTTCACTTTTTCCGCTCTAAAAACCACATATTTCAACAGATTTTCTTCAAATTTAGCAAAACGTCATATATTTTAACCAGAAATAACTCTGGCAAAAGTAGACCAGATCGGCTCAGATTTATATATATAGCTCCCATACAAATGTCTCTTCCGATTTGACTCTTTCTGCTCTAAAAACCACATATTTTAACAGATCTCCTTCAAACTTGGCAAAACAAATTATATATCAACTAGAAACAACACTGATAAAAATTGGCCAGATCGGTTCAGATATATATATATAGCTGCAATACATATTTCGCCACTGAATTGATTATTTCCGCTCTAGAAATAGCATATTTTAATAGATTTGCTTAAAATTTGGCAAACCAGTTCATATTTCAACTACAAACATCTATGGCGAAAGTGGGTCACATCGGTTCAGATTTATATACAGCTCCCACATAAATGTCTCCTATGATTTGGACTCTTTCCGCTCTAGAATCTATATATTTTAGCAGATTTTCTTCAAATGTGGGAAAGCGTCTTATATTTCAGAAAACCTACGCTAAAAATGTGTTAGATCGGTTCAGATTTATATATAGCTCCCATTCAAAGTTTGTGTTCAAATTTTCTTACAAATACAGATAAAAGTATGAAATTTGTAGTATATATATATCAAGTTGAAATGTAACGACTTTTTATACCCTACACCACAGGGTATATTGACTAGGTGTAGGGTATCATATAGTCGACCACGCCCGATGGTTTCCAAAATTCCTTAATTGTTTTCCAAAATGAGGCCGGTCAGGCAGTTACTGTGAATGGTGTTTGCTACCGTGAGATGTTAAGGAACTTTTTACGGCACGAATTGGAAGATGTGGATGTGGACGATATATGGTTTCAACAGGACGGTGTCACTTGCCACACATCTAACGAAACAATGGCTCTTTTGCGCCACAAATTCAATGGCCGAGTTATCTCACGTGGTGGAGATGTCAATTGGCCGCCAAGATCATGTGATTTGACACCGTTGGACTTCTTTCTTTGCGGTTATTTGAAAGAAGAGGTGTACGTCGATAAGCCAGCAACAATTCAAGAGCTAAAGGATGAGATAATTCGGCACATTAACGGCATAGAACCTCAATTATGACTCAGCGTCATCGAAAATTTGGACCATCGGATGCAGGTGTGCCGCCGAGGCCGCGACGGCCATTTGGCCGATATTTTGTTCCATACATAATTGAACCATACCAATATTATCATAGCAAAAAGAAATGTTCAAAATCAACATCGGCCCTTGAAATTTAACCACCCCTTACAAGGAAAAATTTTAATTTTATTTTTCGAGGATACAAGGAATTTGAAGTTAAAGTTATGCCAGTCTTAGTATTGTTAGTATGACATTATTGTGTTACAATAATATATAATTTTTTTATTCCACTACATCATTAATCATAAATCCCTGGGAGTGTTGCGGGGGATTATCCGTTTCACACATATTTTTTTATTTATATATATTTTTCCCTTAAAACATTTTCACCTTTTCTATTGAGAGAAATTTCTGACGATTTTCGAATTACTGAAAATTCTTTCACAACAATAAAAAAAAATTTATGATAAAAGATTGAATTTGAGGAAAATGTTGCAACTATTGCAGTAAACGTCTAAGATATGCACCAAAGAAATGTTGATGTATTTTTACCAGATATGCTTCTCTTGAATGTGACGCTTAT